>CM062820.1:527743180-528068180 GCA_031772625.1 Pinus tabuliformis
TCCAAATATTATTGTGAGATAACAATATTTGACTTTTCTATTTTTGACTTTGATCACTCACACTATGATCACTCACACTTTGGTCACTCACACTTTCATCAAAAATAGAAGTCCATCTATTTTTTTCCCAACTTGATCAATCATCCATAAACAGCAACCTGCAATCCATAGACATGATCCATATGTCTAAAAATAGACATAGTCTAAAAATAGACTTGCACCAAAAATAGCCTGCGGGCCCACTTAGTGAAGGCGACTCTTTTCACTAAGCCCCATCATCTTGTTGCAATCTCAACAAGCATTTCTTGTTGCACACTTTTCAACAAATCCTTGACAACTCAGTCAAGTCAAGTAAGGTGAGGGGGGAAATATTAACAAGCACGTCAAAGGTATATATAAACTACTTATCTGAATGAACAACCTCTTCTGCTCTCAATAAGTTGGGATCCCTCTTCCACCTCTAAAATGAATAAGTGCTATGCATAGTTATGAAAAATGAAAAATGAAAAAATGAAAATGTGAAACATTTTGAAAAAAAGGGAAAAATAAATAAGGCAAAAGAAGAGAAAGGCTTCCTGCATAGAGAGGTGATGCAAGTAGCTCCACCTGGGTAATGACCACGCTCACTAGCAACGGAGCGATGCTTGTGTTCCTGCATGACTCTGTCGGGGTACTGTCTAGGCGTGGTGGTAGCGGAGCAACACCGGAGATGAAACTAAAGCTTTGATGACCATACGGCTTGTGCACCAATATACCCCTCAACCTAATAAAAACAACTTTGTTGGATTGGATTGAAATGTGTGTCGACTGACCAAGATCTTGGCAGATGCTACATCTTACAATCAAGCAAGCGTGGAAACCAAGACGAATAGAGAACTAAACAATACTTCTAGAGGTGTTAACCTTGTTTTTCACGAACAAGGTCCATTCAGAGAGCTGGAGGTCTACCAGTTTGTTGCCAAGTGTTGTAGTAGCTACAACAACCCTCCAAAATTTTTACTTAACTTCGTTTTGGAGCCTCCCTACCAACCATCCTTAGCAGCATGTCTTTCACTGTCAAGTACATAGGCTTCATTGGTTTTTAAGAAGCTTTCCAGCCTATCCATATTAGTTTGCTCCTCCCACCTCATAGGTTTCCATTCCAGACTTGGGCTAGTTGTTGGCTGAGCAGATCCCTCAGAAAATTGTGCAATTCTGGAGGGGAACCAACCTTCCTCCCAGAAATTACACAAATTTGCTAGCCAGCCTGCTAGGCTCAGAAATTGGACAATGCAGTTAGACAATATTCCTTGGGAAAATTGTGCAATCTGGCCTAGCACTACAGCTCAGCCTAGAAATTGCAAAAATCAGTTGGGCAAACTACTAAGCTTGAAATTGTGTAGAGTGGTCAAATAGGTTTAGGTGGAAAAACTTCATAATCTGGCCAGCACTGCACCTCAGCCTAGAAATTGTGCAATTCTGGGCAGCAGTCACTTACTCCTCCCAGAAATTGCACAATTCTTGGTAGCAGTCACTTTCTCCTCCAAAAAATTACGTAATCCCTCTGGGATATCCAACCTAGTTCCTCTCATAAATTACGCAAATCCCTCTCTCAATCAAGCAGGCTATTGCATGTGCCTTTAGATTGATTGGTTCCCTCTAGGACTGAGTAAAATTTATTTTCATGAATGGGTTTCTCTTCCCAAAATAGAAAATGGCAGCATGAACAAGGCATCCCTAGATCTAGGGATCTATTCTTAGCAGCTGGAGGTTACATGCAAAGCTCACTTTAGAAACCTCTCTAAGTGTCGCTTTTTCCTAGATTTGTGGCATGCGTGTCATAACCTCAATCTTATCGAAACTCATCAACCCAACACTGCATAGCTCATTCCTCACATCAACCTTGCAACTCTGACATCCCACATTGCATCGAGGAGTCTTTGGCACTTTCAGCTTAACTATTTCAAGGTAAGTCTGCTTTTCATATCTTGCACTGTGTTTCTATCTCTTTTTGTGTTTCGCTTTGTTTGAGTGATGTCTGCTTGATTTCAATGACCGCTTGTTGTTGTTTCAATGTATGTTAGGTTGTAGAAGCACCGTTTCAGTTTTCATTTGCATCTCACTGTTGTCGCATGCATGAAATTGCTTTTGCACTGATGGTCTCCGTTGCGGTGACACTTTTCACACACGTGCATGTTTTCCCATTTTCTGAATCCTGCACTTGCTGTTTGAATGAATGATCATCCACTCTTGTTTTCACTTAGTTTCACCATGCAATCAAAATTCTCATGTTTTTAGTCATCCGTCGGCGGGTTTGTGCTACCTCAGCCTGGACCTTGCCTTGCCCAGATAACATTGCGCATTTCTGGAAGTGAAGGATCTACCTTCCCTCCAAAAATTGTGCAAGTCTGGCCTAGCACTTACCTCTAGGCTTGCATTGTGAAACTTTGGGAGGCAGCGCCTTGCTGGCCCCAAAAACTACGCAATGGAGTTTGCTGGTTTGCATGTCACTTCTGACTGAAATTGTGCATTGCGTAATTTTAGTCCTCAGTAGGCTAGGCTGGACTACGTGTTGTGCAGTTCTAGCTGTCAGTTAGCCTCCTAATAGCCCAAATTGTTCCTTGCATAGTTTTGGTAGTCAATCTCCCAGCCTCATGGTGAAAATTGTGCAGTCTTCACAAACAGTGGCACAAGTATGTTGCATGTCAGTCCTCCAGTTTGTTATGATTTTTTATTGATAGATTTCTTGTCATGAGTGTTGCTATGTCTCCAAGTATCACAGGTGTTCATTTACCTCTCAACAGCATAGGTACAATGGTTTCTAGGAGAGAATATTCGAAGACATCGTTCATAGCACAACTCGGGATGTAGTGGATCAAGTGTCTATGAACTTGCCTATCTATGAGGACACCAAGTTATTCATGGAAAAGGATATCAAAATCAAATAGCAGTGATGTCACAGCAAGTAGCATGATTAGCAACAGTAGAAGGTAGCATGTACCTGCATGCGAAAAATGCAAGAGGAATGTTGTTGACAACATAGAGGTGGAACAAAGTTACAAGCTCAAGAAGGTCCACTTATGATGAAAGAAGCTTTGGAGATTGAGACTATGAGACGACAATGCAACAAGAGGATCGCATGAAGGCATAGAGAGAAATAGAGGGGTTACAAGTGTTGAAGTGGAAACTCAAGGAAGAACGGGAGTTGCATAGACAACAGAAGGAGTTGTAGCGGGAACATGCACGGTGGCAGGTGCCACATGCACAAACTGATGAAACTATGCCCATATAGGTTATGGACTCATCCAGTAGCTGGCATGGAGTAGACAGGGTGAGTAGTGTTGTCGATCACATGCAAGGGTATTCAGGAGCATGGATGTCATTGTACAGATGCATGTGGTCCCACCCATTTGGCACACTCATAGAGGCGAAGACAAGAAGCAAGTTTTGCTAGAGCTAAACATGTACTTTCACAAGTTGATGCGCATGTTCATGAGCACACACTTGGAGATCAGCACAGATACTTGCATCAGTATGTTGTTAGTACGGCTACACTCAAGACGGTGATGCACATGTCATCAGATGAGTTGGACAAAGAAGCTATATCGGTGTACCTGAATGCAACGAAGGCAAGAGATTGCTTTTAGAAGGATTTCACCATTGAGCACAGGGACACCATCATAGACGACCAATCTTGGCATTAGTTCACCACTGTCGATCATTGCAAGGATGTCAAAGAGTTCGTCTTATCACAACTGTCTGATTGTTAGTGATGTCTTGCATGGCTTGCTCAAGCCATTTTGTCTCGCATGGGTACATGTGTAGATTGGATGTAAAACCTTGTAAAGTGGAAGTCCAAGTGTTGATAGTTGAATGTCACAGTCATAGAGTAGTTGGAGAGTCATGAGGGTAGGTGAGCATTCACAAAGGGGAATGTCAAGGGTCACCCCACCCTTTGTTATTTATAGTACCTCATAACTCATTGTATAAGCTTTTAGGCAACCAAGCTTCTGATAGGAGTATCTTAGAGAAATCTTGGAGAGTATCGAAATCATCCTTGGCTTCTCAATAGTGCAGAGCTAATACATCTATTTACAGGAGCAGGCGGCAGTGACTGTAATTTTCTGCTACCAGGATTAGTGATTGGTCATGGTTGTAGTGTAGTATTGGAACTTTCATTTATTAATATAACAAAGCCAACACATTTCATGCATATGTTGTTATTGTATTTCAGCTATCTTGGTTACTCTAATGATATATGTATCTATTTTCTTACGCATGCATGAATGGACTCTTTCTGTATAAGTATGTATGAATATTACTAAGATGTGTTGTTGGTTTAACCATCACTTTGGATTGTTAGCTTACTTTATTTTTAGTTTGTGATGCATCTTCACTCGTGTGTTCCCTTCCAAGCCATGTGCTTCGACAAGTTTCCAAGGGGAACACTCACCTCGCTTTTCCATGTGTTAGAACCGTTCATGCACCTTCCTTGCCTTGCTACGCATGTCACACCCTTGCTACCAACAAGGACATCTTACTTGCCTATGCACGCAACCGCGGTCAAGGTGATACTATATGACCCACTGTTGGGACTCTTACACCAAATGATCTGATGTCTAGTTGGGACTTCTTACTGGGGAGATCCCCTACCATGTTGGCGGGTCCAACACTGTCAACAGATTCCATCAATTGTTTAGATGAGATACAACATACAATATCATGAGACGTAATGTTATGAAACCAGCTCAAGAAAAGATAGAAAAGATAGATCAACGCCTTAGAATTCAGCCTCTTCGAGGGGGCAACCTCCTTTACATTACATAAATGAACAATTCTTGGATGATACAAATGACAAAACCTCCTTTCTATATATAGGAGTCTAGGGAGTCACAATATAATCCAACCGACCTAACAATAATAATATAAAGCCACAAAAATAACAATAGAGGGATTCTATGGGGCACAGAAATAAAAATATGGGGGTAATAGGGGCACAACAATATAAATAAGGGGTATAACTACAATAGTAATGGGGTAATCACTAGTATTATAGGGACCCAACATGCCCCTCTCCTTCAAAAAAGTGTTGTCCTCAACGCTTGAGTAGTTCTGGATACTTCTGCATAAAATTCTCATCCTCCCATGTGGAATCTTCAGCGGATAAGTTCTTCCACTTGATAAGATACTCTGAAATTGATCGATTTCGTAGCTATCGAGTTCTTGTTTCTGTGACTGCTTCCGGTTCCAATATAATTTTTCCTTCCTCGTCAAGTTTTGGCAATATTGTTTGAATTGGGAGCTTGTCACCTATAACCTTCTTTAAACATGAAACATGGAAAACTGGGTGCAATCGAGAAGCTGCAGGAAGCTCCAATTTTTATGCCATAGTACCAATCTTTTGCAACACCTTGTACGGACCATAATACTTTGGTGATAATTTATTATCCTTCTTAGCTTGCTTTAGGGACATTTGCTTATATGGTTGTAGCCGTAGGAATACCCAATCACCTACATCAAAACTTCTTTCACTGCGATGTTGATCTGCCTGTTGTTTCATTCTATTTTGTGCCAACACGAGGTTATCCTTTAAGAGTTGGAGGACTTGTTGTTGATGTTCGATGTGATGTTCCACTGCCTGAACCTTAGAATTTTCTCTTAAATATGATGTGATGGATGGTGGTTGATACCCATAAAGTGCCATAAATGGGGTCATTTTTGTTGCTGTATGGAAGGAAGTGTTATACCACCATTCAGCCAGAGGCAACCATTTGACCCATTGTGTCTGTTTATCAGATACAAAGCAACGAAGATATCCTTCCAAACATTTGTTTACTATCTCAGTTTGCCCATCAGATTGAGGATGATAAGATGAGCTATGAGCTAACTGAGTACCAAGACAAGAAAATAATTCTGTCCAAAAATTTCCAGTGTGCATACTTGGTAAGTCTGTCAACTACCACCATGATGACACTCTTTCCCTCAGACTTGGGTAAACCTGTGATAAAATCCATTGAAACCTCCTCCCAACGTTGGCTTGGAATGGATAAAGGTTGTAATAGACCCGGTGTCTTAATTGTTTCAACTTTATTTTGCTGGCAAACCAAACATTCCGCCACAAACTTTTGAATATCTGATTTAAGGCCATCCCAAAAAAATTCCTTCTTAACCCTGTGGTAAGTTTTTAAAAATCCTGAGTGCCCTCCTAAGGGAGAAGTGTGCAATTCCATAAGAATCTTTTGTTTTAGCTGGGAATTCTTACAGAGGTATAAGCGATCTTTGTACCATAACGAATCATTTTGCCAGCTAAATGTATCAGAAGTACTGGAATCTTGTTGTAGCTTTCGAATAAGTGCCCACACTTCTTCATCATTCTTCCATTCCTCCCTTGCTTCGTTTATCCAATCTGGTTGGATAATAGAAATGGCACACAACAATGCTTCCACATCCTCATCCTTTCTTGAGAGTGCATCTGCCACCACATTTTGCTTCCCTTTTTTGTAGATGATTTCAAAGTCATAACCCAACATCTTTGTGACCCACTTTTGTTGCTCTTCAGAGGATAATCTTTGTTCTAAAAAGTATTTAAGGCTATCATGATCCGTTTTTACCTTGAAGTGTCTTCCCATTAGGTAGGGTCGCCATTTCTTAAGTGCATGGAGTATTGCCAACATTTCCTTCTCATAAATAGCTTTGCTTAAAAACTTTCCCTTGATTGGACGACTTTCAAAAGCAATGGGTCTTTCATCTTGCATTAGAACAGCACCAATTCCATTTCCTGAAGCATCACATTCCACAATAAAGGTTTTTGTGAAGTCCGGTGTAGCTAAGACCGGTGCTTGGCACATTGCCTCTTTAAGATGTTCAAAGGCCTTTGTTGCTTCCGGAGTCCATGAAAATGAATCTTTCTTCAATAATGTTGTTAGAGGTGCTGCTATTCTCCCATAATTCTTAACAAACTTGCGATAATACCCTGTCAACCCAAGAAATCCTCGCAGATGCTTTATGGATGTGGGGATTTTCCATTCCTTAATGGCTTTAATTTTGCTAGGGTCTACCTTAACTCCTTCATGAGATACAATATGACCCAAATATTCCACCTCCTGGACTCCAAAGAAACATTTGGATCTTTTTGCATATAATTGTTTCTCCTCCAATAGTTGTAGCACCCTGTCAACATGTTCAACATGATCCTTCCAAGACTTGCTGTAGATTAGTATATCATCAAAAAATACTAACACAAATTTTCTAAGGAATGGTTTGAAAATTGAATTCATCAAACCTTGAAATGTTGAAGGTGCATTGGTAAGGCCAAAAGGCATGACCAAAAATTCATAATGACCCTCATGAGTTCTAAATGCCGTTTTCGGAATGTCTTCAATCTTCATTCTGATTTGATGATATCCCGAACGAAGATCCAACTTGGTGAAGTAAATTGATCCATGCAATTCATCCAGTAATTCATCAATAACAGGAATGGGGAACTTATCTTTAATAGTGAGCTTGTTGAGCTCCCTATAATCCGGACACATGCGCCATGATCCATCCTTCTTGTGCACCAATACTACTGGAGCTGAGAAAGAACTTTGACTCGGTTGAATTATACCAGCCTCTAGCATTTCTGCAACCATACGTTCAATTTCACTTTTTTGGACATAGGGATATCTGTACGGCCTGATGTTTGGAGGAACACTTCCTGGAATCAGATGAATAGCATGATCATGATCACGCATAGGTGGGAGACCCTTGGGAGTCTCAAATACCTTGGAATGATTGTCCAAGACTTTTTGGAGATCTGGAGAAATAGATGATTCCAATGTGGAAACATCTAGCGAACATAATTGTGCAATTACACCTCTTTGCTCCTTTTTTAGAAGCTTTGTCATACCATGAGAGCTGATTATCTTTCCTGGTTTCCCTGCAATACCCCTTAATTCAACTTCCTTTCCTTCCATAGAAAATTTGATGAAAAGTTCTTGAAAATTAAAAGCTATTGTACCCAAGGATTGTAGCCATTGGACTCCTAGTACAACATCAGCACCTCCCATTGGAATGGAAAGCATTGGGCTAGTCAATACATATTCTCCCATGGATAGCTTGATATTATGGCACTTTCCAGAGCAATTTATTGTTCCTCCATTTGCAATCATCACTTGACACTCTGGTGCTGGATATAGGAAGCAATTCAATTCTTTTGCTACCCTACAATGAATAAAATTGTGGGTGCTTCCTGAATCAATCAACACTATTACCTTTTTCTTCTTGATTTGTCCTTCTATCTTGATGGTTTGAGGAGTGGTAATTCCCGCCAATGCATTACAAGATATGGTCGGATTTATTTGTTCTTCATCTAGGCTTTGTTCCTGAAGTATATCTTCTTCTTTTGACCTTTCTTGCTCCTTTTCTTCTTCCTCTTCACAATCTATGTAGAATAATTTCTTCTCAGCACACTTATGACCTTTAGTGTATTTGCTATCACAACTGTAACAAAGCCCTTTTGCTCTTTTTTTTTCCAATTGTTGTGGTGTCAACCTTATAGGTTGTGGAAGACTAGGGGCAACAACACTTCCGTCTTTATAGTTGTGAGTGGTATGCTTCCTAGTTGCCATAATTTTGCTTTCCATTTTTCTTGCTAACCTGAATGCCTTCTCTAATGAATCAGGTTCCCAAAGGCGAACATCATGTTGGATATTATCCTTTAAAGACCCTATGAACACATCAATCCTATGCTCCTCTGGAATATCTTTTACCCTTATGTTCAATTTTTGGAACTCCTCAATGTGCTCCATTACTGAACCCTTTTGTTTGAGACTTATCAATTGGCTAAAAAAAGTGTTGCTTTTTGTATCTTCATAATGTGCTATCAATTCTTCCGTAAAAATTGCCCAAGTGATAAATTGTTTACGAGAGCAAAGCCATTGATACCATACAAACTGATTTGGTTCCAAATATACAGTTGCCATACGTACCTTTTGTGCGTTTTGCACATTATTGAGATCGAAGAATTGCTCCATCTGTAATATCCATGTGGCGGGATCCTTGCCATCAAACTTCCTCATATCGATTTTTGGAATATGGTGATTCTTTGATCCAACATTAGCATCTATGGAATCATGATTAACATTTCTTTTGTTCTCATCATGAGTTTCCTTTACTACCTTTTCACCATTAGTGACCCTTTCTTGTAGCAACTTCTTCAATTCTTCCATGTCTGTCTTCATATCTATCTTCAAATCTGCCATGTCTCTCTTCAAATCTGTCTTCGAATCATCCATCCTAGCTTCCATGCCCTTTATCTTAGATTCCACGCCATTTATCTTAGATTCCACGCCACTTATCTTAGCTTCTGTTAGCTTTTGTGAGCGTGACATTTGTTGCACTTGTTCTTGTAATTTTGATATATCATGTAGCATTTCTTCCTCTTCTTCATGGGTCATGCTAGAGCTTTCAAGTTCCTTACTAGGTGTTTACATTTTCTTTCCTCGGGGCATCAGTTACCGATAATAATGATTTACTATGCCCTTTGATATCCGTTAAACCAAGCTTACACAAAAATTAAAAAAAAAACTACACACATTTTTTCACTTTATAGAAGCCTGATATTGAATCTGATATATCTCTATAATTTCGGATCATCCAATTCTGAAATTGCTACCTGTAGTAGCCTTCTGCGTCCTCTTTCCAATGCCACAAGTCTGAGCCAAATTGGATTCTCCAAGGAAGAGTTATGTGAAATCTCCCACAGTGACCTGTTTTTAGACTGGTTCAGTAGAGCGAACTTGTACGACGTGCCACGAGTCACCGTTTCAACCTTTGAATCTAAAACACACAAACAAGAAACTACAGTCCATCCTATTTCTGTAACTTCTTACGAAATTTCAATCCGATCCCCAGAGAGAAAGTCATGACGATTTTCCCCAGGTCACCTGTTTTGAATGTAATTCAGGAGTCTGCAAAAAGACCAACTTCCTCAGATCATATCTCCGCAAATATCGCGCAAAAAGCTCTGAAATTTGGACCCAAGGTTCAGCGCGATTTCTTCTCAAATGGGTTTTTTTTGCAACTTCTGAAACGTTACAGAAAAAAAGTTATAGTGAAAATGCCATGATGACCTGTTTGGAGCAGCGAAACCCTAGAATCCAAAGCTCTGATACCAAATGTTATGAAACCATCTCAAGAAAAGATAGAAAAGATAGATCAACGCCTTATAATTCAGCCTCTTCGAGGGGGCAACCTCCTTTACATTACATAAATGAACAATTCTTGGATGATACAAATGACAAAACCTCCTTTCTATATATAGGAGTCTAGGGAGTCACAATATAATCCAGCCGACCTAACAATAATAATATAAAGCCACAAAAATAACAATAGAGGGATTCTATGGGGCACAGAAATAACAATATGGGGGTAATAGGGGCACAACAATATAAATAAGGGGTATAACTACAATAGTAATGGGGTAATCACTAGTATTATAAGGACCCAACACGTAATGATACATAATTATTCACATCATGCTACTTAAGGCCTAAGTAGATTTTTTTCACAACCTTGTTTGTGAACAAGCTTCAAATCATGAAGAAGAATTACAACAACATCAAAATGTTAGTTTCTTTTCTACATATAATGATTAAGGTTTCTCTAGGAGACAAGATCATCACATACATCTCAAAGTTCTCACAAAATATAAAACATAGATAGTTATGTTGCAATACATAATGATATAGGAGCCACTTCATATAGATGCTACTGCTGCAATATACATAGGATCATACATGTTCCATACTGCTCTTCCATACATGTTGCTCATATATATTATCATGCATACATATAACAATGTCTATATCTATCCATAATGTTGAACAAGATCAAGACATATTCATATAACCATTTCAAGATATATTAGAGTAAAATCCAAGACATATCTAGTGCCAAGAGCCATGCAATGCTAAAACTATGTGTCATTGTGGTTCCAAAACAATGATCTAATGACAAGATTGTGATGTCAAAGAAATGTCATACGAACAAGATGCCAGTGCTGAGAATAATGAATACAGATCAGAGGTGTATATGTAT
This sequence comes from Pinus tabuliformis, assembly GCA_031772625.1. Classification (NCBI taxonomy): domain Eukaryota; kingdom Viridiplantae; phylum Streptophyta; class Pinopsida; order Pinales; family Pinaceae; genus Pinus; species Pinus tabuliformis. Next base: position 527,754,239 of record CM062820.1, read on the forward strand.
ATATATATATATATATATATATATATATATATAGAGATATATATAGATATATAGATATAGATATATATATATATATATATATATATATATATATATATATATATATATATATATATATATATATATGACAGAGTAGATATTAATATAAAATGATACCAAGCATGATGTCGATGTCAACATATGCCAATATCTATTATATAGCAGAGCCAAACCATAGTGCCAATATTAGGCATGCGAGACTTTCATTACGTGATCAAAGAACAACAATTAGAGCCATATGTCATTGCAGGAAATAGAAAGAGAAAATTAAATGGATTCATATGCCATTCCAGCACATCCAAACCAAAGTTATAAGGGATCATAAAATGTGAGGCAAGAGTGCAAGATTTATGCTACTTGGAGATCAACTACATGAGGATCTTGTAACTATTGCATATATTAATACACACAGTAGGAATATTGCATAGAGTGAGGTGATTATGTGAGAGGCATGTTTTCAACTTTCGAGCCATCAAACATATGTTTTAGACATCATAACGGATCCATGAGCAGGAGTTCATGTGTTATGTCTCTTGTGAATGCATAGAACCAAAATATAAAGTGAACCATAAAAAATGCAAGCCCCAAAATATCAATCAATGGAAACCTTATGCAATCAACAAAACCATCAGAGAATAGTCAATATTTAATGTGACCTTTTTCTCTATGATGAAACATCGGTACTTGTCTATTTACATAATTTTAGGAGGATTCCTTTTTCAGTTGACCTTTAATTTTAATTTCAAATAGAATGATTTTACCTATATAATTCAAACCATGATCATAAATGAATTTTGTTTTAATAATATTTCATTTTATTCCATGGAGGCTTTCTTTGGGGCACAATGGACTTTTATTGGAAAAAAAGTGTTTCCTCTTTTGAATTTTTTCTCAACCCTACACTAATTTAAATGGGCTCAAGTTAATTTCCAAGAATTTTCTTAGTAGTTTAGAGGCCTGAAACACCAGTTCCATTTCACCAACAATAGTAGTTTATTGGGTCATGCAAGGTATCCTTTGGGCCCATATCCAACATGTAAGATTACATCATTCCACCTAGGTTGGTGTGCTTGCAATAGCAAGCCTCAGGTTCTTTGGTCCTCATCATATTGTACTTGAATTATACACATGAACTAATAAAATGGCTCATCTCATTTACCCAGTTTTCTGGGTCTTTTAATGGCGCGTGTATGTTTTTTGATTTTATTGATTTAGCTTAGGTCTAGTATTAGGAACATTACATAGTAGGGAATTAACTTGGATAGAATATTGTAGAATATGCTTAGTAATATACACAAATCAAATGTTTAGATTTATTTCCAAAGTAGCCATTCATTTGTTATCGTTTTATTTAAGTTAATTAATTAAGAAAATTTCATATGAACATGTGTCATATGAAATGAGTTATTGTTTTTTGGGCATGTAGTATTTATAAGCCATGATATTGCATCAAAGCCTATTTATAGATTAATAATCTTAATTATAAAGTCGGGGTGAATATCTATAGTTAAGAATCTTGTTATGTCTAAGTTATATATATATATATATATAATCATAATTATTACTATTTTAAATAGATATATAATTTAGTTGATTTTTTTAATTTTAGAAATTTGAGATGTATGATGAAGTGTTTTGATAGTTGATAAAGATTGATGTTTATCAATATTTACCAGCCAATTTATTTATATCATTGTGCTAGTTATAAAAAGAATTAATTATTTTGGAATAGGGCGTCAAAATTTCAATTTAATTATCAATAAGTATTAGATAGATGATAGGGATTTAACCTCGATGTAATATTCTAAAACATTCTTAGTAATATACACAAATCAAAGGTTGAGATTTATCTTCAAATTATTATACCCTTTATCACTTTTAATTGATTAATTAATTAAAAACAATGTCATATGAATGAGTTTCATACGAAGTAAGATATAGTTTTTTAACAAGTCATATTGACAAACCTACTTTACCATGTAGTATTGATAATATTTTTTTCCCAATTTAAATTAATAATAAAAGGATTATGAGATGATGATCTTTATTCTTGATTAATAATAAAAATCATCATCTCATAATTGTTTTATTACTAGCACAACCACACTTACTTATGTCGTTGATATACGCCAATTGGCGTCATTTTCATACATTGATTGGCATATAAAAGGTGTAAAATTCCATTGATCGAAATATATCAACCACATTAGTAAATGTGGTTATTCTTGTTGATAGACTTCACGCGTGGGGCAAATTCATTGACTATGACTGACCATGGTTGACGAGGATTGATGATGTTGATCATGGTTGGAAAAGTTGACCAATGTTGAAGAAGGTTGACCAAGGTTGACCATGGTCAACCATTAAGGTACCAACGTATTATTGTCACATCATTTTGTTAATGTTACATTGATGTTGACATTGTTACACTATTACATTAATATTGACCATGGTTGACCATTTCAACCATAATTGACAATGGTTCATGTTACATTAATATTAATGTTAATGTTACATTAATTTTACAAAATGGGTTGTGTTAATGGTTGAAGTGGGTTGATAAGATTGGACATTGTTTGTAAGGTTGACTATGGTTGAAGAGGTTCAACCATTTTTGCTCACGGTGGACCATGGTTGACCTAAGTTGACCATGATTGATTATGATTACTATGGTTGACCATTGTTACATGGTTACAATAATGTAGCATTAATGTTGACCATGGCTGACTATGGTCAACCATGCAATATTACATAAATATTAATGCTCATTTTATATTATTGTTATATAAATGGTTACAATAATGGTTGAAGAGGGTAAGCATGGTTGAAAATGGGTCATGAGGATGACATGGTTGAAGATGGTTGACCAATGTTGGTCAAATGAGACCATGGTTGACCATAGTTGAAAATGATTGACAATGATTATCATGATTGAACTCAATTTAACAAGATTGATAATGATTACCATGGTTGACCTTCACTCACCATGATTGACAATGATTATTAAATTCAAGGGATCAATGGGAAGATATGGTAATGTTGATTTGTCATTGTTGACCATGGTTAATGAGGTTGACCAAGGATGAAGAGAGTTTCCTATGGATTAACATGGTTGACTATGTTTCAAAAGAGTCAACCATAAATTCTATCATTGTATTTATGTTACATTAATCTTTCAATGTAATATTTGTATTTTCAATTGTTATATTGTTACATTAATGTTAACCATGTTTGATTTTACATTAATATTACATGAATGCTATGAAAAGGGTTTCATTACCAGTTGAAGAGGGTTGAAAAGGTTGACCATGGTTAAAGAGGGTTGACCGTAGTTGATTGGGGCTTGTTGGAGGTGGAATGGTTAACCACGGTTGTCCATGTTTAATCACGATTGACAATAGTTGATCATGGTTCATTGTGGTTGAGCATGATGACCATGGCTTGACTATGTTAACCATGGATGAACATGGTTTGACATAATTTCCCACGGTTGACCATATTTAGCTATGAGAGATTGTGGTTTCCTATGTGGACAATGGTTGGCCATATTTAACAATATAGAACTTTGTTGACCATATTCGACCATTCTATCCATGGTTGACCATGGTTGGCCATCAAGAGTCGATAGAGAATGGATTGTTCTAGGTTAACTATGGTTAACTAGAGATGACCATTGTTGATCATGGTTGACAAAGGTTTACCATGGTTGACGATTGGTGACCATGGTTAACTATCAATAATGGAGGTTGTGTATGATTGAACATGGATGATAATGAGTGATAATGTTTGACCATCATTGAGTTTGTTTAACCATGTCTAACCATAATTCACCTAGTCAAACATGATTAAATATGCTGAACATATGGTTCACTATGGTTTTACATGGTTGATGAAGGTTGTAAGTGTTTGCTATAGATGAATGTGGTGAACCATGGCTAACCAAGAAGCCCATGTTAACTATGGTTGACCATGTTCAACCTTGCTTCCCATGGGTGAGAACTATTAACAATGTTGACTGTGGAGATTGAAAATGGAGACAATATTTGACTTTAGTTGACCATGGTTTCCCAAGTTTCCTATGGTGTACGATCGTTGGCTATTGATAACTATAACTCATTTTTGTTGACTATGGTTAAGCATGGTTCACAATGGTTAACATATGATTGAGTAAGTTTGATTAAGGTTGATTGTTTTTTACTATGGAGGATTTTGTTTAACAATGGTTGAAGAGGGTCAAACATGGTTTCCAATGATTGATGATGGTTCACCATGGTTGACAAGGTTGACGAGGATTGGTTATGGTTGACTAAGGGTTGATGAGAATTGATCATAGGTAACTATGGTAGGTCATTGGTGACAAGTATTAACAATGATCAATTATGGTTAACTATGGATGACCACTAATGATCTGTTAGCCATGGTTAACCATTATTGAGCTAGTTGAATATGGTTGAAATTATTTTCCATTTTTAACCACGGTCAATGTGTTCAACCATGACTGAGATTTTAAGAGGATGGTTGACTAAGGGTGAATGTGGTTGATCATGGCTGGTAATGTTGAACAATAGATGAATAAGGATGACCATGTTGACTATGCTCGATAAAGTGGTTGATCATGGATGTCCATGGATGATCATGGTGGAAATGGTTGATTATGGTAACCATGTTTGAAAATTGTTCAATTGTTTCAACCATGATTGAACATTATTGACTAAGTTTGAGTAGGTTTATTACAGTTTATCATATCTTATATGTTGGACATCTTGATTATGGTTGACTATGTTGAATGTGATGGTTGTGGTTGACTTTGTCGAGTATGTGATGATGTTGACTATGGCCAAACATGTCATAATGGTTAACCATTATCACTATGGTTCACTAGAGTGACATTAGAAATTTATGCCACATTGTGACAATTTTGTCACATAGTGATGTTGGATAAATTGCAAAGTAATGTCACATTATGATAATAATTGAGAAATTTCAAAGTTGGAAATTTTTTTGTACCATTTTGACATCATAACATGTCACATTAATTCATTTGTCACAATGTGGCATTGGTTTCTTTGTCACATTACTTAATTTTCTACAATGTGATGCTATATTTTTCCATCATTATTTCCAAACTTCTATTTTCATAGTAGTTATACACAACCACGTCACGTTGTTAGTTTTATAATGTCACATTGTGATAATGTTTGTCCCATTATGACATTGGATAAAATGTGACAATGTCACACTGTTGGATAAATTGTTTGTTAGTTTTGTAATGTCACATTACGATAATGTTTTTCACATTGTATCATTAGTTACAATGTAATGTATTGTCACATTGCAAAAATGGTTGTCACATTTAAATGTCAGATAATATTTGTCACATTGTGACATTGGATAATTTTTTGGACCATTTATACATTAAACCATGTCTATTACAATGTCTCACATTGGTTTGTTTGTCACTACATTACGCTAGTGTTTTTCATCACATTGTCCCAACATTTCTTTCCTAGTATTTTGACACCATTATTTTTTGCACAAGCGCATTGAAATGTTAGTTTGTAATGTGACATTTTGATTATTGTTTTTGTTGATAAAAATAGAATCTATTTTAGCCCCAAGGGTTAGATCAATTGTTTGAGTCCTCGTTGTTAAGTATCTCGCCGATCGGGAGGTGACAAAGTTACTTTTCCTCGATGCCCTTGGGGTTAGGCCCTACTAGTCTAGCCGATGGGCTTTAAAAGATTCCCTTCGGGGTTGATCTGCCTAGATTTTTTCAAGGGGAAAAAAATATAATGCATTTTGGTTGCTTGTCACAACGAAACCAAAAAAATATCTTTTAAAAAGAAGACATTTTTTTAAAACAAGATTACGTGAAGATATAAAATAATAAATCTCACACTAATAACTATTCATATTAATATGTATTGTATTATATTTACAATTCTATATAATAATATTAGGTATATATTAGTATTATATCAATATTAAATTTGAAAAAATATTCTTATTCTTATTCTCATTCTTGAAATTGAAAGGATAATGTAATATAATAGGCAGTATTAATATACTAATATCAATAACAATGTTAATAATGATATTAACATTAATATCAATATAAATTTTAGCACAAGTATGTTATCTTTCCAGTATTTTCAATCTTTTATATGGTTCTATTAGTAACCATGTTAATGAGCCCCCAAATTGGGTAACCTATTGGGCTCATTTTGCCTAATTATCCTTGTTCAATCCTCCATTTTTCATAGATTATGCATGTTTTCCTAGTATGTTTATGTTATTTGAACGAATAAGGGTGGTCACTCTACCTAGGAGACTAATACGTGGTGATTTCAGGATTTTTGGACAAATTATGGAGCAAAAACAAGTAATCATCGGTCAGTTGACAGCCAAGCTTGAGGTGAGGATTCTTAGGGAGGTTGTCTTTGGCATTCAATGGCCTTCCTCGAAATCTCCACCCTCAACACTGAGCTCCACAGACCACCAAACCGAGTTTTAAAGGCAGCCAAGCAGATTTTGGAGTAACTGTTCACTAGCAATTAGGACAGCCGAGTCCCTTGAATCTAGGAGGGCTGCTATCTCCCTCGTATTGTACAAATAGGAAGGCCTCAACCTTCGTACTTTAATTTTGGAACCATTGTTATTTTTTCACTATAGTGCTGCCATTTTTCTCAGCCTGTTTTATTGTAGCTATTGTTGTACAACTTTCTTATGATGGTTGTTCTTGAATAATGATAAGCAGTTCTACTTGGTATCAGATCTGAGTCTTTTATAGGAGCCTGCAGCTCTTGGGGTTGGGCCCAACCCGAGTGCTAAGGCCTCCTCTATGTATTGCTAGTTGTTCTTTATGCATTTGCAAAAACATTTCTGTAAGTAGGTTAAAATTTGCTGATTAAATAGGTCACTGTAAAGGGTTAGATAGACTTTTGAATGCTCATATTTTGTTGAATTGTTAAGAGGGAAAAAAAACTTCAAGAAAATGGCCATCAAACATCTTTGGTTTCACCTCTCCTTCAGTAGGATCTGGAGCTGGGATCAGGATAACTTTGCTGCCCACAAAAACACTAATTTTGTCGTGCCATGCAATCACTAGTGTTTGAGTTTCATGTGTATAAGTTTGCTGCAATTTCAGACTTTCATTTTCTTAGTTGCATGAATTAAAATACATGGCTTCATTGCAGGTCACACTTCTATTCATTCTCTTCATTGGCAGCTAGCAGATTTAGGTCATCATAATTAGGATTTTGAATTTACAGGTCTTTGTTGGATCAGTTGGGAAATAACGCCTTGCAGAGTACCTGTACCACTCCTTCATCTATTCATTCGCAATCAGAACCATCCATTCCACCCTCTGCTTAGAATCCTTGCCTCCTGTTCGCCATTCGCTCCCATAACCCTAGTTTTGTGTGTAACATTGCTTTAGTCTTCTTTGAGCCAAATACCGCCATCCACACCTATCCACAACTCCATCCACCGAGTTCTAGACCATCTCCAACCTTCACCCTACCTCCACACTCACTCCTTCACCTTTCCCTCTCCATTCATCCACCAAAAACCTCATCTTTGAACATCCTGTAGAAAATTCCAGACATCCTGTAGAAAATCGCAGACATCCTGTAGAACCCCTGTAGACTTCCTGTAGAGGCTCATGAATGAGGTTTCCCGACAGCCAAACTGGGTGATACTCTATGGAAGGGTGTTAGGGACCCCTTAGGCCCTCTCTAAACCTTCTTGACCTTTCCCAAGCATTTCTTCTTGCATATCCACCTCTGCACAGCCCAAAAACAGTCAAATCATATGCATAAAACTCTGGCAACTTATTCAAAAATACAAAAAAGATGTTTCTTTCAGATGTTACTGTAGAATTAGCTTAGGTACATGTATTTACCTTCCTAGAGGTCAATGGCATTTCCTTCAGTAGTTTGCATCATCTTCTTGGCATCAGTAGAGTTAGCTGGTAGAATTAGTGTTTACTAGGGTTTGCGTTTTCTTTTAGTTTTTCACTGTCTTTCTACAAGTAGATGAGCCTTCTTTAAAGTAGCTTTCATCCATCGGCTAAAGATCTTCTTCTCAGCGCCCATAGAAGTTGGCTTGAGCCCCTAGCGGACTTGTGCCAGCTAACCAAGCGACAGCTGCGGCAAGAGCTAGTACTTGTGCATACAGCACCGTCGCTTCCAAGTTTGTTACGAACTACAGGGTTGATAAAAGTAAAGAAGAGAGTCCTAGGAGTTGTAGAATTATTGCTGCAATACTGGAGCTCACCACCTCTTTTTGGCGTCGTTGCCGGGGAAGCATCAGAGTATTTGTGATTGCTACTTTTCTCCTATTTTCCTACTCTCGCCTTCTGCTAAGTAGTTTACTTCATTTCCATTCTGCAATTTCATTTGTGCAAAAGTAAACTAGACATTTCCTGCTTTCGTAGATTAACCTTTCAATTCTGAAAGCGTAGAATAGAATTTCAATTTTGCAAGTGTAGTCTAGTATTTCCTTCTCGCAATATGATTTTAGCAAAATAGATTAGTCTTTCTCTGCTTTCATTTCAATTCCGCATTTTCATTTCTACAAGATAGATTTTAGTTAGTTGCAATTCCATCTGTTTCAGTTTTGCAGGTACAAGCAGAAAAAAGAAAAAACAACCAAAAGTCCTTTCATGCCTCGTAGGAATAGAGATAATACTGGAAAATTCCTACCCAACATCCCCACCACTTCACTAAGTCACCCTTCACTCTTCTTTGGTGGCAGTGATATAGAATAATCTATAGGTGAACCTCTTGAGATATACGAAGATCCTATAATAGAAGAAGAGCAAGAAAATATTCCTTGTGAGACTACGGCTGACAACATAAATGGTAGAGACGATGATGAGAAAATAGAAGGTACCTTCCCCATCTGAGAGACTAACGGGGACATGAAAATGAAGAACATAAGTCCCTCAGCCTTACCTCATTTCCATCGATTGACCACTGAAGACCCTGATACCTTCCTGTTTGAGTTTGTTGTCCTTTGTCGAACTTATGACTATATAGAAGACAAGCAAAAGTTGAAGCTTTTTCCCTCTACCCTCAAGGATGCAGCATTACACTGGTTCATGGGGTTACCTAGAAATAGTATCACTACTTGGGCTCAGATGCAGCAAGCCTTTAACAACAAATATCTGGATTACTGTAGGTCAAAGGAAACCAAGGGGGAAATCTTTCGGATGACCATGGGAAATGATGAGTCTCTAGAGGACTATGAGGAAAGGTTCCAACTTAGCCATAAACGGGCTAGGTGCACACTTGACCCTGAATCTCTAAAGCTGGTTCTGCTCCGAGGAGTCCCTGAAGACCTTGTAGATACCCTTCACATGCTAGCTGGAGGAGATATTTACCAACTACCTTATGAGGATATAAAGATTGTGTTTAGAAACCACTCTAGGGCAGCCTGGAAAAGAGGTAGGGGGAATCCACTTTCAGCTAGTACTACCTTCTCCAAGCATGAGTTTGCTAATCATCTAGAAGACCTCAAAAGTGAGGTGAGACAGGCCATTGCCATGCAACTTGATACTTTCCGAATCCAACAAAAGAAAGAGGAAGCTGAGAGGGATTTGGCCATTTTTTGTCCCAGATGTACGAGGAAGCACCCTAAGAACGAGTGTCCATTACATTCAGTGGAGGTATGTTTCATTTGTGAGGAGAACCACCCTACAAACCAATGCCCAACCTTGCCCAGATTCAAAGCCATGTACCAAGGGACTAAGGCACCCACTGAACCTCTCTACTTCCTCAACCAAAGGAGACTGCATGGACCTAGACCTTACCAACAGGGGATGCAAGGGACATCCCAAGATTATTATAGCCCCAACCAATCTGCTCACATGCCTTCTTGGGGTCCCCCTGCTCATCCTTCCTGGTCTGCACCTCCTCCGTGGTCTTATCCACCTCAATACCATTTTCAACCCACTGCTCATTCGTTTCACTCACATGTCCAGCCATAGCCTCAGTGGAATGCACCTCAACCAGGGTGGAGGCCCCAATACAACTCTCCTCCCACCATTTTGCCTCCACCACTGGCTCAACCACAACCATTACCTCCTACTCCTCCAAGAAAACCCTAGATGCCTGCCCAACCGAACCCGAACCCCAACAACCGACAGGCCCAGCAGGTATACTCTAGGGAAACAACATGTCCTACCTATGCTGTGGAGATCCAGGAGATCAACCTGCGATCCAGGAAGACCCTCCCAGATCGCCAACCTCCTCCCCCAGAGGACGAGAAGGAGAAACAGGAAAGTGAACCCAAGGCCATTCCACCCTTTCCTAAGTGACTAATAGTAACCACACAACCAAACCCAGAGGAGACTGAACTTCTGGGGAACTAAAACAGTTGTGTGTGAAAATACGCCTTCTCTAGGCCATCAAAGATGTACCGATATACAACAAATTGATTAAGGAGAAGTGTTTTAGGCACCCAGGCAAGAGAAAGAGAGATGCCTCGACAATCAATGTCATAGGACAATTGCTTGATCTAATGTTGGGGCAAGTAATCTGTCCAAAGCATTTGGACCCTGGGAGTCCTGTAGTCGATGTCCACATCAATGGCACCATTATCCCCCATACCTTGATTGATCTAGGGGCTGCCATTAATGTGATGACCAGGGACACCATGCTTAAACTCAACCTTCAGGGTTTCTTAAGGAAGACTTCGACAGTCCTGCAATTGGCAGATCGCTCCACTGTGACTCCCGAAGGGATTGTGGAGGATGTCTTGGTCTCGGTTGACTCTTGGGAGTATCCTGCGGACTTCTTAGTCCTTCAACCAAAGGCAAAGCTTACTGGATACCCCCTCATTTTGGGAAGGCCTTAGTTAGCCACTGCGGATGCTTACATCAGTTGTCGAGCTGGAAACATGACCATCAAAAATGGTCCTATGTCCAAGCAGCTAGTCCTATACCCTCCTGCCCAGCCCCTGCTAGAACATGACTTACCGCTCTAGCTGGAAGAAGGAGATGAGGATGAGGTATACTCTGCACCCTTGTGCACCATAGAAACCACTAGGAGAGGTCCTCAAACTGAGGATGATTTGAATGAGACCTTGATTCGGAATCCACCTCCCAGTGCACTGTCCTTAGAGGAATTGGTGGAGGATACCCAAGCCAGCACCTTAGTGGACCTCTGTGTGACTGATCCAACCTCTTCCAGAACTAAGAATGTGGAGTTTGGCCTCGAAAGAACTTTGAAGATCAGCTCCTCCCTATCTCCTTCCCAGGAGAAGGAGCTATGTAGCTTACTGAACAAACATTTAGATGCTTTCGCCTGGAGCTATAAGGAGATAAAAGGAGTCCATCTTTTGGTATGTACCCATCACATCTACATTAAAGAAGATTGTAAACCAGTCAGGCAACCTTAGAGGAGAATGAATCCAGCCCTTAAGGACATTGTCAAAGAATAATTGCAAAAATTGTTGGATGCAGGATTCATCTATCCTATCTTCGATAGTGAGTGGGTCTCGCCCCTAGTGCTTGTGCCCAAGAAGAACGAGAAGTGGAGAATCTGTGTAGATTACTGGGAACTTAAAAAAGCCACTAAGAAATACCATTTCCCTTTGCCTTTCATAGATCAAGTATTGGATGGACTGGCAGGGAAGAAGTTTTTCTCTTTCCTAGATGGGTTCATCGGGTATAACCAGATCCAAATCAACCTGGAAGACCAAGATAAAAGCACCTTCACCTATCCTTGGGGTACCTTTGCCTATCGCGTCCTTCCCTTTGGGCTATGTAATGCTCCTGCCACTTTCTAGAGAGTAGTATTGAGCATATTTTCTAAGTTGGTCCATGACTCGGTAGAAATCTACATGGATGACTTCACTCCTTATGGGTCCAACTTCCGAGAAGCATTGACCAATCTGGGAAAAATTTTAACCAAGTGCATTGAGATGAACCTGTCCTTCAGTCCTGAAAAATGTGAATTCTTGATGACTGAAGGGACCGTGTTAGGACATACCATTTCTCGCCAAGGATTACAAGTGGATCCTAATAAAATTTCTATCATCCAAAGGGTCCCACCTCCTCAAAAGGTAAGGGATGTTCGGAGTTTTCTAGGCTTAGCAGGATATTATCGAAGATTCGTTAAAGACTTCAGCAATCTAGCCTCGCCTTTGTTTGGACTCTTAGGGAAAGATGTTGAGTTTAAATGGACTGACAACTGTCAAGGGCACTGGATGAGTTGAAAGAAAAGATGGTGTCCGCCCCAATCCTGAGAGGTCGAAATTGGGCCCTACCTTTCCACATCCACACTGATGCCTCGAACAAAGCCATAGGGGCAGCCTTAGGACAAATTGAGGAGAAACTCCCATATGCCATATACTTTGTCAGCGAAAACCTGTCCAAGGCAGAAATGAACTATACTGTAGCCGAGAAAGAGTTCCTAGCCGTAGTCCAAGCCCTAAACAAGTTCATACACTACATCACCGGTTATAAAACATTTGTGCACACTGATCATGCTGTGATTAGATATTTAATGAATAAGCCTGATGTCAATGCTCGTATTATTAGATGGTTACTTTTGTTACAGCAATTTGATTTGACAATTGTCAACAAGCCAGGTAAGGAAAATGTTGTTGCTAACTTCTTGTCTAGAGTTGACTTGCCTGCAGGTGAAGAAGGAACAGTGGATGACCAGATTCCAGATGAACATCTATTTGCTATCTTAGTACTCTCTCCATGGTTTACTGATATAGCAAATTACTTGGTCTCAGCACAGTTTCCTCCGCATCTGTCCTCAAAAGAGAAGAGCAGAATTATAAGGAAGAGTGCCCCGTTCACATGGATCGGGGGCAACTTGTTTAAGCTTGGTCCAGATCAGATCTTGAGATGTTGTGTTAGGGAGGAGGAAGTCTTTGACATCATCCTAACCTGTCACGATGGACCTTGTGGAGGCCACTTTGCAGTAAAAAGGAAGGCCTTCAAAGTTCTACAGGCAGGCTACTATTAGCCTACTCTCCATCAGGATGTCAGAAGATATGTCAGCCAGTGTGACCGATGTCAGAGGATGGGGAAACCGACTCCAAGAGATGAAATGCCTCTCCAACCTCAAGTGACCTTTGAGCCATTTGAGAAGTGGGGCATGGATTTTGTGGGTCCTATCAACCCTCCTTCAAAGAAACGGTCTTACATCATTGTGTGCACCGACTATCTGACCAAGTGGGCAGAAACAAAGGCAATCAAAGTAGAAACAGAAGAAAAGGTGGCTAAGTTTCTGAGGGAAAATATCTTCTACAAGCTTGGCTACCCAAGAGAGTTAGTCACAAATCAAGGAAGCCAGTTCACCACCAACTTGATTGAATATTTGCTTGCTCATCACAAGATCAAGCACAAGACTTCCACCCCTATCATCCTCAAGCAAATGGGCAGGTGGAAGTCACTAATTGAGCATTGGAAGGGATTTTGACCAAGGTTGTGAGCAGCAGCAGAAAGGATTGGGCAGATCGCCTGGTTGAGGCCACCTGGGCCTACAACACCACTTGGGAGACCACAACCGGTCACACCTTCTGAGCTGGTCTACGGGAAGAAAGCTTTACTATCCATAGAGTTCGAGTACAATACATTGAGGGTGGCAGATTAGCTGGACCTAGATCTCAGCCATGCTCAACGTAAGAGATTATTGCAAATGAATGGGTTAGACGAACAAAGAATGCAGGCCCTCCTCCACTCAGAAGTAGTCCAACTCTAGACGAATATATGGCATCATCGGCACCTTAATGAGAAGCAATTCCGGCCGGGAGATTGGGCACTGCTGTATGACTCAAGATACAAGGATTTCAAAGGGAAGCTGAGGACAAGATGGTTAGGACCATATACAATGGAGAAATGTAACTACAATGGTTCAGTCCTTATCAGGACCATTGATGAAGAGGCCATCCCCATGCTTGTCAATGGACATCGACTGAAAATCTACAAGAAACCCCTCTCGAGGAAGGAATTCATTGAAACTGTGGAAAAATCAGTGCTGGTAATAGAGCAGGGTTCTGCCTCTATTCTGGCCACACCTTGATCATCAAAAAAAAAAGGAGAATAAAAATATCCTTGGATGAAAACCTCTCCGAGGCGGCCAGGGCAGGCAGTGAGGGTGAAAACCTCATGGAGGCACCCCTGTTGTCTCTCGAAAAATAAAGAAATGGAATAGAAAAAAAAGATAGTTGGGTGAAAACCTCTTTGACGTGCCCAGGGAAAATAGTGGGGGTGAAAACCTCATAGAGGCGCCCCTGCTATCTCTCTCTCAAAAAAAAAAAAAGGAAAAACAAGGAGAAAAGAAAGAAAAAAGAAAAAATAGGTCTGATCTTTGAAATTATTGCAGGTTGCAGGGATATAATGCAGATAAAGAGGGTTGCACAAACCAAGGACAGGGGATCCCAAGCTACCAGGCATCCTCACTGACACTCCCTCCATGGCCACACACTTTTTTCAGGATTTGGACATATTCGGGTCAAGATTCAACCTCCTACAGGAAGTTTCAGGGCTTTCTACAGGAAGTTCTACATTTCTACAGGAAACTTCCTATAGAACCTTTGGACGAGCCAAAATCGATTCTTGAGGAGGATTTAAGACTTGAAGTTTGTTGGTGAGGCCTGCAGCCACCCCTTTGTCCCATCCATCACCTGTTTCCTCCCTTTCCACTGCCATTACCACCATTTGGTCCTGTACCCCTGCACAGTCATGTAAAAAAGTCTTGTTTTCCTCAGGTCACCATCTCTTTTTCCCGGGGACAAATCAAATACATGAAGGCTCGCATACTATACCTGTCAAAAGCTCCAAGAGGACCCTTCACCCGTGACTATAGCCGTGCCCCTTTCAGCATGCAGCCCAGGAGGAGAAGAAGCAACAGGATGTCCTACAAGAATCTTGTAGCAGTTGATCTACCTGGAATACACACTATGGAGTCAGGAGCGGTTGAAATGAGCACAGAAGGCATGCTATTAGCTCCTCGGAAATATGAACACCTTCTCCACAGCTGAGAGCAGGCGGAGTCGTGCATGCGACGATTCACCACTATAGGACCGGTTCCCGAAAGCCTTGCATCTGGCATCAGCAAATGGACGAGGGAATTACCACACCTGTGCATGAAGCAGCAGTGAGAAAAACCATTGTTCATGTCCAAAAACCTGCGAAACACATCCGCGGTCACCCCCAGGTAAGTGCCTAACCTTATTTCATCAAATTAACATGAACTATACTGTGAAACTTGCATGACTGTGAATGTGCGGATTGAACCAAAGCAATGGTCAGTCAACTGGCCATCCATAGCCAGTTGAACTGTCTCGTGGGATCTGAACGAGCATGGTTACGCTCGATTCCACCAGAAAGACGTGGAGCCAACACGTGGGAAGTGTCCAGTTAGGGAAATTAGTAGATTTGCAGTGAAATCGGCAGACTGACAAGGATGATGGCGGGTAATGGCGGAGATAGATATTAGTAGTCAAAAATACGCCGAGGAACGATGGCCGTGACGTTGTCTAATGGCTCGGCCTAGACACCTCACCCCCGCGCCATGAATTGCGTCGTATTTCAAAATCATTCGGCCAGAGCACGCACCTCAACCACTGTCATTTACACCACAACCGGTTTTTCAGCACCGTGAGCGTCCTCCTCCTCTGCAGTTCGTTAGCCCGAATTTCTCGGCCCAGTTCAAACTATTCCCGCGTCCCAGACTTGCTCCGCAGTACCATGACGTCCTCCAGAAGCAGTAGAAGCTCTCTACAGGAAGGAGCTCTACAGGAAGCAGAGTGAAGGCTACCGGAGCAGAGAACCCGTGTTTGTGCGTCGGAATTGAAAATCTCGAGGAGAGGTAGGTTCGAACATGCCATCCCCATGCTTAATTTTCGAAAGGTGGTGAATTAGCTTGTTTGAAGGGGGGAAATTTAAACCAATCTGCCTGTGGTCAAGAATGGTGGTTTGCTTATATAATACACAGAACTTCTTTTGAATGGTGCTGCATTGTACTCACCTCCATGATTCCTGTTAACAAACTCTCCCCATTGTTTAGATAATCTTCGGCAAAAGATTGGTTATGTGATTTTGCCGAAGATTATCTAAACAATGTTATGGATCACAGAAGTCTAAAATTCCTTAAACTCTCCCCATTATTATGACAAACCGCTGTAAGGCTCACCTGTGCACGTATCTATTTTTTTTATGTGACTGCTATATGATTGGTATAAAAATCTGCTCTGCACTCTGTCTGTGAGAGCTTCATTCCCTTTGACAAGTCGAAGTCTTGGGCGGCAGCAGTATTTTAACCAGAGATTTGGTGAAGGGGGGAGATACAAATAGCAGAGACCCTGACCTGAGAGCCAAGGGGGAAAAACACATTCGAATTTCCATTCTAACTAGAGCTCAAGCCGAAAACAGGCTATCTTCACCATGCTTGGAGGGTTTATCAGAAGGAACCCTTGGATTCCAAGAAATTGAGAGAAACTCCTAAGGTGGTAGACCTGTTTACCCATGCAAAGTGGATGACCTTCTGTGATAAAATCCAAGGTCACGATGATGAAATAACAGAGGAGTTCCTAAGGTCCCTGTAGCCCAAATCAAAAAAATTGGCAACTGTAAATTTTAGGGGATTGAACTTGAAACTCACCCCACAACTCATTAGCCGGGTCACTGAATTGCCATTGGGGATGCCCTGGGATAAAGAGGAAAGGAAATTGGGACAAAAAGATAAAAAGGAATTCTTCCTACCAGAAGAATAGTTTTCAAAGGATAAAAATGGGGTTCGGAGAGCTAGCTTACAACCATTTTGTGTGAGGTCAGCCTTCAAATTATGAAATATATTACTTGTGAGGGGTGATTTAGTATTGTGTATGGGTATCACTTCCGCTTGTTAATTGAGCTCAGGCATAAGACAGATTTTCCCTCAGAACAAAAATTGAGCATCCCATACTTCCTCCTGCAGTCATTGATTGAGTGTGGCACAAAACTGAAGGAGGGGACACCAGACCAGCTGGCTCATCATGGGCTTATCAAGCTCCTCGTAGAAGCTGCCCTCCATACTTATACTGCCCCTATCTCCTGGGATATTTTCCGTAATGTGACCAAGAATGATGATATCCGGACCCTGGTAGAAGAACTCACTTCATCCGGCAGTGAGGAGAAGGAACATATTGAGGCAGAGAAGAAACCTAAAGGTAAGGAAGCTAAGGGTAAGAAAACCCAGGACAGGCCATCACAGGAAAAGCCACAAGAACAACAAAAGGAAAAGCAAGAAAAAGGACAAGCTGTTGAGGCCAAAGCTGGGAGTAAAATAAAAACACCAACGCCAAGGTAGAAACGGTTGCAAACTCAGGCAGAGAAGCCTGAAAGGATGCAAACAACACCCAAGGCAACCACATCACAAGTCAAGGGGAAGGAACCCTCAGCTCAGCAAGCCAAATCAGGGAAAACTAGTTCTACAGGAAGCCAGTAGGCTATTTCTACAGGAAGTCAGAAAACTGCTTCTACAGGAAGCCAGAAAAGGGCCACTACAGGACTTTCTACAGGAAGTCCGGGGAAAGGGCAACAGAAGGAGAAATTGGCTGAGATTTTAGCTAGGGAGGCAGCAGCTGTGCTGGCCACCCTAAGCACATCTCCCAAGCCGAAGGAAAAGCAAAAGAGGGAGCCTCCCCTATACTTTAAAGCAAGAAGAAGTGTAAGAATTAAAACCGGTAGACCCCAACCTCCATCCAAAGAACCAATCACCATTGTAGGCACCCCTACCAGACCAAAGGAGAGGTCCCCCTCCAAGGCATCCATCACTTATGAGCGGGGAAGCCCAAAGACATCCACCTGGAGGGAGAGAATGGAAAGGTTGGACACAAAAACCTCTCTACAGGATGTTGAAACTGTTATACAGGAAACATTGGCTAGACTGAAGGAGACCGAAGAAATGGAGAGTGAGGCAGCCAAATCACCACAGAAGGAAGAAGAGGTCGAGCACATTATGGAACCTAGCCCCTAGCCCAGCTTGGGCTCCTTTTATAACTTCTTGGAGGCCGGAAAGATCATTCCTCAGAAATTCACAGTGCCACTCTTCCTTGCACTGGAGGAAGAGAGGGTGAGGACCCACACTTGGATGAAAATCGCTAATTCCAAGGGAGTAGCAGATATAGGTCCTCTGGAGGAGCATCTCAAAGAGGCCAGAAGAGAATTGGCTATGGTACGACATGTGGAGAGCATCCAGCAGTTCAGGCTACAGGAAGAAAATGAGCATCTCAAACAACAGCTACAGTCACACGGACAGAGGCAGGAAGACAGGCCTCACATCTTGGGGGAACAAGAGCAACAGGAGGGGCCCACAATAGCCACAGATACCCCTTATGAACAACAAAGGAAGGAAGGGACACAGACTGAAATTGAGGCACTGAACCAGCAACTCCAGGAACAAGAACTACAGATACATTCTCTAAAACAACAGCTGCAAGAAAAGGAGGCCCAACTAGCCTGCATGGCCAGTTGGGCAAGGGAAGCTCTGCAGTGCAAGAAACTTGCCAATTCCTATGCCCTTTACCTCAAGGACCAATGGTTACAGTTTCAAATCAGTACCTTGGCTCAAAGGGGCATCACCCCTTTCCAAAATTATCATCAGTTTGCAGCTTTATGTGGCAGCAGTTCATCTGAGGATAGGGCCAAATTGGTAGAGTTCTACTTGCACAACTTTTCCCTTCCGGACATGAACGCATGGGATCCTAACACAGTGATAGGGGATATCTAGCTTATGGCCATGGCCGCTTGGATAAGCCATGAGGAGAAGAGAGCAGCAGAAGTCCGCAGTATCATAGGCAGAGAGCTCAGTGAGCCTCTGATGATCAGAGTAGAGCTAGATGACCCATCAGCAACGATAAGCGCCCACCAGCACTTGGCCAACAGTCCTCAGGATCTACCGGAATACATTGAGCAACAGGCTCAAGCCATTGCCCATTTTGAAGACATGGAGAGACTGTTGGGAGAAAAATGTATGCATGCCTGCACAAAGGCGGTGGAACACACTGCCTCACAGCCTGAAGGTAAGGGAATACCATTCTCCCACTAGAATGAGGGAGGCCTTGGCAAGGGTAACTCTCTACAAAAAGTTGATGCAGGACTTGCAGGCCAATTGGATTGGCTTGAAATTCAGTCCTCCTTTACTTTTGGGATTGCTAGAAGGAGTAAAGGAAGAGGAGGAAGGTAGGCAATGGGAAGAAGTGGAGAGGAAGGCAGGATTCCATGACCGGGAAGAGGATATCACAGCAGAGGCTTGGGATATGAGGAGGCGATCAAAGCCATAAAGGATGATGAGCTGGACTAGTTGCTCAGAGGATGAGCAACCGATTCAGCAGGGGGGTGATGATGAGCCCCCAAATTGGGTAACCTATTGGGCTCATTTTACCTAATTATCCTTGTTCAATCCTCCATTTTTCATAGATTATGCATGTTTTCCTAGTATTTTTATGTTATTTGAACGAATAAGGGTGGTCACTCTACCTAGGAGACTAATACGTGGTGATTTCAGGATTTTTGGACAAATTATGGAGCAAAACCAAGCAATCAGGGGTCAGCTGATAGCCAAGCTTAAGGTGAGGACTCTTAGGGAGGTTGCCTCTGGCATTAAATGGCCTTCCTCGAAATCTCCACCCTCAACACTGAGCTCCACAGGCTACCAAACCAAGTTTTAAAGGGAGCCAAACAGATTTTGGAGGAGTAACTGTTCACTAGTAGTTAGGACGGCTGAGTCCCTTGAATCTAAGAGGGCTGCTAGCTCCCTCGTATTGTACAAATAGGAAGGCCTCAGCCTTCGTACTTTACTTTTGGAACCATTGTTATTTTTGCACTATAGTGCTGCCATTTTGCTCAGCCTGTTTTATTATAGCTATTGTTGTACAACTTCCTTATGATGGTTATTCTTGAATAATGATAAGCAGCTCTACTTGGTATCAGATCTGAGTCTTTTATAGGAGCCTGCAGCTCTTGGTGTTGGGCCCAACTCGAGTGCTAAGGCCTCCTCTATGTATTGCTAGTTGTTCTTTATGCATTTGCAAAAACATTTCTGTTAAGTAGGTTAAAGTTTGCTGATTAAATAGGTCACTGTAAATGGTTAGATAGACTTTTGAATGCTCAGATTTTTTGAATTGTTAAGAGCGAAAAAAAACTTCAAGAAAAGGGCCATCAAACATCTTTGGTTTCACCTCTCCTTCAGTAGGATCTGGAGTTGGGATCAGGATAACTTTGCTGTCCACAAAAACACAAATTTTGTCGTGCCATGCAATCACTAGTGTTTGAGTTTCATGTGTATAAGTTGGTTGCAATTTCAGACTTTCATTTGCTTAGTTGCATGAATTAAAATACATGGTTTCATTGCAGGTCACACTTCTGTTCATTCTCTTCATTGGCAGCTAGCAGATTTAGGTCATCATAATTAGGATTTTGAATTTACAGGTCTTCGTTGGATCAGTTGGGAAACAACACCTTACAGAGTACCTGTACCACTCCTTCATTTGTTCATTCGCCATCAGCACCATCCATTCCACCCTCTGCTTAGAATCCTTGCCTCCTGTTCGCCATTCACTCCCATAACCCTAGTTTTGTGTGTAACATTGCTTTAGTCTTCTTTGAGCCAAATACCACCATCCACACCTGTCCACAACTCCATCCACCGAGTTCTAGACCATCTCCAACCTTCACCCTACCTCCACACTCACTCCTTCACCTTTCCCTCTCCATTCATCCACCAAAAACCTCATCTCTGAACATCTTGTAGAAAATTCCGGACATCCTGTAGAAAATCGCAGACATCGTGTAGAACCCCTGCAGACTTCCTGTAGAGGCTCACGAATGAGGTTTCCCAACATCCAAACTCGGTGAGACTCTATGGAAGGGTGTTAGGGACCCCTTAGGCCCTCTCTGAACCTTCTTGACCTTTCCCAAGCATTTCTTCTTACATATCCACCTCTGCACAGCCCAAAAACAGTCAAATCATATGCATAATAACTCTGGCAACTTATTCAAAAATACAAAAAAGATGTTTCTTTCAGATGTTACTGTGGCAATAGCTTAGGTACATGTATTTACCTTCCTAGAGGTCAATGGCATTTCCTTCAGTAGTTTGCATCATCTTCTTGGCATCAGTAGAGTTAGCTAGTAGAATTAGGGTTTGCTAGGGTTTGCGTTTTCTTTTAGTTTTTCACTGTCTTTCTGCAAGTAGATCAGCCTTCTTCAAAGTAGCTTTCATCCATCAGTTAAAAAGCTTCTTCTCAAAGCCCATAGAAGTTGGCTTGAGCCCCTAGCGGACTTGTGCTAGCTGACCAAGTGACAACTGCGGCAAGAGCTAGTACTTGTGCATACAGCACCGTCGCTTCCAAGTTTGTTACGAACTACCAGGTTGATAAAAGTAAAGAAAGGAGTCCCAGGAGTTGTAGCATTATTGCTGCAATACTCGAGCTCACCACATGTTAGTATTATTATTGATGTTAATGTAAGAACATCAATAATAACATCATAATATTATAATAAGGTGTTAATACTATTATAATATGTTATTCCAAAGTACACCACTCTTGTGGGTTAGTTGATATAGATAATAATAATGTTAATATTATGATGTTAACATTGTTATCTATTTGTACCAATAATAACGTTATATTATTAAAATAAGTTGTTAATATGTATCAATACTAATATTATAATAAGGTGAATTGTTATATTATTTTAAGATAGAAAATGCCTATCCGTGAACTATTACATATAATAATATTAATATATTAATGATATTAATAGTCTAATTATTCTATATCAAATTCATTATTATTAATAATGTAACATTCTTACTATTAATGTTAGTATTATAATTTTACTATTTTTTAAGTGAAATCATCCCTTATCTCAGCCCAAGAGTGAGAGGGAGGGAAATAAAAAAATACTCATTGGCACATATCCATTATAACAATATTTTACATCATCATGTCACTTCCCAGAATTAAACCTGGGTAGGGGAGATAATAAGTGTTGTAGCTCCTAGAGATAACCCCTTGGTTGAGGAGAGACCAGTGCCTAGGACATCTTAAAGAGTGTTTATAAGATATGTTGTAATTGTACACTTACACTCAACATTGAACACATTTTTAATAGAATTGATTCAAAATCTCTTTCAAGTGGGTAGATTACCATTTATATCAAAATAGACTCATAGAAGACATAAATATCAAGCTCTGGTGACTAAATTGTTGGAAATAATACTGAGAGAAGGGGGGGGGGGGGGGTGAATCAGTATTATCAGATCAATAATTTAATTTTCAAAATAGATTTGTATATGCTACTTCAGTTAAGTTAACTAGCATGTATACGCGACTGTACTTAAGGCAACCACCGTATATGCAGAGATCTTTTGATTTACCCAATTTAGCATTGAACTTTAACCAGTATATTAGGAATTCATTAGAAAGTGTAGTAAAATTAGAATAAAGCATCACACATAAGCAACACACATGAACACCAAGATATAATGTGGAAACCCAATGCAGGTGAAAACCACCTGCTGCTGTCATCTCTATCTTCTTTTAATAATAAGAAAATTCTGTTTACAATTAGGTACTGGTGCAGACTTATACCAGTACACAGGCTTCTACCTGCAAAAGGTTACAACCTTCTCTCATTTTCCAGCTGCTATTGGAAGGGAGATACAACCCCCTAGCTCTTGTACTAGCCGATATGTTTGCTGGTACATAGGCACCGACCTACAGAAGGCTACGACCTTCTTTCTACCTCCAGGGACCACGTTTCATAAATTTTCAGACTGGATCCATCAACAACATAATTCAATCATTAAATAAATCTGCATCGACCAATCACCTTTTGAACCAGCCACAACTGAATCAATCATTCACTTAGATAACCCATAAATCTAATAATTCAGAATACTGTCACCAGAATAGAGTAACCAGAACTCAAACCAGAACCCAGAACTCAGCAACAGTAAAGAGAAACAACTGAAACATATTTTATTAGGTATACACTACTTCCATGTGTCGAACCTGCGTGTATGCGCACTTTTCTCAAATCCAACCAGTGTATACATCTGCAAATATAAATTCAGAGTTCTGCAACTATTCTAGAATTTAGTCATGCCTAGATCATATCATTTATAGAATAATATACGTGTCTGCATTCAGATCTATAATATTCATGAGCAAAAACACATAATGATAGTTCATTTTACGCCTTAAGAACCCGATCCATCATTAGATCTAATCCCTCATCATCTGCTAAGTTTCATCCTTGGTTCAAATCCAGCGATGCACCATAACCCAATAACCTGCATACTAGATCTCACACTTCATCAGATATTCAATACTTGCACACCTTAGCCTAATGATCTTATCCTCCTTTTATAGTTTTATGACTTTCTCAATACCATGGACCAAAACCACTTAGGACCAAATACCTAGGGTCAATACCTTAGACCAGATACCTTGGAACAATACCATGGATCAAAATACCATGGACCAAATACTTCAGACCAAAAACTTAGTTTTCCAAGGTATACATGCTTTTCCCTCTGTGAAAGTGCATTTGTATGTATACACGACTTGTATACAGTGAACCTGCGTGTATACATAGCTTGGTCAATGGTGAACCTACGTATACCTCGTGAAGACTGATCTGTAATTCTTTTTTTTTTTACCTGCTATAATGTGATATTTCATCTGAGTGAGTTGCCACCAAGGACAATACCTGTATCATAATGCCAACAATCTCCCCCTTTGGACTTGATGGCAACAACCACACCAAGTCACTCTCCCCGTTTGACATCAAGGGCAAAGGGTCATGCTCCCCTTGAGTGCATGCAAAGTATGCAAAAATATTTTCTAAAAGAAGAACGTGACTCTATATGACCTTCCTATCACCAATGACTCATACATACATCCATCTCCCAAGCAAGTGGGGTTATACCAAATTTGACTCATCCACCCAACCAAGTGGGGACATACCAAATTGTTTATACATGACAAAAACAAGAAACATTACATCATACATCCCATGCATAGTGGGGTTACAAATTAGGTCATTACATGACATTTACATTAAATGATATGCATGACATATATAACAGAGATCAAATATCTTAAACAAGACCATGATAGTCATCAGAAACTATCATATGATCTGTATCATCACCAGCATCTGTCAACAACATCCATACCAAAAACCTATATATGTCCATCATTAGTTCCCAAAATATCATCAACCTGTGTCAAAGTATGTTGGCATATATCAACTGATCCTTTTGATCACATCAAGATCAACTTGCTTCATTCCCTTATCATAACCTTCCATGAATCAACTAAGAATATGACATATCTCCAAGCGGTAACACAAAATCATGCACATAATATCATATATATGTGAAAACACCACAGACATCATTATCAAGAATTGCATGATCTTTCCACAAGAACCTTCATTATATCATCACTAGGGAACATCCCACATCATCAACCATGATAATCAACATATGGGAGTATCAACCTATCATCATAAAGTAAGAACTCATCATCATTGATTAGGTACCAAAGACTTCTAGACATAATGCCAACAATGCTTTATTAGAAGCATACCATGTTTCCCCCCTGAACTTGTTCCACCTGTTCACTATTAGATCTGATCATTGCATATGTCAGTAAGAGATATCAAAGCATCATCATCAATGAGATATACATCAAGTTATCGACAACTTTATGAGGACTAATTAATTTCCACATGTTATCAACATATTGTAACCATCATTTAACAGAGCAGATAATTTACAAAACCATAGTAGACCCTTTTTTCCTGAGTCTGGCCCACTCCTTTTCTTCAAAACAACATATACACGACTATGCCCACAGAAACCCGCGTGTGTACACGACTACGCTTCATGAAACTCACGTATAACCACCTTTCTCTGAAAAAACAGGATTTAACAGCAGGATGATGCAGCAAATACTCCCAGCTTTTGTCTGAGATATTCAAATGTCTCTCTGGGTAGTGGTTTAGTGAATATATCATCAACCTATTCTTTGGAGTTAACATACTCCAATTTTACCTTTTGTTCAAGCACTTGTTCACATAGAAAATGATATTTGATGGGTATGTTCTTGGTCTTGGAGTGCATGACTGGATTCTTTGAAATACTGATGGCACTTGTATTATCACATAGAATGGAGATGAGTGGAGCACATGTGATCTGAATGTCTTGCAAGGTT
This sequence comes from Pinus tabuliformis, assembly GCA_031772625.1. Lineage (NCBI taxonomy): Eukaryota > Viridiplantae > Streptophyta > Pinopsida > Pinales > Pinaceae > Pinus > Pinus tabuliformis. The sequence continues at coordinate 527,779,517 of CM062820.1, forward strand.
TGCATCATCAAAAGTAGTTTTGTGCAACAAGATGCAATAGCCACGTATTCTGATTCAGTTGTAGATAATGAAATTGAACTTTGTTTCTTGTTGAACCAAGACACTAACCTGGGACCCATATAGAGTGCACCACCACTAGTTCTTTTTCTGTCATCAACACTTCCTACCCAATCTGCATCTGTATATGCATGAAGTGTAATATCTGTATCTGTAGGATACCATAAACCAAATTTCTGTGTTCCTTGAAGATATTTGAAAATCTTTTTGACTGCTTGGTGTGATTCCTTTGGATTTTCTTGGAATCTTCCAACTATTCCCACTGCATGCATGATGTCAAGTCAGGTACCTGTTAGATAAAGCAGACTCCCAATCATGGATCTCTAAGTTGGTTGATGTACTGCTGCTGATTCATCGTTTGAGCTAAGACGACATCCTGTTACCATTGGGGTACATACTGGTTTAGAATCTTCCATGCTGTACTTTTTCAAGATTTGTTTGAGATATCTGGTTTGTGAGAGAAAAATAACGTCTTTATTTTATTGAACTTGTAAACCAAGAAAATAGGTAAGCTCACCAAGCAAGGACATTTCAAATTCTTGTTGCATTACTGAAGCAAAATTCTGACTCGTGGATTCTTCATTGCTACCAAAAATGATATCATCAACATAAACAACAATTATTAGTAATTTATCAGTGTCAATCTTTGTATATAGATTGATATCTGCTGACTCCTTTGAAAAACCCTGTTGGTGGAGATATTTGTCAAGACAGTAATACCAAGCCCTTGGAGCCTGTTTCAGACCATAGAGAGCCTTTCTGAGTCTGCATACAAGTTTTGCATCATTTCCAAAAATGAATCCTTTTGGTTGTTCAATATAGACTTCTTCTTCTAAGTCTCTATTAAGAAAGGTAGATTTTACATCCATTTGATATACCTTGAATTTCTAAAAACTAGAAAGAGCAAGAAAAATTCTTATGGCTTCAAGTCTAGAAATAGGTGCAAAATTTTCTTCAAAATCTATACCTTCTTGTTGAGCATATCCTTTACAAACAAGTCTGGCAAGTCTGGCCTTGTTTCTAATAACTTCTCCATTTTCATTTAGCTTGTTTTTGAATATCCATTTAGTTCCTATGATATTTTGATCATGAGGTCTACGAAATAATTTGCAAGTATTATTGTTTTCAATTTGCTCAAGTTCTTCATTCATGGCCTTGACCCAACATTCAACTTTGCATGCTTCATTTACATTTTGAGGTTCAGTGGAAAATAGTAATGCTAGATAGCTTGAGGCTTTTGTAATAGTTCTTCCTGTCTGCATACCTACCCCTTTCTCCCCTAAAATTTGAGTTTCTGGATGATTTTTTTGAACATACCTGGACGGAGTCTTTTCTTCTACCATTATCTCTTCTTCTGGTGCTTCATTGGTTTCTTCTTCAGAATCAATGTGATTTGATGTTGGAAAATGATCCTCATCTTCTTCATTGTCATAATCTTTAGTTTTTATCTGTTTTGGATTTTTGCATGCTTCATCAACCACAACATCAATACTTTCAATATTTTTCCCAAGTCTTTTATTATAAAATTTATATCCTTTACTTCGGGAAGAGTAGCCAAGAAGAATGCCTTCATCTTCTTTGGGTTCAAACTTACCAAGTTTTTCATCAATCCTTTTGATGTAACATTTTCTTCAAAAAACTTTGAAGTATTTTACAGTAGGAGTCTTACCATACCAAAGTTCATGTGGAGTTTGAGTGTTGTTTACCCGAACATTTGCTTGGTTGAGAATAGTGACGGCGGCGAATGCAGCTTCACCCCAAAAGGTTGCAGGAGTTCCAAATTCATCTAGCATAGCTCGAGCCATTTGTTGAATAGTTCTGTTCATTCTTTCTACCACTCCATTTTCCTGAGGAGTCCTTGCAGTGGAGAACTGCCTTTTTATTCCATGTTGTTCACAAAAGTCAAAGAACTCATCCGAGGTAAATTCCCCTCCTCGATCAAATCTGAGGAATTTGATTTTGCGATCTGATTCATTTTCAGCTAAAGCTTTGAAGGCTTTGAATTTTTCAAATGCTTCATCTTTATGCTTTAGAAGACCTATCCAACACATTCTGGAAAAATCATCAATGAACAATATAAAGTATTCTTCTCCACGAGGTGACTTTTTCCTTGATGGTCGATATAAATCAGTATGAACAAGTTCAAGAGGTTTACTAGCTGACCCTTATTTTTCAATGAAGTTAGATCTAATTTGCTTACCGAATTGACATGATTTTCATATTGGATTTTCAGGAATGTTGATATCAAGAAGATCAAAAATAGCCTAGAATATGCATGCTTTTCTTATTTTAGAAAAGCTTAGATGCCCCAATCTTCTATGCCATAGCCAGTTTTCATAATTTTTTCTTAGGTAGCACTATTGTTGTCCTCCCTTGAGTATGTATAAGTTGTTTGGAGTTCTTGTACCTTTGATCACGGTTTCTCTTGTATCAAGCTCACAAACAACACATCCATTTGATCGAAATACCACTTCATTTCCTTGATCACACATTTCACTGACACTCAACAAGTTATGCTTTAAACCATCAACATACATAACATTCCCAACTTTAGCCTTTTCTTTCAAGAAAACATAGCCTTTACATTTTATGACAGCAGGAATGTTGTTTCCAAATGAGACATTCTTTTCCTTTTCTAAGGCATTATATGAGTGAGGTTTTTCTTTTTCACCTATCATGTGTTTTGAGCATCCACTGTCAATGTACCACTGATTTTCTTGTCCTTCTACATATATGGCTATACCACATCTTTCTGTTTGCGGTTATTTCTTTCTCCATATTTTGGGATTTAATGGAGTTTTCTCCTTTTGAGATATTTGCCGAAATTTACTCCTGCATTTAGATTCTTCATGGTCGAATTTGTTACAGATTGAGCCTTCTGTTTCATTTTCAAGAAGAGAAAAGTTATTGTACGAACTTTTCTTGATCCCTGTCACATTCCTTTGATTTCATGCTTCTCTAGTCATGATGGTATTCTAGGCAACACATTGAGCAGCTTTGTGTCTAGTGTTATGACATGAAAAACATTGACCATTAAAGAGTTCCTGCGATTATCAACTCTATTGACCTGGTGATTGTATTTTCTATTGATATTCATATTTTAAGCAAATTGACTATGATTTACCTGAGGTTGGTTGTGGCTTCTATTCATCCTTGAATTAAATTGAGCATGATTTACCTGGTGATCTACTTTATGCCTTTGCTGACGATAGTCATACTGTTCACTGTTCTTTGCTGCATCAAGATAGCTTTTAGTGGAGGTTGATGGCTTCTATGATTGAGATGCTTCTTCAGTATATCCAAGACCTGTCTTTATCAGAGGAGAGCGCTGCTCATTGATAATTTCATTTAACTAGGTTTCTGATCCTTTAGCAAATCTAAGATTGATAGCTTTTGTTTTCTCAAGATCCTTTCTTAGACCCACAATTTCACATTCTAGTTTTTCATTGTGTTTTTCTCTTTCAGCAAGTTGATATGTCAAGGTATCTATAATCATATTCTTTTTTTCTAGACATATTTTGAGTTTAGATATTTCTTCATAGAGGTCATCTTCATCTAAAGCATCCCAAAAATTATCATCTTCATAAGCCATCAGAAGTCTATAGTCATTACTATTTTCACCTTCATCACTATTTGATAAACCATCTCTATCTTCATGAGTATAGTAGCTCTTTTTACTTACACTTTGTTTTCTATTCCATTTTGAAGATTCCTCCCCTTTATCATATTAATCTTTATGAGGACATTTTGTAGCATAATGACCGACTCTACCACAAGCAAAACATTTGAAAGGTAGTTTACCTCTGAATCTTCCGGAACCCCATTGAAGCTTCTTGACAAAGTTTACTTCATCTTCTTCTTCTGAAATATGTCCTGATTAATTGAGTTCTTCTTTTCCTTTTGTCGATGCTTTAAATAACGGCTTCTCTCATATCTAATGGGCCTCCTTTTATCATCTCAAAGGAAGTTAAGTTTCTATGAAGCTGTGTCATAGTAATAGTTTGTAGATCTTGTTTTTCTTCTATGGCAGATACTTCTGATTCAAATTTAGCAGACAAGGATCTTAAAACTTTCTCAACTAAGGTAACTTTTTTATCTCTTCACCCAAATTCTTCCTACAATTAACAACCTCATCAATACGTAAGAAGTAACTAGCTATACTTTCATCATTGTGCATCTTAAGAGTTTCATATTGAATTCTGAGAGTTTGTAGTTTAGCACGTTTTACCTGAAAGTCTCCTTCGTAGCTTAGAACAATTTTGTCCCGTAGTTATTTGGCTGATTTGAGCTGCATAACTTTGACAAACTCTGATTGTGTCAAACTTCCCAATAATGTATTTACAACCTTGGCATTGGTTTCATATTGCTTTTTACCTGCCATATCTGTAGGAATTGTTGATGGAAATGTATATCCTCCTTCCATAATTTCCCAGACATTTGTTCCAAGAGATTGAAGATAGGTTGTGGTTCTTATCTTCCAATAAACAAAGTTGCTCCCATCATAGATTGGTGGTCTGATGGATCTCCCACTTTCTTGATTACTCATGATGATGGATATTCCTTCAAGCGATCAAGCTTCTGCTGAAGGACTTACTCTGATACCAATTGTTGGAAATAATACTGAGAGGGGGGGTGAATCAGTATTATCAAACCAATAATTTAATTTTAAAACAAATTTGTATACACTACTTCAGTTAAGTGAACTAGTGTGTATACGCGTCTATACTTAAGGAAACCAGCGTATATGAAAAGATCTTTTGATTTACCTAATTTATCATGCATTGAACTTTAACCAGTATATCAGGAATTCATTAGACAATGCAGTAAAAGCAGAATAAAGCATCACACATAAGCAACGCACATGAACACCAAGATATAAGGTGGAAACCTAATGTGGGTGAAAACCACATGCTGTTGTCATCTCTGTCTTCTTTTAATAATAAGAAAATTCGGTTTACAATTAGGTACTGGTGCAAACTTATACCAGTACATAGGGTTCTACCTACAGAAGGCTGCAACCGTCTCTTGTTTTCCAGCTGCTACTGGAAGGGAGATACAAACCCCTAGCTCTTGTATTAGTCGATATGTTTGTTGGTACGTAGGCGCCAACCTACAGAAGGCTACAACCTTCTTTCTTCCTCCAAGGACCACGTTTCATAAATTTTCAAACTGGATCCATCAACAACTTCAGTCAATCATCAAATACATCTGCATCAACCAATCACCTTTTGAACCAACCACAACTAAATCAATCATTCACTTAGACAACCCATCAATCTGATCATTCAGAATATTGTCACCAGAATACAGTAACCAGAACTCAAACCAGAACCCAGAACTCTACACAAGTAAAGAGAAACAACTTAAACATATTTTATAAGGTATACGCTACTTCCATGTGTCGAACCTGTGTGTATATGTGCTTTTCTCAAAGCCAACCATCGTATACATCAGCAAATAGAAATTCAGAGTTCTGCAACTATTCTAGACTTTAGTCATACCCAGATCATATCATTTACAGAATAATATATGCATTAGTATTCAGATATAGAATATTCATGAGCAAAAACACATAATGATAGTTCATTTTACGCCTTAAGATACCGATCCATAATTAGATCTAATCCCTCATCATCCGCTAAGGTTCATCCTTGGTTCAGATCCAACAATGCACCATAACCCAATAACCTGCATACTAGATCTAACACTTCATCAGATATTCGATACTTGCACACCTTGGCCTAATGATCTTCTCCTCCTTTTATAGTTTTAGGCCTTTCTGAATACCATGGACCAAAACCACTTAGGACCAATACCTTAGACCAAATACCTAGGGTCAATGCCTCAGGCCAGATACCTTGGACCAATACCATGAATAAAAAATACCATGGACCAAATACTACGGACCAAAAACTTAGTTTTCCAAGGTATACACACTTTTCCTTCAGTGAAAGTGCATGTGTATGTATATGTGACTTGTATACATTGAACTTGCGTGTATACATAGCTTGGTCAATGGTGAACCTGTGTATACCTCTCTTTCTTCATTCTGTGAAGACTGATCTGTAATTCTTTGTTGTTTACCTGCTATACTGTGATCTTTCATCTGAGTGAGTTGCCATCAAGGACAATACCTGTATCATAATGCCAACACAAATTACAGAAGCATATAGTTCACTAGTCATTGTAGCAAGTGTGAAAGAAGAATATGTAGAGGTGAAATAAAATACACAGGGCTAAACATAGAATCCCATGCATCATACTTCAGTAAGAAATGAAGGAATAAACATTTGAATTAATTTTCAGATTACATGGAGCACATATTAAGGACGTTAAATCTCACTAGGCACAAACATCTCAAACCAATTTTAGACATAGATGAATCCATGATTTCATAAAACTACAGCCAAAAACTCCTATCACATGTCATCTAAGAAGAAAGTGTAGATAAATGGAACAAACTAAGAAGAGAATACATACTACATCCATATGTAAGAATAATCACCAAAAATATTTATTAATATTCAGATAAAGCATACATTTTGCATTTCTTTATTAATAGTTCCAAAGCCTCTTTGAAACAAAATTAAAAACCCTTCAAAATATATGATAAACAATATTTTATAGGGCCTTAGGACGAGTATCCGTTACAAAATATTCCTTCTTGATTTCTCAATGATTCATCAAAGCAAAATGAGTGTGCTACTTGCACCATTGTACTGACAAAATGCTAACTAACCTTAGTTCATTTATTGAAATAATAATTTTACATAAAACATAAAACAGTAAGATGTCATGATTGACATGATCTAAAAAATATTCATTCATGGTAGACCAACTCTATAGGAAGGGTTGTTGGATCGATGATCTGGATTTGTGGAGGGTTGATCAACTGGACACAACTCTGCCACAATGTTGGACTCGATAAAGGAGAACAAAATAAAATATGATAGGCAATCTTAAGACCTACGATCCCTGAATACTTTTTCCTAGAGCGAAAGAAGGTCTTCACTAGCCCTAGTAGTTGGAAATCTCTCCTTAGCTAGTTCACCATTGTCTTCCTCTTTAAGGAGGAGGCCTTCTCATGGGAGGAATAAACTCTACCCTTAGCCTCTACCAACAATTGACTGTACTCTTCCCATGGGATTAATCCTGATACGAGGTCCCAACAACTGGGAAGTCTTGCTTGAACCCTATGCTCAAACTCTAAATCAAAAGTAGCTTCAGCCTTAGATATGGAATCTTATTTATAGACCATTTTATATACCTCCATGATTGCAATCACCCGCTCTATCAAATCTCAGGATCTCAACTCATTGAGTTATTTTTCATTTACATACTTGATAAATATTTTAGTTGTCTCAACATTCTTTTCACCCTCCTCCTTGGCAGATAAGATGAAGAAAACGTAGTCCTTGATTACAATTTTTTGCTCTGCCATTAGAGTTATATACTCACAATTATTCTTCATATCTTTTATCACTTCATCCCATATTAGTTATTTATCCTAGAGGAGAGACATGTTTCCTTTCAGTCTAACTTTCAATTAAGTGATTTCCTCATTTGCTTCTTGTAGATTTTTTTTAACTGTTCCACATTTGCCTTGGAATTCTCCAACTATATCTCCTTTTGCTCAAGGGCATATTTTGCATTATCTAAATATATCTATACCTTCTTGAGTTCTCCTTTTGAGATTTTTAGCCCAGTGAGATTTTTAGTGAGCTTCTAAGTAGGATTCAAAGGATTCTCTGGTACGAGCACTACAGAAATATGGGAATCAATTTTTTTTTGGAGCTTTGTTACATGTTGTTTGAGGGCCACCACTCCATGATTCTGGTCTATTATCTCATTGGATAGGATCTTTTTTCCTTCCTCCACCTTTTCTAGTTCTTTGGACAACACATATTCACTAGCAGACATCTTCAGCGTATGCCTTAGTTCTTGAATCTCATCTTGTGAACTCTGGATAAGAGTTTCCAAGGCATCTTTGTCTTCTAGATTCACTTCCAGCATTACAATCAATTCCTTGAAGTTCTCATTTTTCATATGTAGTGATATATAGTTATCTCTCTCTTTTTTCAACTTCGTTGCAACCTTCTCCAACATTTTTTTTTCTTTACTAATGGTCGTGGAATTTCTTCTTAGTTCGCTATATGAAATTTCTACCACCTTCATATGAAAGTTGATTTTGTCAGTCTGAAGGACACTTGTAAGTTCTAGAGACACATCCAAAACCTTCAATTGTGAGTCTAGTGAGAGGGTATGTGCCAAGGGGTTGTGTAGTGAAAAATTCACCTGATTCATCTCTAGTTTCATGCTAGCCAAGAGTCTGGTCTGATAGGGGACCGAATGTGATGCCAACTACTATTGCATCTCTTCTCTAACCTTTTGGTTTCTTTCCTCTATCACCTTCCTTGTAGGCCAATTAGATTTTGTGATTATTGAACTCCCCTTAGAACTCATAAGTGATACTTCTATAGATGAGGTAGAAGCTTGAAGTGGGTCTTCTAAGGTCACTTGAAAAACTGGTTGGTCTAGATTTATCTCAATCAACCTAGTTTCAATCTCCTCCTCCTCTACTGCTTGGCTTTTTTTCCTTTTTTTTAGTATGAAGGTCTTCCATTTCCACATCCTCGGTCTCATCCAGGCTCCTTTTCTACATCTTGCCCTTTGCTTCTGGAGTCTCAATCTCCATTAAAATGTTAATAGGCCAGGAATCAAAGTTATCTTTCCACTCAATTTCTGGCCTGTATTCATGATTATAAGTTGAAGCATTAATGGTTTTCCTTTTATTCACAATAACACCATGGGGGTCATAATGCCAAATATCCCCCATTTTAAAATTAATTTCATTCAATAGATTTTCTCTTGGCTGAAAGGCCTTCCTGGTATTGACAATGAAAGGGCCTATAGGCTTACCCAATTTGAACATATAATGTTTCTTAGCAGGGGACAAAGTGGATTTGATCCACATTTAGGCTCTTTGTGGTAAGCTCTAGGGAAAATATTCTCATCGACATGAACACTGATAGAAGATAAGGAGGAAACTCACACCTATAAACCCTAATTTTACTGTACTTCTCAAACGAATACAAATCACCCACCCATGTGTCCTTATTGAATTGGATGATCTCTTTCTGTTGAGCTAGGATTATTGGTGGGAAGATATTATGGATGATTTTATATGCAATAGCGATATAAATCGATATAAATTGAGAGTAGCCCTCATTGTTGAGTTTCTACTTGATAGTAACATCCCAATCACAGACAAATTTTCTCTGCTGGTTTGAATCCATTAAACTATGACTTGCACATTCAAATTCGTCTACATGGGTATATGGGAACAAATAGAACATGATGGAGTAATATCTGAAAAATGAGGTGACAGAAAAGTGGTATAGTTGGAATTTGATGTACTCGACCATGAAGGAGGCTATGTCAAACAGATGGCTTGGCTACATAAACTCTCTTTGAAACCTTATGGTGGCTTCGATATAAATATTGACATCATCCTCCTTAAATAACTAAAAGATTAAGGTAAGGATAGCATGCATTACCTCTGTAAAGGTAGATATTCAAAAAGTATAATCAATTGGCAAGGATTAGAAGCTAGGAGCCAAAATCACTTACAAAAAGGACTTGCACTCCCCAGCTGAGAGGTCACTGTAACTGTAAGATAAGGTGGTTTCAGTGAATTTTGATGGTTCAAGAGAAAATGAGTATACTAGAGCCTTTAGGATCATATTTGGGGTAACCTCCAAGATTTTGGATCTAATGGAAGATATAAAACAATTTTTCTTATCAACGTAAGCCATAAACAACCATGAAATGAATTCAGGAAAATAATAGAAAAAGGGTGCAATTTGGTAATATATCCTGGACTAAACTACTCTAAAATGGTCTTCTCCCCTAAGGTGGTGACCACATGTAGAACCATAGGTTTGACAGGTGGTAGGGGTAGGATGGGCCAAACATTTGTGCCTTCATGTCCATGAGTGGCTCCATGTATGATGAGGGTTCGACATACTATTTACCTAGTTGACCGGCTGAGAATTGGGAGAATGACAATGGCGGGAGATTTGGAACAATCCACTAGATGAACGTAATCATAGACCGGTTGAACCGAGAAGAATGAATTTAAATTCAAATGGTTAAGAGGGTAGGGCCTTTATAGGCAGAGGGAATGACCATATGATGTTGGATGAGGCTATGCGGGGGGATACGTGGTAGAAGATGATTGGAAGGGTGACAGGTGGACCATGGAGGGTCTACTTTACAATTACTTAGGTGCTCGCTTGTTGGCATTGTCAATGACTGGATGCATGGCAAGTGTCGTCCCAACCTCTCTCCGACGGGTGAGGGAGCGGGTGGCGAGATCAAGCGGAGACCCCCTAGAGTTAATCTTGACCTTCAATCGACTGATCCCGCCTTGCCTCCTTTTCAAATCCGGGGGTGGCGCCCATGTATTAGTCGCACAAGTACACCCCCCTCCCCACCCTCCAAAGTGCCTCTGGGGGTCAGTTAGGTGGATATGAATGATGATCCGCCCTGTGATGTGATCGACCTTTAACAAAAGACCATCCCCTTTAGTTTTGGGTTGTTCCATTATTGTGCCTACCCAAGGAGAGATTTTTGTGATGTGGTCTCTTACTTAAAGATGTTTAGTGTATTGCCATCACCAAAATTTTGTCCACTTTGACCAATCTAAACTAATCTATCAATCTTTGCACTAGGGATGTCAAATGAAACCCTTCAACAACCATAGAAAAGGGCGTGACTTATAATAACAATAACCATCCTACCAAACCACTCGAGATAACCCCAATTGGTATTTTAGTTTTAGTATTATTTACATTAATATTACTATTGTTAACGATATTAATATTATTGTTTTATGAAGGTAATAGTAATGTAATATAATAACATTAATCACGATATCATTTTAATTTACTTTATATTCTTATGTTATTAATAATAATATTAATATTGTTAATATCATTATTATACCATAACAACATTATTATATTAAGATTATATAATTATTACAAATAATAATGCTATTATGTTTATTCTAATCAATATTATTAAAATTATTAATAATTTGTCTATTTTATTAATGTAACATCATTAATATTTTTTGTTTGTTTGTTAAGTTCATTGTGTCCTCCAAAGATGACAACAAACTTAACCTTTGTCTTCAGAAACTATGATCCATGGGCATTTAAGCCAACCATTGCACCAGGCTTGGGCCACACCAACCCTTAAAATGACTAGATTTTTTACCACGGAATTTCGACAGATTACAAAGTAACTTAACAATACACCTCATCGCTCTCTGTTCTGGTGAGTTGTACTATCATTAATATTGATGACAAAATTATTAATATTACTTTTATTAAAATCAATAATAGTATGATATTTTTTATACTATTATTATCATTATTAGTATATTTTAATATTAAAAAATTGTATTAATATTTACGCCGTAAGGCGTTTCCCTTTGAAATGAATTGCCCCAGGCGCTACTGTGTCCTATTGTTGACCATAGATTTGTGGTGTTAGACGATTGAATGAAGTGTGATCGTTGATCTGGAACACTAAAAGGTTAATGAGGAAGCATGAGGGACACACCGCCAGCGAGCCATTCGTTTCAGTGGCTCGTTTCGCAACTGATATGGGCTCGTGCAGCAAACAAAGACCCGAAAAAGATACCCACAATGTATACTTAACGCAGACCGGCTACCTTGCCCTGTGCAAACCTACCGGTGCATGATCTACACCAAAATGCCCAAAGATCTACCATCCCTGCTGCTTCACCCATATAAATCTCATGATAGCTCGATTTTTATGTCTGTGCTACCGCGCCCTTTGCTCAAGTGAATGAATTTGTTGTAGGATTCCAATCTGAGTCTCTGCTCAGCTGTGTTCATTTCTTCACTACAATGCTAATTCCATTTGGAACTCGCAGCTCATCCTCAGTCAGGTCATTTGGCTCCTTTCTTGGGCAAGAAATGTGAGAAATCCGTGGAAATTCCAATCATTGCCTCATTCTTGAAATTGCTTACCTACAATCCATTAGTAGGGCATTACAGCACTGCGCTGATAGCCGATAAGTTGGTAGTATGTGATTAGTGGGGAAGATTAAATGAAGTCATGGATTATGGAATTTTTTGTGCTAATTTTGCATGTATACATTTCTGAAATTGAAATTGATAGTGATGTTTCTTGTCACAATTTGGTGTGTGGATTAGTGTGCATTTTATCACAATGAGCTGATATTCTTGGTGGACAGGTTCCCTTGGCACTCACAGGTAAGTGTTTTAGTTTATAATTGCACATTTATTTTATGTCGATTTAATGGTCCTTTAAAGTCTGATAAATTTGGGGTTACTGGTTCTTTGGGGTTTTAGTATTCTTTCTTCACTATAATACAGTTATTTTTAGGGAAATTAATGAAAAGCAGCATTGCAGTAATCTTTCTTCTCATTTTGCCTCTGTGGATTGCTCTTCGTACTTTTATTATTAAATTATTATATGGATTGCAGATATGTTTTCGCTTCTCAGACAAAGTTCTACAAGCAAATGCCATTTTCTTTCTCCCTGGTCTGCTGCTGATAGGTGAAGGGTTTCGAGATGTGTAGGACTAAAATAAAATATCTCTCACACAGCCGAAAAAATATTCACTAATGATAATGTGCTTCTTTCGTTTCCTGTAATTCTTACGATTCTTAGTTTAGGGTTATTACACCGTTACAGCTAAAGACTGCTCTCTTTTTTCTCCTCTAATTATTTAGGATTTTAGGGTTAGGTTACTGCACTGAGAGAGCCATTTCTGTACGCTGGGTTTAGGGTCCATTGAATATCGACATTAGCACAGACTCCTGTAAGGCAAGCTTAATATCCATGCCAGGTTGCATATGTTGAGTTCACACAAATTGAGGTGGTCTATAAGGTCAGGGTGAAGGATTCATCAACACTCGTTGTGTTTATGGGTGAGTGGATTTGAAAGTAGATTGCATTGAATACTGACATTAACACATGCATCTAAACCTGAGCACGAATTGAGCTGCTCTACTAGGTGAGGATAAATGATTTATCGAACATTTATTGAGGTGCTGGTCTGGGCTAAGTCAATGAATTGATCAAAAACTTTCTTTTAATATATAGGTGCATTCAAGGTACAGTGCACTGAATATGAACATTAACACAGATCCATTTAAACCTGGTCTGATATGTATAGCTGGGTTGTGAAGCTAGGCAGCATATCTCGACAACATAGAAATGGTCATGTATTAAATCTGAACATGCATACTTGGCTTCATAATCTCGATGTATTTCTCAAAGCCGTGTTTGGATGCGTTAAATGATAAGCATTTTGCTGCATTTGGAATTGTTGCTCTTGCTTTCTGCATTTGGAATTGTTGCTCTTGCTTCATTATATTGCATTGTGGATTGCTATTTTGGTAACTCGTAACTCTTTCAATGCAGAGAGAATTCCAAACCAATGTTGAAAGCTCCAGAGATAAATCTGGGAGGCAGCAGGGAGTGGCATTGGTCATAGGGGTAACAGGAATTGTAGGAAATTGCTTGGCAGAAATATTGCCATTATCTGACACTCCTGGTGGACCTTGGAAAGTTTATGGAGTTACTAGGAGGCCTAAGCCAGATTGGTCTCCAGATAGTCCAGTGGAATATGTTCAATGTGATGTTTTAGATAGAGAGCAAACTTTAGAAAAGGTGAAGGATGTCACTCATCTCTTTTGGGTTGTTTGGGTTAGCAGAGAGACAGAGGAGAAGAACTGTGAGGACAATGGAAGAATGTTGAGTAATGTGTTAGATGCCCTCCTGCCGAATGCAGAGAATTTACAGCACATATGTCTTCAGACTGGAGGGAAACACTACATTGGTCCATTTGATGCAGTGGCCATGAATTGTAAATATCAGCCTCACGAGGCACCCTTTCACGAAGAGCTACCTAGGCTACCTGTGCCCAATTTCTACTACACTCTCGAGGATATTGTATTTGAGGCTGCAAAGAAGAAACAAGGATTAACTTGGTCCATTCACCGTCCGACACACATATTTGGCTTCTCTCCTTGGAGCTTGATGAATGTTTTAGGCACACTCTGTGTTTACGCTGCCATTTGCAAACATGAGGGGTTTCCTTTCAAGTACCCAGGGAACATAATTTCGTGGGAACAGTTTATGGATGCATCTGATGCAGAATTAATTACAGAACAAGAAATTTGGGCTGCCACAGATCCTTATGCCAAGAACCAGGCCTTTAATTATGCTAATGGAGACGTGTATAAATGGAAACACCTCTGGGGAATACTCACAGAGAAATTTGATCTAGACCCCTTACCATATGAGGGTGAAGGCTTCAGTTTGGCTGAGGCGATGAAAGACAAAAATATGGTTTGGGATGCCATTGTCAATGAAAATAAGCTCCGCCCAACAAAGATCAAAGAAGTTGGAAACTGGTGGTTTGCAGATTTAATACTAAATCCACCTTGGGGAGCTGTACTTAGAATGAATAAGAGTAAAGATATGGTTTCTTTGGGTTTCGAAACACAGAAACTTCCATGGGGCAATGGATTGACAAAATCAGGTCATCTAATATTGTTCCCTAGGTTTGATCGATCCCATTGTCTTGAATTAAAACCAAGCGGAGGGCTTACTTCACCGTTCATTCAGAACTTGCTTTTGTGATTCAACTTTCAAATTGTGCAGTGGAGGATTCAGGATAGTTATGCTATATTTTGAAAGTTCTAGTTGGAGGTGTTGATAATAACAGAGCATATTTCCAGAGGAACGTAGTTTTGTCAGGTCGAAGTATAGTTTGTGAGACTGGTTTGAAAATTGCTTGATATTTGGCGTGTTATAACTTTGAAATGGAATTCCAAAAAGAGCTGAATCTCCAGTCTATTATTTCATCCAATTTTTCAAGCCATTTAGTTCTGTTACTAAAATCGAGCATTGGTAATGGCCATCTTACAGGATCGTTGATGTGTATCATCTTAATCTTTATCAAATTGTGTTGCAAATTCAAGTTGATTCTATTATTTCATCCAATTTTTCAAGCCATTTAGTTCTGGTACTAATATCGAGCATTGAAAATCGCCATCTTACAGGATCGTTGATGTGTATCATCGTAATCTTTATCAAATTTTGTATGCTGTCAACATTGAGCGTCTAGAGCAATTAGTGCAAATTCAAGTTGAGGTATCATGGTTATCTGCCAAATACTCTTTGTTCTTTGTGTATGGTGGAGGATATGGAGTATTTCTTGAAACCACTAATATTCACTCTAAATATGTTACTTTGATTTCATATTTCCAGATTCCTGTTTTGATATATTTCCTGATTACTTTATTATCAATGAACGAACATATGCAGTCACTAGAATATAGGCTTATACAATATAATTAAACTATTTCATCACCATAAATTATAAATTTAAAATGCACACTTAAACTTGCAAATAGATTTGGACAAACTGGAAAGTAATATAATCCATATCAAAAGAACATTAATTCAGCATAATCACAAGTTATGAACACTTCATTTTTAGGAAGTATCCCTGTTGCACCAGCTCTCATTGCAATAGAGGCCAACCCCTAAGCTAAAACTATGAATCCACAAGGGTGATTTACCTATGGTTAACTTTAACTCTCTTCACATAGTTCAATTTCTCTGTGCACAAACAATTTTTCATCTACAACAGCCCCAATCCATAGTACTTTTTCATGTTAGCTTGTAATCCAAGGAATGGGGTCAGTTTTACTAATCAACAATCCATTAGGCTAATCCACTTTCATTCCGGGCTCCAACATAGCATGGCCAAGAATTTTCACTGTTGGAATTCCAAATATTTTGAGTTGTAGAAAACTTTCAGAATGATAACAATCATCATTACAAATAGTCTTCATTACATTTATAAATATTACACTATAACTAACATACCAAGTGACCAAGGGTTTCTCAAAACTCTGAATCTATTTATGCATTTCAAGCAACAAGAGATAGCGGTCTCACCAAGAATTGTATCATTGAATTCTGGTGAAAAAAGAAAAAAACATAAAACTATTAAAGTTCACCTTTATATTAATATTCAATGTTTCGATTACAAATTATGTTCGTTCATCTTATAGTTATTCATTATATACACATTTACATCATTGGTTGAGGGATTGGAATTGACATATTACAATTGCAATGCCTCCAACCTCTTAATTAGGGCACTGTTATACAATACCATTCAATGCCATGTCAGAATCTTCTCTAATGGTTAGTTTTGCAACCATGGTTAGTTTTGGCTGCAAACTAACTTATTTACTAGTTTTGTTTTAAAATAACTAAATGGCAAGTCTATCATTTTGGTCTTCTTAATATATTGCAGCTTTTGTTTTGAATATTATTATCTTCGATGAGGAAAAAAACAACATTGTGTTAGAAGTACTCCTTGACTGTGAATAGAATGTTTGTATTTACTTCCTATTTTAGAATACCAAGTAGGTGTTTTATGTTTTTTTTTTTTGTAATTTTTTATGATATTTGTAGATGAAAGCTAATTGATTATTTGAAATTTCATTTAGATTAACATTTAGCTTCTTTGTAATTTTTATGGTGTTTGTAAATCAAATCGAATTGATTATGTCAAACTAAATTCTGATCAAACACTAAGTATAGTTTCTTTGAATTCATTACTTGGACCCCCACTATTGAATGATCACATCTAACAATATCTTGATAATATCTACAAAATCCTGTAGACCACACTCATTGAAGCCCATTATTGGTCTTTGTGTATTCTACTCAGTTATGCAATCTAGGTCAAAAGTATTGGAGTGCAAGATTGAATTATCATAGTTGGAAAAATGATAGGTCGTGTTAATACTATAGACATTAAATTGGATGTTATCATATTGATGTGGAGTTATGAACTTTAAAATTAACTAAATACTATACACATTAAATTGCATGTTATCATATTGATGTGGAGTTATGAACTTTAAAATTAACTAACTTTTAAATTCGATTTTTTAAAAATAATTATGGAGTATGTCTTGCCATTATGTTAGACAAACATCATAATGATTTCCAAGATGTTATTTATCATATTGAGCCCAAGAAAACAAGTAATGAGAACTTTTGACATAGGGTAAGGGTGGGTTTTTGTTTTAGCTTCAACCACCTTTTTGAAGTGTAGTAAGAGTGGTTTTCTTTTCTGCTTCAACTACCTTGTTTAAGTGTACAAATTTTGAAAATCTAGTTAATTTGAAACTTTTACATCATTTCAATAAGGCCGCGTGTTTATCACATAGAAATAGAATTCTTAGTATTAAATATTCAAAGACATTTTTGCAAACATCTTAAATCTGTCCACCAATAATCTAGGTATGTTCAAGTAGATAAAACACTAAAATACTTATACAACCTTTATGGCATGATCTAATTAAGCATATATGAAAACTACATTTATTAATAGCCAATGTATAACAACACATTCAAATCCTAAGTTTCATTTAAGGCATACCAAATCACTCAACATTTCATCTTCACTATCCCAATAAATTATTGTATCAAACCAATCATGAAATTAAGAAAACATTGGTACAACCCTTTATCACAATATGAATATAAAGTACAACATCCTATCTTTTCCAATGTTGGCATATCAAGTTCTTCCTCTTTATCTCAATCGAGGACTTCTCCAAAGCATCCTAGACTCTAGTAAGAGAATCCACCTTCACTACAAACCTCAACCAACAAGAACGTTTAGCAAGACATCTCCTTAAATGAGGAGCTTATAGCCCACTTGCTTCACCAACATGGATCATATACATAATTAAATTCAAATCCATGTTTATTTGTCTCATTTAGAGGTCCATGCTTTTCTAATCATTGCAAGGCATGTTCCAACATTTCAATGCTAAGTGCAAACTTCTATGTGCCATGGTCTTCTACAAGCATGCACGATTGAAATGTCATCCAATTACACACTCATGTCTAGTGTAACTTGTGTATGAAAGTGTATGTCTTGATGAGTGCTTAACAATGGCCAACCCACTATGTGAGGTGTCAATCATCAAAACTATTTGTGCATAACCCTATCAAGAATTCAAATCAGATTGTCAATTTCTTCATCTATCCCTGTCTTTTAAATATAGAGCACATCCAACCACTCATAATTATGAGGCATATGGTTGAGATAAGTGATGAAGTTGTTGGTTCTAATTGTCCAAAAAAATGGCTTCTAATTGTATATCCAAAAGCAATGTTCAATCCAATCAACAAACTCCCTTTTATTTTGGGTTGAGGACTATTTAATAGAGTATATTCTATGTCTAATACATTCTCGACACTTCCATTCTAGTGATTTTGATGAAAGAACAATTATTTATATTTTGTAATCAACTAGTGAGAATGTGAAGAGATCTCTCTCCTTCATCTTATCACTTACTCTACAGTTTTCTTCTTTTATATCCTCTTATCAATAATGGCTTGCACAAATGTTCTCTTTTCTTAGACATCCTAAATGGCTATCCAATTTGATAGTGTATGCAACTAACCAGGGTGTGGCATCAAGGTGAATAGTATGAGCTAAAGCTACTCTTAAAACTTAGTCCAACATTGTCACGCCCACCATTAGTTTTATGTTTGAAGCTTTATCATGTATAAACTATTTCCAATCCTCCCTCTTTCACATAGATAAGATAAACAAATAAATACACAATCAATTATTGAGGGAGTTAGAAAACATTTAACATATGTTCAATTGCATTCAACATGACAACAAAAGAAATTAAAACCTAAATTGTTTTCTTAATTTTTATTTTCCTTGATAATTAACAAGGAATTGGAGTTGAGGCTGAAGAATGGAGCAGGTTAGGGTTTCGAAACCAGGGCACAGGGCGGAACCCCGCACAGGCCACGGTTAGGTAGTTTTGGTCAGACGCCAAGCACAGCTGCCGACGCGGGGGGCCATCATCTGCAATGTCGACTGGCAGGTGGAGGTTAAATGATTGCCTCGGTGCATGTTTTGTTTTTTCTTAAGTTTTACCATATTACTGTTTGCTCTCAGCGTTATCCGCCTATTTTCCGTTTTTAATCAACAAGCATCCGTGAAGTTTTTCCCATTGACTGTCGGTTGACGCGTTACCTTGGAACGGTTCGAACTATGGTTAATCCCGCCGAATTTGTAGCCTTGGACCCAGATGTGGAAGACATCCTCTCTATGTGGGGGAAGGATATCACCGCTCAGAACGTGGAACACTATTTTGGGGCTTTCGAACAGCCAAGTTTGGAGGCAGTATCACAGGCGAAAACACCACTATTCCTGTTTCAAGACAAGGATTCGGGCAGCGTGGTTCACAATACCGGTTTATCGGTCGTCTCCAAGCAGGTAGCGAGAGAAATAGTGTCGAGTGGGGTAAATGAGGAAGGTTTGCCCACTGACCCAAAGGGCAAAGCAACGATAACTTGGTTTGCGCCCTCTAAGGGGTTTGAAGATATAACTCATTTAGGGCTTTCTGCAGGATTTGAACAGTCAAGGGCTCCAGGTGGTTCTCCCTCGCTTACAAGGGTTACCCTGCCAAGAGAACCCCCTTACCTAAAAGGGTTTTCAGCAAGCGGTCCCGGAGATACTTTAGCTGGGGAGCAGGCAAGCACTGATGGATTGGAGACTGGTTTCTCCCCCTCTGGGAATGGCGACACGGGTCTTTCGGGTCAGTTTCTGTCACAATTGGAGACAGAACCTCATGTGGGCACAGCACAGATAATCCCTGAAAGAACTGATGGTCGAGAAGGATTTAGATCGACGGCGGAAGGGTTAAGATATAAAGGTGCGAAAAGGAAACCGCAAAGACCCATTGGATCTCAGGCGATAGCAGGCAATCTGGTCCTTGGGATGGAGGTTTCCATGGTAGAAGCCCTAGCTGTTGCAGATTGTACCTTGGTCGGCAGAGCTAGAGGTAAGAAATACACTTCTGAATTTCTTCAAGATTGGGGTGAGAAATGTTTCGCATCTGATAGACCTTTACAGTTTGAAGCCCTAGTTTTAGCGAAAGGATGGTTTAAGCTCAGATTTGTAGATAGAGAATCGGCAGATTGGGTTCTCCATCGAAATTGGCACATAGGGAACATTCCTGTTTTGCTAAAGAAATGGACCCTCCTTTTTGATGCAATCAAGGAGAGAACGGATGAGTTCCCTGTGTGGGTGCGCGCTCCGGGCTTACCATCCTTCCTTTGGACAGAGGAAGTTTTCAAATCAATTGGTAATAGGCTGGGGGCTTACCTGGAGGCAGATATGACCTTCATGGCAACGAAAAATAGGGCGATGGCGCGTATACTAGTCATGCTCAACCCGAGCGGAGGCTTGGCACAAAAAATCAATCTTCAATTCAATGACTATGTGTATGAGCAGATATTAGACTATGAATACCTGCCGTTTAGATGCCATCGGTGCCATGAGTATGGGCACTTGGAAAAAGACTGTCCACAGATGAGAAGAAGGAGACACTTCCGAAGGACTACAGCTTACAGAGAAAATGTTCAAGCAAATGTTCAGATGACCATGGAGCACGAAATGACGGAGACGCAAGAAACAAGGCATTTGGAGACAGAGGAGACTGTGAAGGATCCAGTGGACGAAGATGTACAAATTCAGGAGGTTGCTCTGGCGAACGTCATTCATCCGGTGGCAGCTGTGGAGGAAACAGCTAAAGAAGCGGAAGCTGTGGAAGAGATCACCGAGAAAGATAATGCAAATCATACCCCACACGACGAAGCTGAAAAGGGTATGTGCTCAGGGACCCCTATTCCCTCTCTTAATTCTCCTGAGCATATTTCTGTTCATATAAATATGTCGTCCTCATTTTATCAAGAGCAAGAAAATAATAATGATGAAAATATGGAACATATAATGTCTTACCCGAATGTAGAAACTATTGCTGAAGCTTTACCGTCCCTGGATATTAACTGTGAAGACCAATGGCCTCCCCTTTCACTCCCAGCATCTCGGCCTCCTTGCCCTTACAACCTGAGATCTTTGGGAGGGAAACATGATGCCCAGGGGTCTTTAGGTGGTTTGGGACAGACCCCATTACAGAGTTGTTCCAAAAACAAAAGAGGCCGGAAATCCGATATGTCCAAGGCAAAACTCAAAGCAAAATTGGATGTTGCAGATGGCAAACAATATTCTATCCCGGGGGTTCTTAGAGCAGCTCATCCCCCTGAGGGTGTTATTAAATGATCCTGACATCCTGGAATTGCAGAGGTTTGGCCAGCAAACCTAAAAAACTGGCCTTGAAAGATTGGATATCTAACTCAAATTTAGATGTTATTTTTCTGCAAGAAACCCTGGGGAAGGCTTCAGAGATTGAACCTATGCTTAAATCCCTTCTGCCTGGGTGGGTTTTTACTGCTATGGATGCCTCTGGTCATTCGGGGGGACTTGCAATTGGTTTCAAAGAAGGGAGGGTAAAAGCCATCAATCAATGGGGGATGAAAAATGTTATGGGCATGGAGGTGTTAATCCCAGACTTCACTTTCCCCATCACTTTAGTAAATATCTATGGGCCATGTCAGGGTAGGGAATCTTTTTGGGGAGAATTGATGTCAAAAGCTGTGATGAAATCCCCGTCGATGATTTTGGGAGGTGATTTAAATTTTTCCATTGGCAGAGCTGAAGCTTGGGGTCCATCTGCGAGAGAAGACCCCCTTTCAGATTTTTTCTTCAACCTCATCACGGAGAATAACTTAATAGATCCTTCCCCGATCAAACTAAAGCCTACTTGGAGGAATCGAAGGATAGGAGAAGATCGGGTTGCCAAAAGACTAGATCGCTTTCTGATAGCGGAGTCTTTATCTTCCAAAGTTCCTATGATCAGACAGTGGGTTGAGGAAATAGGGAATTCGGATCACTTCCCGGTTTTCTTAGACTTAACTCTTCCTCCTCCAAAACCTCCTGCCCCTTTTAAGTTCAATCCCGCTTGGCTCCAAGAACCCTCTTTCTGCAATCTGTTTAAAGAAACTTGGATTCACCCTGATCACAATACAGGCGAGGATAAAAGTTTTTTGTTCATGGAGAATCTCAAAAGATTGAAGAAAGCTACAATCTCCTGGGCAAAGGAAAGAAAATTGAAACAAAATGAGGAGATGAACAACATTAGGGAGGAGCTGAAGCAGATGGAGAGTATGGAGATAGATGGATACTCCTCACAAGCCTCAAAGGACAGAATCCTTCATTTGGAGAAGCAGCAAAATAAAATTCTTTTGGAAAGGGAAGAAGAATGGAGGATCAAGAGTAGAGCAGTTTGGCTAAAATCTGGGGATGAGAGCACTAGGTTTTTCCATAATTTTTCAAAAGGAAGGAAATCTGTAAATACTATCTGGCGCCTTAAAGATGAAGAAGGGAGAGAAGTCAGCTCCTTTCCAGAGCTCTCTGGTTTAGGAAAAAGACATTTTCAAAATATTTTTGCAGATCAGGGAGAGGCTACTATTGCAGAAGTCTTTAGAACTGTGCAAAGTTTTCCTAGATTCATTGAGGAAGATGAAGCAGAAGATCTTACAATTCCGGTTACTAAGGAGGAGATTGAAGCAGCCATGAAGCTCATGGGTAAGGACAAAAGTCCAGGCCCTGATGGCTGGACTATAGAATTGTTTCTCCATTTTTATGAACAAATTGGAGCCGAAATAACTGAAGTAGTTGAAGAGTCAAGGCTGAAAGGAGAAGTCTATAGACCTTTTAACTCAACCTTTATTGCTCTCATTCCTAAGAAGGATGATCCGGAAAGTTTTGAAGACTTTAGACCAATTTCATTATGTAATTGCATTTACAAGATTATTTCAAAGGTTATTGCTCTCAGAATTGCACCAATCCTGTCAAGAAATATATCAATGGAACAATTTGGGTTCCTGGATGGAAGACAAATTCATGAAGCCATAGGTGTGGCCTAGGAGGTTATACATAGTGTCAAAATGAAGAAAAAGAAGGGAGCTGTTCTTAAAATCGACCTATCCAAAGCTTATGATAGGATAAGCTAGCTCTATCTAAGGATGTTGCTAACTCACGTGGGATTCAGCTATCCTTTTGTCAGCTGGATCATGGGTTGCATCACAAATGTCAGCTTTGCAGTACTGGTCAATGGAGCAGCTTCCTCTTTCTTTAACAGCCAGAGAGGCCTCAGGCAAGGGTGCCCATTATCCCCTCTCCTATTTCTCCTTATGCCAGAAGGGCTAAGTAGACTGATTCACAAAGCCAGAAGAGAGGAGAAGGTAAAAGGTATCGATGTAGCAATCAATCTCTACATCACTCACCTTCTTTTCGTTGATGATATCCTGATTTTCACCAATGGTAATTGCAGTGAATTAAAGGAGTTAAAATGTATTTTTGATCTTTTTCTAAAAGCCACTGGAATGCAGATAAACTCTGGGAAATCCCAAGCTTGTGTTGCAGATTTTGAAAGAAGAGAAAGAAATAGAATGGCTAATCTATTTCCTTTCCCCATTCAACCTCTGGAAGCTCCCTTCAAATATCTGGGTTTTTGGTTAAAGCCTGCTGCATACAAGAAAGAGGATTGGAACTGGCTCATTGCAAAGATAGAATCCAGAATATCACACTGGAGCTTTAGATGGCTATCCAGAGCTGGCAGACTGACCCTTATTAAATCAGTCTTGTTAGCCATTCCAGTATACTGGGCCGCTCTGACATGGATTCCCAAAGGAGTGATGGAGAAAATCAGAAGAATCTGTTGCAGATTCCTATGGGCTGGGTCAAAGGAATCCTCGGGTTTACCCTGGGTTGCTTGGGACAAAGTGGCCAGACCAAAAGAATGCGGAGGGTGGGGAATTAAGAGACTCCCTGAGTTCAGCATTTCATTAGCAGCAAAATCAGGATGGAGGCTAATAACTATGGAAAATCTTTGGACAAGGGTGGTGAAAAGGAAGTACATAGACCCTATCCCTCTGGAAGAATGGATCCGGAGTCAAAATAAGAAGTTAAAAAATTCCTCAGCTATCTGGAAGGCCACGGTGGAAGCCTTTACAGTGATCGAGCAAGGTTTAGCTTGGAAAGTGGGAGATGGAAGACAGGTCAGGATTGGCAGAGATCCCTGGGTTGGATGCAATGAAGCTTTTGCTTTATCTCCAGGGCTTCTTAGACACCTTGATAGTAAAGGTATTACATCATTAAATCAGGTGGAAAGAGCTGGACAGTCTACTATCTGGGGTCAGGCTTGGAAGGATGATGAAGAATTAGGGTTAAATATTAGATGGAAGAACGAGTGGGAGGGGTTCATCAAAGAACTACAACGATCCAATGTCAGGATAAAAGATGAACCTGATTGCTTGATGTGGGCACAAAGCAAATCTAGGGAATATTCCCCAAAAGATGGATATTCCTTTCTAATGGGAAAGAAGGGATGGGGAGTACCGGAATGGTGGGCCAAAGATATATGGAAACTCAAATGCCCAGTCAAGTCTAGGCTCTTTCTCTGGTGCATTTTAAAAAGGAAGGTCCCAACATGGGAATCATTACAAGCCAGGTTTCTAGCTGGGCCAGGGCGATGCCCTTTATGTAAAGCTGATGAGGAAACCATCAGTCATCTCTTCACAACCTGTGCTTTCTCAAGAAAGATATGGGAGGAGGTCACTGATTCGCTCAAGGTAAAGGCTTTGTGGGGGCATGACCCCTTGGATGCTGCTTGGAGGAAATGGTGGCAAACCTATCCGGAGGGGAACTTGAGGAACCTGCCCCTTATTTTCTGTTGGGGAGTTTGGCTTGCTAGAAACAAGAGTCTGTTCCAAGATAAGGACACACCTTCTTCCGTTATTGCCACTAATATCACAGCCATATACTCTGCCTTGCCTCCCCCTGAGGACAAGAAACCCAAATCAAAACAAAAACCTATCATTATACAGGAGGGCATTCCTTGTGGGTTCTTTGATGGGGCTTCCCAAAACAATAGGGCTGGGGCAGGCATGTGCATACACATTAATCCGGATCACATTCTAAAAGCTTCTGTTGGGCTGGGTACAGGCACAAATAACTATGCTGAATTATCGGCCTTACGATACCTTTTATGCTGGCTCCATCACAGAAATATCAACACAATTCAGATTTTTGGGGACTCACTAAATGTCATAAACTGGGTCAATGGAACTGCATCTTGTCAAAATCAGATTTTGAAGACACTTGTTGATGAAATTTCTATTCTGAAGACATACTTTAACAGGTTTTCGATATGCCATATCTACAGGGACAGGAATGAGGAAGCAGATCAGCTATCTAAGGCTGGTCTACAACAGGATCTGGGCAGCTGGACAGTAGAAGAGATCAGACAGGGGCAGTCTTTCATATCAGATCAGCCTCCATATGCTCAGCCTTTTTTATCACAACTTCATCATCTTTTTTGACAGCACCCTTCTCGGATATATATTTCTGTTTTATAATTTTTATATAGTCTCCATCATAGTTTTTTTCTCTGGTTCATAGCTACAGCAAACAGACTTTTATATATAATTTTTATATGTATCCACATGGTTATAGACTTATAATTTTTGTTGTAAGGGGTTGTTTTTCCTTCGTCGAAGGAGACCCCAGGTTTCTTTGTTTTTGTTATGAGTTTGACTATGCCTCCATCCGGGAGGAAGACTGTTACAGGTTCTTAAAACAGCAGAAACAGCTCCATGATGTTGAGCAGATCCAGAAAACAGATGAGCCAGCAGTATGGCTTATGACCAATTTGCATGTAAAACTTTTTATAGTCTCTCAATAAAAAGTTTTGATTTTTTCCTCGGAAAAAAAAATTAACAAGGAATTGAGAATATATAATTGCTTATAAAGAAACTTAAGAAATGAATTTTATCTGCCCATTGTTGTCCTCATACAATGTATTGCCCACATTTACTAGAATATTCCCTTATTTCCAAGTTGATTTTATCCAAATAGATAGGACAACATTCCATTGTCAATGGTGTATAAATGAATTCAATTTTATGCAAAGGGAGATAATTTTTAAATAATGACACAATCAAACAAGAAAGTTGTTTTTTTTTAAGGTGTATTGTTTGTCAATATTTCTTCTTTATGAGTTGGTTGTAGAATAAGGTCGCTACACAGAACATTGAGGAGGGAAATATGGCTTACAAGTGATAATGCTTACTATTAAATCCACATGGTTTCAATTCCTAACACAACAAATTCCAATTTCAAGTCGAATGAATCCACATGAAATATAAGTGCAAAAGAGTGGATTTCATCCATCAATTGAATAATTATCTATGATGAAAATTTCCCACATCTTTCCCATAAGGCCCAATGACTTTGGAACAGAAAAATTGCTATATATGATTAATCCAACACTTTAAAAATTGGATTGGAATGAAAACTAGGGAAACACCTTTTTCATTATAACCTCTAATCATAGGATTCATAATGAATTAGACAGTGGGTGTCTTTTCATTGTTGATGTTTATCAATTTCCAATGGAGATTGAAATTCTAAGTGAAACAATCAAAACTATCACTAGGGTATGAGTTCTCGCCATTAAAATAACCACAAGAAACAATTGACTATGAATAAGAGTAATATATCAAGAAAATATAAATTATTCTCACCTCATATAAAAATCAATTACATAATGGACACAACGATTTTAACTTGGAAACCCAAATGAGAAAATCAACTTTGAATGGTTGCTGAGTTTTTCATTTATACAATCTTTAGTTACAACACAAACCATGCCTTTATGGGCATATTCCCTTCCTTGGCTCTATTTTTCCCTCAACAGAAACTACTTCTAAAATCATGTTCTCACAAGGTGTGGCGTCGTTTCTTTTATGAGCTCCCTTTTTCATACTATTCGACTCAAACTTGTTATTCTAAGCTCTCCTTTAGATACATGATGATATTGCCTCACAACACTCCATAGATGCCTCAACAATGGTATACAACTTCTTTTTAACATAGATGATGCATGCACTACCAATTAGTCCACTATGTTTTCATTACAGATGATCATGGTACTCCAGTTTAGATTATTTACTTCAATTGATATGCTCTCATGTATGGGTTTCATACTTAGACATGGTATTATAAATTATAAACTTGTTATGAATATAGTAAACATTAAGTGTCATATAATAATATTTCAAAACATTAACAATATTTTTATTTGCCCTGTTGTATCATGGGGGACATAATTTTCCTTTAGATATGTAACATATCCAACCCCAAGGGTCATGTTATGGAGGTAGAGTATCAATTTTTATATTTTTCTTTTCTTTTTGGACCATCTCCAATCTTTTTCTTTTAGATCACCCTCCTCTTCTACTCATCAAGAGCTTTCCAATGATATAACTTTTTCATTTTCAACTATGGGCATAATGTTATTGCCATCAGAAGAATTACCACTCTACGCCATGTCAGCATCCATATAGCTAACACATGGAAATCATGTGCCTATGTGCCATTCCATACTACACCATGTCATATGGACACATTGTTGACATGTGGTGGTGTTATGCCCACATGTCTCCACCACATTGTGCCACCTCCATAGGAGAGGCATGTCAATTGACAGACCGCATTTGGATCCAATTTTTTCATAAAAGTTCCAGATGTTCAGTGATCCATATACATTCTAATTGTTATGATCCTTACACCTTAGAGATGATAAGAAACCAATAATTACGCCGTAAGGCATTTCCCTTTGAAATGAATTGCCCCAGCCGCCGTCGTGTCCTATTGTTGACCGTGGATTTGTGGTGTTAGACGATTGAATGAAGTGTGATCGTTGATCCAACACTGATCCAAAACTGAACGGTTAATGAGGAAGTGGGATGGACGCACCGCTAGCGAGCCATTCGTTTCGCAGCTGACATGTGCTTGGCTCGAACTGCCAACAAGGGCTCTGACTGGACTCGAGCTCTGAACCTCCACCTCATGCGCAAAAAAAATACCATCACGATGATGAAGCAGAAGAAATCCTCCCTCATAACGCTGGCGAGAAAAATGAAATCGACATCTTTCCATTGAAAATGTTGTAATAATGTTGATCTTAAAACAGGCGGCCAGATCATGGCGCCATTGACAAAAGACTCCGGACTCTGCAGAAGATTGTTCCCGGCGGCAAGAAAATGGCAGTTCATACACTTTTTCAGGAGACCGCCGACTATATTTTGAATCTTCAAATGCAAGTTCAAGGTTTGGAAGCTCTTGCAGATTTGTACATTGCGAATTCTGCGGATCGTGTGGTCGAGTCCGCCCCTCTACAGGACCGATTAGCATCCTGCGCTGCACAGCTTTGATATGGTATATACGCGAGCTTGCTTGCTTGTCTGTATAATTTTAACTATGCAGTGTATATATGAAGGCAACGAGGATGTAGCTGGTTGTTACCTCGGAATGTTTCTCACTGTATGGTATGGTTGTATAAGGCCGATAAATTTACTCTCTGTAAAGGTACTGCTCCTATTTCTTAATATCTAAAAGGGGTGAGGATTAAATATGGAAAAATGCCCTGCTATTTTACTGAACACCACACAAAGAAGAGTATTGAAATATGGAAAGAAAGGGATCTGAGACGAGCAGAGAAAGAGGAGTGCAGAAGAGCTAGAGGCAGACTAAGAAGTCAATCAACATTGTTAGAGTGGCTCGCCATTGCTGTTCCATGAATGATGCCGAAGAATAAAACTTGCTCCCACACAGAACACCAATTTTTTCAGTCTGCCTCTTGTCCTCCTCAGCCCTTATGACAACACGTCAGCCCTTATATATAAAGGTGCGTCGATGTTTACACCGTAAACTGCATATTGATTTTCACATTTGTGTGTTTTTGAAATTTGTACTTTGTGCTCGTAGAAGCGAGATATTCTATAAGATGTGTACTTCGTGCTCGTAGAAGTGAGGTATCTTCTTAACGCTGTTTGTTTTCCAAGTTTGTTTATCGGAATGTTTCAATAGATACACGTGAATCTAATTTGGTATCTATTTATCAATAGATACATGTGAATCTAATTTGGGATGTATTTATCAAGAGATCAAAAATAGGGTTTATAGATGTATTTTTTTAAAATTTTATTTATATTGGATTTTTTTTTGCAATGAGAATTTTTGTATTAAAAAAAAAATTGCTACTGGAACAGGCTGCTAAAGCAGTATATACAAATGAGGTTACAATTTTTGTATTAAAAAAATTGCTATTAGAACATGTTGTTAAAAATTCTTCAATAAATGTAATAGGAAGAGGACAAAAAAACTATACTTTTCTTGACAAAAAGAGAGCAGGGGATTCAAGACTAGATCTACTGAAAATTAAATACATTGTTTTTTGAGTACATGAATAGATTCTTACAAATTGCTTGCACAAGGTAATATAAAAATAAAACATCTCTAGAATTTAAGTGAAACCATCTTTTTACTAGATCTGTAGGAAGATCAAGACACCAAATTTTGGAGATTTCTTACTTTGATATTTTCTATATTTTATTAATGGTTAATAACATTGATTAATTTTTAGAACATTTGAAAAAAAAAAAAGATTACATATTTTTCTTCTTTACTTCTTACTTCTTTTCTAAAAGACTGTTTTTGTCCTTTCCTTTGGTGAAACCTCTTCCTCAACAGGTGAATTGATGATCTCTGATTGCACTAGATCTAGAACTGCCTGATCAAAATGGGATATTGAATTAATCATTCAACCTTGACTTCTGCTTCTGTAGAGTGCAGAATTCCAAATCTATTTCTAGAGGGAGAATGGAACTGCGTGATCGAAATGGGGTATTGAATTAATCATTCAACCTTGACCTCTGCTTCTGTAGAGTGAAAAATTCCAAATTTATTACTGGAGGGAGAATGTTGGTGAGACTCAAATCTATTAGAATGAGGCCTTTTGTGTTTCCTTGGAATTTGTTTGAATGTTCATTGCTATTTATTAATTTGAGAAGATGACGATGAAATAGAAAGAAGTTGAGATATTATAGTATTTGGACAAATTTTTGTAAAACACATACTTATCACAAAAATTACATTTGAAAGGAACTTGCTCATAATCTAGAACCTGAAGATGACTTGGACCCTCCAAGTCAGCTAAATTACCTTTGGGAGTTTTGCAAAATACATTTCAACACAAATTTTGGCATGCTAGAAGTTGTATTCCTTGGACTGTAAACTAGTAATATAGCAGGTCAAATTACTTTTGGGAGTTTTGCAAAATACATTTCTAACACAAATTTTGGCACATGAGAAGTTGTATTCCATAGAATGTAAACTAGTAATATAGCGGGCCAATTTGTCGATAGATTTAAAAATACCAAAAAAAAAGGGGAAGATATGAAAGGGGGAAGATATGACAATTTGATCCCAGCAGGCGTAGAAAATTTCTATGTTAGGATTAAAATTAAAATTCAAATAGATGAGAAACATTTTCCTGGAGTCTATGAAGGAAGGCTCAGATCTGAAGATCAGATCTCTGTCCTCACATTCAACAATAAAAGCATGATATCACAATAAAATCATGATATCTGTTTCCATAGTACAGAGTACCAATGAGTTCATGATCTACCTGATTGTTAGAAATTTGTTCTAAATAGAAGTATAATTAGGGCAAAGGCGGATAACCTTACCCATCAACCCATTTTTCCTTGAGAATTTTAACATTCTCGTTGACCATAGAAGAAAATTCCAAATTAAGAGAAGGAATTGTGCCGGCTCCTTTTACAAAGCTACTTAGGTGAATCACTGAACCATGGGGCAGTCAAAGACCACCCAGCAAAGAACTCTTTAAATCAACAACTCTGATTTGCGGGTGAATTCTTAAAACTCGGCCATCAACCAGTAAGGACACAGCAGAAAACACAAATCAACAAAAATGAAACTCGCAAACATAATAAATCCTCAGTCATGGAAAAGGAGTCCTGGAATGAGCGGAAGGCAGCAGCTGAGCTAGCAAATGGAAATTGCAAATTCCTGCAGCAGCTGAGGGTGATGGCTAGGATTACCCTAGCCGCTCCGTCGGGCTCTTTTTCTCATTTTTTGGTATAGGTGCTTATGAGATCCTCCCCAGGGTAACATGGATGTATTCTAATGGATTTTAATGATGTAGTTGGAACTGTAATTATTTTTTTTCTGTGCAATAAGTAAAATGAGAAAAGTAGGCGTCGTCATATGGCCACCTTGTTGAAGCGAGCGCAAGTAGAACAATCCTTTAACGAGACTCGTTGATTATCCTACCGAGCTATTCATTTTTCCCCTTTAACCACATCAACAACCTTTCTCCATAAACTTGTCAGCTTTAAGAGATTTCTGAGCAGAATTTCGCCCTTTTTTAATAATTTAAATTTAAAAGAATGACAGTTACAGATGAAAATGAAAAAAATTGCAGCCTGCTGCTCATGGAATCTTTTTATTGAAAAATTGTTATGCCCAACTTACTCATACCTATTCCTATAGACTTGGCGTGTATATTGCCTAAAATACTTGTTTAACCAAAAAGCTACCACAACATAACTAGCACAAAAGATTATAGAGAATTTGGCCCTCGAGGGGCTTCTTCATTCGTGCCAACGTAGGAGTCTGCATCGCACGCTTGACTGATCTCATATTCACATCAAACGAGTCCATTTATTGGCCTCGAACACGACAAACTCTGCAGATGGCTTGTAGGGGTGTTGAATCTCTGAAGTCGCTCCTTTGCACATGTTGGACCGAAATGAGAAGAGGTCTGAAGATTTTCCGTAATTCGGTGACCAGAGTATACAAGAAACCCAATTTTTCTCCACCCGCTTATATTTCCTCTTGTGAGCATGCATACAAGCTCCAAAAACATGCTCCCATTCATTAGCTGCCAACATTTGGATGGCATATTCAATTGCACACTGATCCCTAAAATAGCTTTCTGCCGTTGCTTTGTATTTCCAATCTCCCTGCCATCTGGTCCATTTGCAGGATGCATTTGCCAATTCGCATTGAGCATTATAAACATCGCATTCACACAGGACACCACACACTGCTAGATGTACCATCACTTACTTTAATGGGAATACCTTTTTATTTTTATGAAAGGCTACCTATTTATTGTGCTTGAACTATTTGACACCTTTGTTGACCTATTCATATTGGTAATTCCACTAAGTTCACAACTCTGGACGATAAGGAGGGGTGGTTTCCTTATACTTTGTTGACACCAGTTAAATTTCATTTTGTCTATATGCTATCCAGAATTTATCTGCAACATGTTTTCAGAACTTTATTTACCATGCTTGTTGTACCATTGATCTGCAAATGGGAACAAATGTACCAATCACTTTGAAAATAAATATACTTATCACTTGTAATTGTTTTGTGCACTCCATGCAAATGCACACTATCCTTGACCGAAGAAAATGAGTCATTACCTGTATGTTTTAAGATCATTCCGATATAAAATTTTCGAAGATTTCCAACAAACATTTGTCTCCTATTTAAATGGGTGGATGAAATTATTTTATGCAACACTCCCCTTTAATTACAAAAAACAAAAATTTAAACTAAGATATTTTCTGGTCCGAGTCTAAGCTATGCTTACAATTTAATTTTTATTTGACATCAGTTGGATTTCCTTTTCTTTTCTTCATTGATTTAGCTTTGTCTTTTTGTTGTAAGCTTCAGATTTCAGTGTCTTTATTAGCTGGTGCAACTGTTCGATTCTTGCAAGTTGTCCATGCATGTCCTCTATTTCTTCAAAAATTGGCTTGTATGTAAACGACTACCACATGTCACCTTCCATAGCTTGCTCTTCATCAATTTGTTCCAAAATAAATCATAAAAATATTTTGTCTCTTAAGGACACTATTGCATGGAAATTTCATTAACATTTTTATTTTCTACAACATCCCTGTTGCCTTCAACATTCATTGTTGCAACTTCTATGAAAACATCATTAACACATGGTGTTTCAAGCCATGTTTCAAGAAGTTTTAGTGTGAGAGATTCTCAATGAATACATCAACCTCTTTTCCAATGAAGATAAGTTATTGTAGCATATGCCGCTAATCAATGCCAACGGCATGTCCGTGTTCATTTCAAAATGATTTAATGTATCTAACATCATCTACAATATAATCTGAAAGATAACCCATCAATCATAACAAACCATAGTAGCTAGATTCTTTTAATGTTTTAAAAAAAACCAATGGATGCAACTTTGCGAGAGAAAAATGGCATTGCCACAGTAATCTAAATCATAGCAGAGATCTTCATTCATATATATATATATATATATATATATATATATATATGAGTATGTACTATAGAGATTTATTTATCTCAATGATAACTTGAGATTCTTCCAGTTATGACAAAAGAGTAAAATATTTAAAATAGAGCATGGACTATAGAAAGTAATATAAATCATAGCAGAGAACTTCATTCATATATATATATATATATATATATATATATATATATATATATATATATATATATATATATATACGAGTATGTATTATAAAGATTTATTTATCTCAATGATAACTTGAGATTCTTCCAGTTATGACAAAAGAGTAAAATATTTAAAATAGAACATGGACTATAGAAATTTATCTGAATGATAACTTGAGATTCTTGAGATTCTTATCCCACGCTGCATACGATTTTAGTGTATGTAAATGAAAAATTAATAGATCAATTTAATCTTAATTTTGATGGATTTGATTACCTATTCTTCCCCACTCTATGCCTTACAGCGTTTCCTTTGCAACATAAGGTGCAAATGCTAGTTAATACGAGTATACAATGGATTGTTTGAGACATTAAATTTACATTATACACCAACTAAGCCATAAGACAGAGAAAATTAATGTTGAAACCCTAAGATAGTGAAATAACCTATCTAAAACCCTAATTATTGAAAAGTTGAAAATAAATAAGGAATGAAAAAAAATATAGGCAATCTCTTCCCGATCTATAATTTTCTCATACCTCTCGGAATCCTCCATTCTTGTTAAAAAATAATACACCTCATTCTAACTACTTTTTATTTTAATTCAACAATTGGTTCTAAAATATGCAATCTCTAAACTAAACACAACAAGTCATCTCCATAAATGAATAAAAATAAGGTTTTACTCATCAAGGGTTCAACAGCTCTCGAAACTCTCTACATGCGAGAAAAGGAATTTAATGTTCTCATGCAACCATCTACTACTTTGAGTTGTGATTAATTTTTTTACATCCCTATACTTTGGAGCATTAAATCAAACAATCCAAGAGTCTATGGTTATATCTATTTTTATATAAATAAAAACGTTAGTTATTTATATTTGATAAATTTGAGTGATTAATATTGAATAAATCATTGAGATCAGTTGAGAGCACCCTGAGAAGGAAGTAAGTGGTTCCCTATAACAGATAGTGATCTTCTCTTTCACTGTTTGGAATCGTGGAATCGTTTTGATCTCTTCCTCATATGTAATTTTCTCATAAAAGAAGTACACATCATTGCAACTTAGAAAAACATTTTCTACTTTGGAAATCAATACTCAAATATGAAAACCATAAAATAAACATAACAAGTCGTCTCCATAAATAAAAGAAAATAGGTTTTACTCCCTGAGGGTTCAATGGCCTACATAACTCCCTACATGCGAGAAAAGGAGAGTCAGTGATTATAGTTATTTTAATATTTTTTATATAAATGAAAATATTAATAATTACGAGAAGGCCCAATCTCTATAAACAAATTTCAACAATATTTATGTTTCCTTATTTTTACGTAACAGTTTCTGCTCCTCCCGATGATTTTCTAGTTCTCTTAATCCATAGTTTTAATGCATCGCCGAGACCCATTTGGCCGTGACTATAAATTTATTTCTTATATTTATAAAACAATAAGTACATTTGTTTTATAATTTGTTAGGCATGATAATTAAATATGATTTCCTAGATTGATTTTCTTACTTTGTTATAAAAATTAAGACAGAAACCTGTAGGGTTATAAATATGGAATTTCTTTTTCTTTAAATAATATCAAAATTAAGGTTTGTTAGGTGTCATAATCAGTTAATATTTATTTCTGTTTAATTGAGTTTCACTCCAATTGATGCTTTAGATTTATTTTATTTAACTATTTTGAATATTTAAAAAAGCAATCTCTGCTCCACAATTTCTCTTCATTTTTTATCATAGTATTTCGATTTAATTATTTTTATTTTGAATATTTAGAAGAACAATCTCTGCTCAACAATTTCTCTTCATTCTTGGTCATAGTATTAAAGCTTAGGCTGCTTAATACTAGTTGAGAACAACAAAGAGAAAAAATAATACTCGTCGAGAACAACCAAGAGAAAAAATAGAAGTCGCATAAGACTCCCCGGAAAAAGAGCGACGTGAGCTAAGTGAGAGAAACATTTGAATCTTGTTGAAGCGTTGAGATCAAGAACCATGTGAGGAGAACGAAGAAGTCAACTATGGCCAAAACTTCAGCTCAAAGTCCATTTAAAAAAGAAAAAATTTGTTATAACGAGCCACCAAAATTTCTTTCCACAAAGGAGTCGTACTTTATCCAACCTTGTAAGTTTATTATTTGTAAGTATACTTTTTGAGAAAAGTGGCAATTATTTAAAAAAAAAGAGTGATTTTATGTTTTTTTTTTTTTTTTTTAAGGAAAGGTAGATTGTTTTTTAAAATAAAAATGATTTTTCAAGTGTTACAAAGGAAAAGAGATTTAAAAAAAAAAGTCTTTTAAAAAAATTAAAAAGGAATTTTTTTCAAAAGAAGGGGCATATATCTATATTTGAATAAATGATTTTTTCTAGCTCTTTGCCACAAATATAGATTTTGCTTGGAAAAAAATATGAATTTTGGTCTTTACAAATGAGAAATTTCTGCAAGCCCAAGAATGTTGGGATACCCTATCCAACGGTTGTGTAGATCTGGACCAAAAACAATTAGAAGCCATGAATAATAATTAGAGTAATGTCGTTGTAGAACTAAGAAAGAAAAAACACAAAGCCAAATGTTGGATACAAAACTTAGTCGATGACTCTATCTTTGATAAGATAACCAATGCATTAAGAACAAAATAAGCTTGGTATATTATGAAACATGCATATCAAGGTAATGATACAGTGAAAACTATTAAATTGCATACATTGAGAGCTTAGTTTGAAACGCTCAAGATGACTAACACTCAGAATGTGAACCAACTCATGACTAGAGTAATGGGAATACTAAATCAGATCAAACTCATTGGTGAAACCATTACAGATCAGAATATCATTGAAAAGGTCCTTTGAAGTATGCCCAAGAAATATAACATGATTGTAACAACCATTCATGAATCCAAATATTTTACAACTTTCTTAGTAGAAAAGTTGACTAGATCACTTCTAGAACACGAGAGAAGACTTAACTTGGCAGAAGATTCCATGGAACAAGATTTCAAAGAACAACTCTCTCTTGGCAGAGGTAGAGGCAGAGGCAGATAAAAACATCATCATGCAACAAAGAAACAAAGACCTCGACAAAACCAAACACAAAGAAGAAAAACATGGAGCAAATCTAATGTTTAATGCTATTACTGCAAAAAAAAATGGGCCTTATGAACACGAATGTAGAAAGAAACAGTGAGATCAACAAACAGGCAATGACCATCTCTCTAGCAATGAAGGAAAATCCTCTAAGAAAATGTTTCTTTCTGGCCATCTTTCTGAAGACACACATAGTGAGGACCTTTGGTTCTTCGACAGTGGCTATAACAATCATATGACAGGTAACAAAAATCTTCTTCTTATCTAGATGCTTCCATAACATCAGAAATTACTCTTGGAGTTTGTTCTTGCATTAAAGCTGAAGGGAAAGGAATTGTCCCTATTCTTACCAAACAAAATCAACAAAAATACATACCTGAAGTTTATTATGTTCCGCATCTGAACCATGGCTTCATAAGTATAGGTCAATTAATGGAACATGGTTATGATGTAATATAACAAGGGAACACATGTTATATCTATGACAAACCTCCAAATAGAATACTGGTAGAAAAGGTTGAAAAAACCAAGAATAAGATGTTTTCTTTGACTTTTAGAAGTCAAAATATTTCCCAATCTTCTTCCCACAATGTGTCAAGAATATATGAGTCCAAGCTATGGCATTCTAGGTATGGCCACATCCCATTCAAGAGTCTATGCCATCTTTAGAAAAATTCAAATCGTCATTGGTCTCCCTGTTATGAATGAAAAAGATTGTAATTGTGAAATTTGTTTTCTAGCAAGCACAAAATAAATGACTTTCCCACATCTTCCTCTAGAAAGACAAGCCTTTAGAGCTAGTCCATATAGATATTTGTGGCCCAATGAAGACACATTCCATTGGTGGTAGTATTTATTTTCTAACCTTCATTGATGATTATAGCAGGAAGATATGGGTGTATTTTCTCAAAAATAAATCAAATACATTCTCAAGGTTCAAAGAATTCAAAGCAGAACAAGAAATGTAGAGTGAAAAGCCTTTAAAAGTCCTCAGGTCAAATAGAGGAGGATAATACATTTATAATGACTTCAAATCTTTTTGTCAACAACAAGGAATCATAATGTAGAACACAACAAGATATACTCCACAACAGAATGGAGTAGCAGAAAGGAAAAATCACTCAATCATGAACATGGCTAGATGTATGCTTCGTGAGAAGAAATTGTCATATGACTATTAGGCTGGAGCAGTTTCGACAACATTGTATGTTCTCAACAGATCTCCAACAACCAATATCCAAGATACAATACCTCAGGAAGCATATGATGGTAAAAAGGTAAATGTATCTCACTTTAGAATTTTTGATCAGTAGCATTTTCACATGTTTGTGAGCATCTAAGAAAGAAGCTTGATGATAACAGTGAAAGATGTATTTTCATAGGATATAGTGAGCAGTCAAAGGCCTATAGACTTTAAAATCCAGTTACCAAGAAGTTTGTTTTAAGAAAAGATGTTAAATTTTTTGAAAATAAATCTTGGTTTGATCATGTTGATGAAAATACAAATCAACCATTTTATCCACCACAACTACCAATATTGTGCGTTCAAGAAGATCCATATCATTCTAAAAATGGTACATCTTCAAGCAATGAATCCACAAGTGATTCAACATATTTAGAAGAAAATTAGAAAACATAAGAATCAGAGAAATATATGAGCATGAGCATGATTTTGATCAACATAATATGTTTGTATTTCGTTCATCTAAACCAACCCATTATGAATAAGCGTTAAAGAAAAGCATTGGGTTAATGCAATGAACCAAGAAATTGTTTCCATAAAGAAGAATGAGACTTATGAATTAGACGATCTCCCAAAAGACATAACCAAGATTGGCATAAAATGGCTATATAAGGCCACGCTAACTCAAAAAGGAGAAATTGAGAAACTATTGACAATGTTGGAAATCCATCAACCAAGGGTTCTTCCTAATGTGAAGTCCCAATTAGACCTCACACTATTTGGAGTAGGGAAACCATCTGGAATATCGACCTAGCTATCATGTATTCTTAAATATATGCCTTGGCTCTGGCTGTCGGTAAGAGAGAGAAACACAAATGTGTCTTTGAAAAGGAAGTGGGTGTTTGTGGTGAGTGATCGGTC
The DNA here is from genome assembly GCA_031772625.1 of Pinus tabuliformis. Lineage (NCBI taxonomy): Eukaryota > Viridiplantae > Streptophyta > Pinopsida > Pinales > Pinaceae > Pinus > Pinus tabuliformis. The sequence goes on from CM062820.1 coordinate 527,818,191, forward strand.
ATATGTGTGTCAAAGTTATTTCATTGTTGTGGGGAGTAAAAGTGAACATCTAAGAGAGAGGTAGTAGTACCACCCTAGTAGAGACACACATAAACAAGAAGGGTATATACAAAATCAAGCGAAATAGTCCACAAAAGTGGTTAGTGAAACCAATGTAATGAGAAGGATATGTCTAATATCCAACCGAATAGTCCACGAGGATGTGATAATGGTAATAGAGATTACAACACATTCTCAATATGATAAGTACCAAAATAACTTAAAGAGCTCAACTACGTTAGCACATATGAAAGCAATCATGAAATACAAACATTCACATAATAGTCTTACAAATATCCAAAATCCATGCATGAAGAACGCGCTGGCCCATAAGGCTTCTTATATTAACTAAATGTTCCAAGACACATGTATAAAATGAACATGAGGACTAGCTCCAATAGTAGAGCGGTGGAGCCACTCCTTTCTCCTCAAAAGAATTGATTTGTCTCTGTAATGCCTTGCAGGAGGAGCCAAGGTGAAAAATCATTTTCTCATATAATGAGGGGGTATATATAACCAAGAAGTGATGCTAATTCTTTGAATACCCTCTTGACTACTTGACTTCCTATGACCTTTCGAACTTACATGACTCCTCATATTCTGAATGTGTCCGTTAGAAATCCACTTTACAATACATTTCGAATAGGTAATTACATAATCCACAATAATTACACTGATGACAAGAAGTGCATGACGATGTGACAGTGCCAAGTTGTTCTTCTTGTTGTTCCTTTCTTTGTGTCTTCTTGAAAAGATGGTACATGATCTTCTTCTTCCTCCTCCATTATGACTTGAAAATGAGGAGTCTTCCATGTGATCTTGATCTTTATCTTCTGTTAGTGTTCAATGTTCCTTTGTATTCTTGTCTAATTATCATCTTATTTCCATTTCCTCCTTATCCATCTCCTTCTTCATCATCTTTCCATTGCATGGTAGAGTACCTGCGTCTGCTATCCACTCATGATAAGATGATATCAGTCTGATATACCCCTAATCTAAGAAGTTGCATATTAATCCATTAACTAAGATGGAAATGGATGATAGGCTGGGAAAGAGGCTTAGTAAATGTGTAATTGTGTAGTTTAGGAATTTAGGGGTGAGCTTGAGCCTTCCTGAAGAAAACTGTGCAATCTGGGAGCTCAGGGTGGCAGGCTGAGGGGATGAGAAATGAATCAGCCTACCACACATTTCTGGAGGACAAATGAGCCCAAGTGATTGCACAATTTCACATATCATGGACTCAGTGGTGATCTTGAGCCCTGCAACTATGCTGTGCGCAGTTCAAGCTGGATTGGGGACAAAAACTGCACAATTTCTACACGCAGTGATCTTACCTACAGGGTTTCACATTGCTTGGAAGAACTACACAGTTTTGAGAGGCAAAGGAGGCAGGGCCATTTTGCAGTTGTGTAGTTTATGAGATCAAGGATGAGCTTAAAGCTAGAGACTGCGCAATGCCCAATTAAGGCTAGGCTTGTAGGATGAATTGCAAAATTTTGGGAGGCAAGGTTGGGCTTGAGCACTGGAGTTTCCAGTACAACAGTCTTGGGAAGCAGGAATTGTGCATTGCATAGTTTCAAGGGACAAGAATGTAGCTTGAGGATTGGAACTACGCAGTGCAAAGTCGAGGAAGGCTAGATGAGGCTAGGTTGATGGGGAATTTCTAAAAATTGGCTAAGTTTGGGACCGAAGAGACTAATGTGGACAGCGATATGACTTGACTGTGATCAAACACTTGAAACACTTTGATGACAAAAAAACATAGATCATTTAGAACATGTTAGCAACATATGTCCCTCAATGCGAGAACCTTGTGAAAAATTTACAACAAGTGCGACACTAAAGGTACACTTTGTGACGACCATGATGACACTTGTGCGACAGTGCTAAAAAATTTGGGAATGAGTGTGACTAATGTTTACATGGTTAGAACAACTCATTCACACAAATATAACCCCTTGAAACCACTAGAACAAGCATACATACCTTGTACGAAAACTAACTTAAGAGAAGGTGCGAATTGCTAAAGCGTGAATGACTCTTATGATATGTCAACGACAGTGAAAATAACACATGGAAAATCAAGGATAACATGAAAGCAACATTATTTAGAGTGAAGGAAAGTGAAAGCAACAACTGAAAACATGAAAACAACACTCGCAAAAAGAAAGGTGCATGAAAGCTATAGTTTGCAAAAATCATCGAAATGGAAGTACAAACACAGCTAGAATGTGAGAACCCGTCGTTGTGAGTGTTCACTAACTATCTAAAAGGATTGGACATCACATAGGAACTGTCTTGATGAAACGTGTTATGCTTGTCCAAGCTTGTGTAAAAGGATGTGCTCATGAACTTGTCGTAGACTGAGCATGTGTGAGCAAGTGACTTTGACACTTCCAATCTAAGCAAGGGGCTCAAAAGTTTCAGTCGACAAACAAGTGACTATGGAACGACTGATCGCAAGAGCCACAGTAGCCATACACAAAATTTTGGAGGGTATCTGTCGCAGTGACAAAACTTGGTGACACACTAGTATAACTCCGGCTTCTCTACCTTAGTCAATTCTTTCATGCAGGGTCTAGTTCTTTAGGAAGTATTGATTCATTATTTAGACTATCATGGCTTCCCCACTTACCTTGTACATAAACATGGTCCCCTTCATTACTTTACTTGGTTAAATACAAACAAAATATCAACGATCGCACAATGTTTGAAATTAGGATAGGGTAATGAAGTTTGTGAGCATTAGCTTTGTAGAGTATAGTTTTTCATCTCTAGCATTTCTCTGTTGCTACTAGGCCTGGAGAATACCCCGACGGAGTCACTTTAGTGACACAAGCATTGCTCCACTGCTAGCGCGCCTGAACAATACCCCAACGGAGTTGCTTGCTTCACCTCTCTACGCAGGAAGCCTTTCTTTTCTTTGGCCTTTATTTATTTATATATATAGGTTTGTGCATCACCACTTATTTATTTCTTGGGTGGAAGAGATATCCCTACTTATGGAGAGGAGGATAGGTTGTCCCTTCAGATAATCATATATAAGACATGATATTAGCTTTCTCGTTTAGATTTTCCCTTTGTTCTTCTCTACTTAAATGGATTAACTTGAAACACTCAAACATAAAAACCTGAGTGCAAGCATGGGGTTTCTAGAATATACATGGATATCATTGTTCAACACAAGGTTTTGTTAATGTAAGGATCATATTTTCTGTTGGAACATCATCGACCAAAAGATGTAAGCCATATTAAGAAGAAGGACAGAGACTTAGTGAAATGTTGCAGTGTTACAAAGTCGTTTTTTATTTTTCCACATTACCTTTGAGCCAACAGAGCTTCTTCATGCACAACATCACAAAACGAAAACAAGGAAACAAACAAGAAGACAAGACAAAAAATGCCTAAAGAAAAATCATCATGTGAAACCAAAAACATAAAACACAAGACAAACTACAAGAAACGAATGCAGGATGGACATATAGGTAAACTAAAATATAGCTAGACCTACTCCTAACCTAACTAGCTTGAAGGTAGGGATCACATTGTGATATTCCTTTTTTTGGTGTTCCTTATGGCATGGTTAAGATGGACTCTCAAAGTTGGGGGCAAAGAGGTCACAGGTGTAGGTTAGTGTCATTATCAGGCCCAAGGGATTTTGGATGGGTTTCAAGGAGTTTTTATAAGGTTTGGTGGCATGTGCTTGGTATATTCGATCATCTGCACAATTTTCCTTTCGCTCCATTGAATTCCCAAAAAATAGAGTTATTAATGGGCCTAACTCAATTAATTATGCTTAAGGTGGAATTTCAGGGAGAATACTTGGAAGAACACCTTACTATAATAGCTCATTGGAACCAAAACGAGAAGATCTAAAGGATGGGATACTTAGAAGTGATTTTCAGCGGCCTGAGGAGGCATAGTGGCCAATTTACCATTTTCCTACATTAAAAATAATATTTTTAATTAAGGGAAATATTCTCAATGATTAAAATAATAATAAAATATGAGCTTGTAGAGGGGTCCATCACATCTATAAAAGGATGAGGAGGAGACCATTAGAGGACATTTTGAGATTTGATATTTCTCTACTTCATTGGTAGCCTCAGGACAAAAACCTTCAAGTGGTTTAGTGAGATTGGGTGATCACCCATATCCCCTTGGTGAATTCATCCAGAATTCACAGGAGATCTTAGCAGTGGAAGTTCAATTTAGTTTTGGTGGAGGGCTAGTGCAGCATTGGAGCTAATTCTTGAGGCCAGTTCTATCTCATGTATATCAGTTGATTTGGCATGTAAAACCCCAATTTATATATTATAAATAAAGTTGAGATTTCCTTCTACTCATTATTGTTATTTGTAGTTCTATGTCGTTAAACCTGGAAATATTCTGTTTATGAATGAAAATGTTATCTGAAGTATTTCTGAGTTAAAATTTTAAGAAAGCCCAAAATTTTTGCATTTGGAATATTACAGTGGTATCAAAGTTGGTTTTCCTTCTAGCCTAAGGGTTTCAGTTGTAGCTATTACTAATAGAGGGTTTTGCAGGAGAATCTGGAGATCTAGTTAAGGGTTCGACAAATCTTCCTTATTTAGTGTCCGACAAATTTTCTGCAAAATTTCCTTTCACCCAATAACTATTTAACAAATTGACAAGGAATCATTTTTTATTATATTAAAGGGAGTGGAATTTTTAATTTCATTGCCATCGACCAAATGAATTTTGAAGGGGTCGTGAAAAATATGGTTTGAAGAGGAAGTGCGAACATCAATTACTTGAAATTTATGAACTGGCCAATATTTTCAAATGCCAAGAGAGGTCGAGCGCTTCATTCTCTATTGATGCCAAGAGTCGCTTTGTCAGGATTCGAGAGTCAAAGTTCTGAGAATATTTTGCCAGAAAAACCTATTGACTCACGTTTTGTAAAGGTCATTATCGGAGCTGCTTTGGTAGGATTCAAAGTCCATTTCCTCAGTGCGACCAACTTCAAGCCATGATTTCACAGTTGAGTTGTGCATTGCTAAGATCTTGTGTGATTGACACCTAGGCTAGCCTACAAATCCTTTCTCGAGGGTAGAATATTCAAATAAAATTTTGGGTCGACTTCATCATCATCTGAAGACCACATTTGCTCTGTAAGAATCGAGATGCAACATTTAGCTACATATAAACAAGGATGTAGGGACCATGGGAATTCAAAGTGATTTTCTAAAGGATGTAGCCGTCAAGTGATTAATTGAGTAGTTGTTGTTCGTTGAGTTATTCCTTGCATGATAGCCACACTATTGTTCCCATTTGTAGAAGAGTTTCCAAATATGAAATTACTGGGATATATTTATGTGAATTGCTGGGGCTAAATGTTTCGGTGTGATGGATCGAAGACTCCAAGAGACTGTGTCCATATGATTCTTTGACTGTTGAAGTCGTAAACATGCAAAAAGTTGGGTGTGCACTTTTATTGAGATGGAATTCTCTTGAATGTGTGTGACCAGGTTGCTATGAATAAATGTGTGCTAGATTATGTCGGGCGTTGGTGCATACAACTCAAGTGTGGCCCATTTTCCCTATAGCTAAAGGGTACCTATGTCAAGTTTTGAAAGCATGGATGGAATAAATTACTAGTGTTAGATGTTTAGATTGTGGAAATAGTGGTTTGTATAGAATGAGGACCCAAGTATTAATCCTTAAATCTGAAATATTGGTGCAATAAGACTGATAGAAGTTGTGACCGATTTCAGTACACAGAGATCATGATCTTGGAGCTGGGTACATGTTGTGACAAGTTTGTTGATTTTCTCAGATATGTTGCATTCCTCTATAGTTGGGTGAAGTATCTTGTTGGTATTGGAAAGTGACCATATTGTGGGATAAATTGTAAGACGAGAGATTTATACTTCAAGGCATCATCTCCATTTCTTGGAAAAGTGGATAAGCTATCCATCAAGAGAATCACCCAAGTGCGCACATTGCTATCTAAATTTTTCTCATATGTTTTCATGAAAATTTTCAAATGCTAGAAGTTCTTCCTTGTAGATGTGTCTGACTAAGGTACAAAATATGTCATAATTTGTTTCCATATGGATTTTGTTGGAATTTATTGTGTAGTAACCATAACATCAATTTGTTATTGAAACTGTTGTGAGTGAGCATCTACAATAAGCACAATGTCTTGAGAGAAATTTTGTTGCATGTAAATGATTTGTCTAAGAGATCTTGTACTGTTATAAGTTGAGTGTTGTTAGGTGTTGTTAATTGTTTCTAGGGAGTGTGACATATATGCCATGAGTTATGAATATGTTGAGAGTCCATGGCTTCCATCATCATTGTATGGTCTTGTAAATGTCATGTTGAATTTTTTCAATCAGATTCATGCATAAAACATTTTTATGTACTTGTCATCATTCTTCAACTAAAACATGGATAAAACATTAATAAGCTCCCTTCATAAACTAGCAGCAAAAATATACATAACATTGTCCAAGGATATACTTTATATGCTACAACAAAAACAACCATAGAAAGAACATGAGTTGGGATACAAAATATTTACACGTGGGTCAGATTTGAGATAAATTGGGGTTACAGCAAAAGCCCTTCTTAAGCTAGAAGAACATGCTTCACTCCTTTCCAAGGTACATCATTCTAATGGGAGGATCTTGATTTGGGTTGTAAAATAAACCATATTTTTGTTAGTACAATACAAGTTTTTGGAGTGACTTTGTGTAGCAGTCAAACTTCCAGTTGCCTCTTGTCTCAGTAGTATCATGATGTTGACATCACCTATACCTCTTTATACTGATGGAGTTATGAGGAGAGTCTTCAGACTAATAGTGGAGACATTTCAAGATTTGGATAACAATGAGAGCCCTACATTTTGGGAAGAGATTAGAGATTCTAGAAGTCATGGCCTTGGTTAGATCTTATGACCCCATGTTTAACTTGGAGTGTGATGATTTGATCCTCCGGATGTTCTGATGCTTCTTCAACATTAGAAAGCATCATCTTGATACAATCAAAACACACATGTAGCCCATTTTGTCCTCATGTGTGGGAAGCCATGATGCCATTTGCAGGAGGTTGCAGTGTAAGTTGTTGCCCTTTTGGAGGGAGGAACTGTTGGTTTCACCTAATGCTTATGAACTAGTTAAAAGGTTAGTTGAGTAGAACATTGGATTATTTAGGAGATGATGGACCCAGGAGGAGTTGTAGTGGATTTATGATGACCAACCATGCAACAAGAATGCGCTGAGGAGGAAGGGTATTTTCTTCATCTGCAAGGAACCTTTCGGACCTCACCAGTCATGATTGAGAGATGCAGAGGAGATGGCATAGGTTGAGTAGGAGGATATTCCTTCTATCTTTTAGGATGAGGACTCTTCTTTGGATGAGTCCATTGGGTCATATGAGGCTGCCTCTAGGGAGCATGAGCAATCATGTGGAGTTGTTGACAGTAGGATAGATTTATATTCCAATGTCTATGATGAGCATTTAGTGGGCCCTATGGGAGACATTCGAGATGATGAGTCACCAGTGATGATTCAATAGGAGCAACATAAGGTGGAGCATGAGTCAACTCAGGAGGATGATATGAATAGTATGCATGATGAGCCTTTTAGGGAGAGTCATTTGGAGGTTCATGTTTAGCCCATGATGGAGGAGGATGCGTTGCCATCCTTCGGGCCAACCATTGATGAGGAGCAAGAACATTTAAAGACAACTAGTAGGGTGGCAATATTTGCAGACACATGTCCTCATGAGGTGCTGGAGTCTGAGAGGACAATTTTGTAGGAGATTGGTGGATTGGTGGAGCATGGAGTTTCCTATAAAACAAGGGAGATGGAAGTGCATCCATATTTGGGTCTACCCATTGATCATTTCTAAACATATGTAGTGGTAGCTAGCAAAGCTACAACATTTTCTCTCAACAAACCTCTCTAGGAGTACATAGACACAGCTTGCAACAAAACTTGCCCACTTTTTCCCATTATAGGAAGAGAGGTAGTATTTCTTGGACAAATTATGTTGGTTGACAGAGTAGAGCATCAAAATTTAAGTATGGACCAGTATCAACCTAGTAGATGTATTCCTTGCATAGGTGTCCATACATTAGATTGGCAGGAGATCATGAGTTGGTATCCTATTGATGGAGTATAATTTTTAGTCAGGAGCACTATGTTGCAGGAGCCCTTATATTTGAGGGGTACTATATGCTCCAGTTGGAAGCAAGATGTAGGTTGGATTCTCATCATTATTTTAACATAACATAACCAAGGTGAGATTCACCTTATTCTATTCCAAGGATTAGATTGGCAAGAGGCGATGAGTTGGTATTAATATGAGGGAGAAACAACCATAGTTGGAGACAAAGCACAACTAGAGCCATGGGATAGGGGTGTTGATGAGTGGCCATGGTGGCATTGGGATTCGGGAGGATCTGTTGATGGAAATTCAGTTCAAAGTTTAGTCTAGGATCCGAGCATTGAGGGATCCGTTCTTGGTCAGGTGGCATAGAGGTATGGCATCACCAAGTGGTTCGTATGTTTTGTAGTGTTTCCTTCTCAAAGATGTACGAAAAGAACCCACCTACGATTGTGGATGACAAACAATCTCAACAATGTAAATGGCTGCTAAACATTGTATATCTACATCAACTGATAGCAACAAAACCTGCCAAAATTTTGATCTATGCAACAATCATAGTTAAAAAGCAAAAATAAAGACTAATAACTCGAATCATCCAATGGAAACTAAATATACAAAGAATAGTTTTATTATAACACCTATGAAGGGAAAACATATATTTTACCAATCCCCCTCTATGGGATGGGTTCTTGGCTATCCTCAAATGTATCCAGCTTGTGTGGAGTCTCTCTCCTCTATAATGTGTAAACCCAGCAAAAATATGGTGTGCAACAATGAAAATAATCAAAGTTGCGATAGTGAGTGCAACAATGAAAATAATCAAAAGTAAATAATGAATGGAAAACGCTTCTCGTTATAATAAAATATTGAGTTATCCTCGAATAATGAGCAATAATAAAATATTATTGATCCCATTCTTGGAATAACCACTTGGAATATTTCATTATATTTGTTTAGGAGGGAAAAAGTATTTAAACTTTTATTTAGAAATAATAAATAAATAAATGATTTATTTATCACCTCAAGGAATTAGTTGAAGAATAATAAACAAATAATGATTTATTTAATTATTCTTAAGGGATTTAGTTAAATTTGACAAATAATAATAACTAATTTGTGATTAATTAATTATTCTTAGAGAAAAATAAGAAAAGTAATGATTTATCTCTTTATTTTTCATGATTGGGTCAAATATGAGAAGGAATAATAATTGAAAAATGGTTTAATTAATTATTCCTAGAAAATAACCAAACAAATAGTGATTTATTTAATTATTCTTCATGGGTTTAACTATATATTACTTAACAAAGGTGGTTTATTAAGTAATTTCTCATAGTGAAAGCAATTTTACTATCGTAAAATTAGCTTTACATGGTGTACTTCAATCAATCTAGTAAATTAGGCTAGAAGATCAATTTTCTTGGTGATAATAGATTTCCCCCCAATGTACAAGTGTTAGGAGAAAAACATATGAGTGAAGTATGTTTTAAAGACACAATCAGTAGAAAACACAAGGGAGTCAGAGAGAGAGAGAGAGAGAGACCAATAAAGCTGAATTGAAAGAGAATAGGGACAGAGGGGACAAGACTAATGAAAGTCTCCTTTTATGTTGTGGTACCAGACCTCAATGAGGTGGTGGAGGCATACCCATACCCGCCGAGATAACTTAGTACAAAAATAATGGTTCGCCTAGAAATATAAAACTGAGCAATGAAGTACATGCTGAATGGTACATGACATGCTAGCATAACAGAGCCAGAAAATGATACAATGTGTCCCATATACATAATGCACCTAGAAAAAAATTTGCCATGACTGAATACAGTGATATCTGAGTACATGAGATATAAAGGACCTTCCATCAAAAAAAGGGGTGAGAGTGAGGGTAGAAAATTATATATTACAGAGCAATGGAACACTGAAAGCCCCTTTTTTTTAGGGAAGGGCCTTTGTATCTCATGTACTTAGATATTATTGTATTCAATCATGGCTCATGTTTTCCCAGGTGCATTATGTATATGGGACACATTGTATCATTTTCTGGCTCTGTTATGCCAGCACTCATGTACCATTCAGCATGTACTTCATTGCTCAGTTTTATATTTCTAGGAAAACCATTATTTTTGTACTAAGTTATCTCGGCGGGTATGGGTATGCCTCCACCACCTCATTGAGGTTTGGTACCACAACATAAAAGGAGACTTTCATTAGTCTCGTCCCCTTTGTCCCTATCCTCTTTCAACTCAACTTTATTGGTCTCTCTCTCTCTCTCTCTCTCTCTCTCTCTCTCTCTCTCTCTCTGACTCCCTTGTGTTTTCTATTGATTGTGTCTTTAAAATATACTTCATTCATATGTTTTTCTCCTAACACTTGTACATTGGGGGGAAATCTGTTATCACCAATAAAATTGATCTTCTAGCCTAATTTACTAGATGGCTCGAATAGTAAAATTGCTTTCACTGCTAGAAAATTATATATTACAGAGTAATGGAACACATAAATATTGCAGAAATATAAACACAAAAAATGCATAAAACAAGAGAGACATAGATATAAGTGGTTCACCTAGTTTGGGCTACATCCACGGAGAAACAATCAGTCGTTCTTTTTATTATATGATCCAGCAAACTAAAGAGATACAACCTATAGCAGATCCATTGTAACACCCTCTTTGCTCTCAATCTCCTCTCTCTTCCTCACTCAAAATACAGATATACATAGACGCAATACAATTCCCTCATATATAGTGAGGGGTTGCCTTCTAGGGGAAAAAACCCTAAATTAAACATAACTTCTACCGTTAGATCATACGCCTAATGAGCAACCCAGATTGACTAGAAATTACTAGACTTTTACAAGGCAATTTTACATCTATTTTTAGCTTCGAGGGTGCTGCCCCTGAACCCCCGGAAAGGGATTGCTGGCCCCCACATCCCCCGACATGGAGGGGTGTACAGTCTTCCTGGGGTATACATCTAGCTGAAACCTTTGAATACAGAATATAATCAGGCTCCACACCCAATAATCTCCCACTTGGAGATTGATTATAGCAACTCCACCTGCCTCATTTGCTAGACAATGACTCCACTTTGGACCTGGTTGTTTCTCATCTTCTTCATCATAATTGAAGACCAATCGAAACTGAGCAGATTCTTAGTTTCTCCCTGGTTACAAATTTTTTTAGCATATCTGCAGCATTTTGGCTAGTGTGTATCTTTTGCAGCTTCAACTGTCCATCTTCCAATGCTGATCATATGAGATGGTACTTGAGCTATATATGTTTAGTCTTGGAATGAAATGCAGAGTTCTTTACAAGATGTATGGCACTCCGGCTGTCATTGTATAACCTGACCAACTGGACTGCTTCTTACCCAGTTCATCCAGAAACCTTTGTAACCAAATCATTTCTTTACTAGCCTCTATAGCAGCAACATACTCTGCTTCTGTTGTTGAAAGTGCAACAACATTTTGGATTTTTGAAACCCAACTGACAGTTGTTCCACCTACAGTAAACATATACCCTGTTGTGCTCCTCCTATTATATCACCTACCATATCTGCATCAACATATCCATATAGAGCAATGTTTGAACCACCAAAGCATAATGCTTGATTTGTGGTACCTATCAAATACCTGAGAATCCACTTCACCGCCATCCAATGTTCTTTCCCTGGATTGTTCATGTACCTGCTTACAACTCCCACTACATGTGCAATATCAGAACTTGTGCAGACCATTGCATACATTAAGCTTCCAACTGTTAATGCATATGGAACTTTAGACATATGAGCCATTTCTTCTTGAGTCTTGGGACAAGCCTCCTTACTTAATTTGAAATGGCTAGCCAAAGGTATACTAACTGGTTTTGCATTCTGCATCTTAAACCTTTTCAACACCTTTTCAATGTACTCACTTTGAGACAATGTTAATTTGCGATTCTTCCTGTCTCTAGTTATTCTCATACCAAGGATTTGTTTTGCAGCACCCAAGTCCTTCATTGCAAATGTGTTTGCCAATTTCCTTTTGAGCACATTTATTTCCTGTGTGTTAGAACCTGCAACAAGCATGTCATCTACATGCAATAACAATATAATATAGCTGCCATTATTTTTCCTTTTGAGATAAACACAATGATCAGAGTGACATCTAGTATAACCTTGTTCAAACATAAACCTGTCAAATTTTAGATACCATTTCCTTGGAGCCTGTTTTAAGCCATACAAGCTCTTCTTCAACCTGCACACTAGTTTCTCCTTCCCTTTTATCTCATATCCTTGTGGCTGTTGCATATATATCTCTTTCTCCAAATCCCCATGGAGAAAGGTTGTCTTTACATCTAACTGCTCAAGATGCAAATCTTTAGCTGCTACTAGACTTAAAATAGTTCTGATTGAAGTCATTTTAACAACAAGAGAAAATGTTTCATCAAAATCAATACCTTTCTTCTGTGCAAACCCCTTCACCACAAGTCTAGCTTTGTACCTCTGTTTTCCTCCATCTTCTTCCTTCAGCCTATAAACCCATTTATTCTGCAATGCTGTTTTACCTGCAGGCAACCTAACTAAGTCCCAAGTCTAGTTATGTGCTAAGGATTCCATCTCTTCTTTCATGGCTTGCTCTCACTTCTTCGAGGTTTCTACCTACACTGCTTCTTCATAACATTCTGGTTCACCAGAATTAGTTAACAATACATAATATAATGAAGGAGAGTATCATTCAGGGGGACTACTTATCCTGGTAGATCTTCTAACACCACTTTCAAGTGTTTGAAGTGCTTGCTACTGTTGTGGTTGTTGTTCTGGCTATTTATCATTATGATTTTCAGGCACCATCACTTTTCCTGTGATATCGTCAAGCACTGTGTATTCTCTATTTTCTTTTTCTTGTTTCTTTTCCTGCAACTGATTCTTATACAAGACCTTTTCATTGAATATTACATCTCTGCTCCTAATGATTTTGTGATTTTCATAATCATATAAGCGATAACCAAAATCATTAACACCATATCCAATAAAGGTACATTTCTTTGATTTTGCCTCAAGCTTTGTTCTATTTTCTTTGTTAATGTGGACAAAGGCTTCACAACCAAAAGTCTTTAAAAATGAGTAGTTTACCTTTTTACCTGTCCATGCCTCCTCTGGAATACCACCATCCAAGGAAGTTGAAGGACCTCTGTTTATTAGATAAACAACAGTGTCTACAGCATCTGCCCAAAATTGTAAAGGCAATCCTGCATGCAATCTCATGCACCTTACACGCTCCATGATTGTCCTGTTCATCCTTTTTGACACATCATTTTCTTGTGGTGTTCCTGGAATTGTCTTCTCTCTACGAATTCCATTCTCTGAACAGTACTTATCAAACTCTTTGTTGCAATATTCACCTCCATTATCTGATCTAAGACACTTCAACCTCTTCCCTGTCTCATTTTCAACCAAAGCTTTCCATTTCTTGAAAGTATCAAATACATCAGATTTATTTTGAATACAATAAATCCAGGTTTTTATGGTTGCATCATCAATAAAAGTAACATAATAATGAGATCCACCAAGAGATGATACCTGAGAAGGTCCCCATACATCTGTATGCATAAGCTCTAATTTTTCACTCTTCTTTTCTTTCCCAACTCTAAGGAATCTAACTCTCTTCTGTTTTCCATAAACACAATTCTCACAGAATTTTAAATCAACATGCTTCAAACCTGGCAACAAATTTCTTGAGTGAAGAATTTGCATCCCCTTCTCACTCATGTGCCCGAGCCTATGATGCCATAATGTCGTATCTTCTCCTGTAGAGGTTAAAGAATTAACAGAATTAGAAATACCATTGCATAAATACAATGTACCACCTTTTCTTCTTTCGCTGTTACCAAGGATCCTTTAGTGACCTTCCAGGTTTTATTTGTGAAAGTAGTTACGCAACCTTCACCTCCCAACTGCCCTGTTGAAATCAGATTTTTCTTCAGATCTGGAACATGCCTTACATTCTTCAATATCCACTGATTTCCATTTTTTCGTTTTATGAAAACTGTACCCATTCCAATGATTTTACAGGGTTTATCATCACCCAATCAAACTTGTCAAAAATCTCCTTGAACATAATCATGAAAATGTTTCTTATCAGGTGTGGCATGGAATGAGGCCCCTGAATCTACAACCCAGGCATCAATAATATTTTCTAATGAAAGAATCAGAGCATCTTGCAACACATCACCTGTTACATTCTCTTCATGATTAGTTTCTTGTTGCGCATCTCCTTCTTTTCCCTTCCGAGACTTGCAGTCTTTCTTCAGGTGTCCTTTCTTCCCACATTTCCAGCACACTATCCCCGATCTGGACTTGTATCTTCCTTTTCTTGACTTACTGCGATATCCTGGGCTCTTTCCTCTTTCCATTTTTCTTCCCCCAGTCTCTGCAGTCAAAGCATTACCTGATGTCTCACCGGAGCTTTTCTATCGCATTTCCTCGCTAAGGATTGCACCAACAATATCATCAAACTTTAAAGTACTAGATCGAGAGACAGAGTTACTAATGGCCATAACTAAACCATTCCAACTTTCTGGCAATGAGCACATAAATAACAGAGCCCTAACTTCATCATCAAAATTTACCCCTACAGAACTTAACTGACTTGTAATAGTGTTAAAATCATTTAAATGATCTGCAACATATCCACCTTCTGACATCTTCATATTAAATAAACTCTTCATAAGAAATACCTAATTTGAGGCCGAGGGTTTTTCATATAGTTTGGCCAATGCCGACATTAAACCATGTGTTGTCATTTCCTTTGAAATATTAAACGCTACCAACGCCGGTAGGCACAACTGTATTATTCCAAGTGCCTTTCTGTCCAGAATATCCCATTCTGTGTCTGTCATACTCGTCGGCTTCTTTGTCTTTCCTCTCAATGGTAGGTACAAATCTCTCTGATACAGATAATCTTCCATCTGCATCTTCCACAGCTGGTAGCTTTGGCCGTTGAATTTTTCAACCCTAAACCTACCATTTTCCGCCATTGCTCCCACTTGAACTAGGAACCCTTCTCTCCTATAGACCTTCAGCTTTGATACCAGTTTTTAGAAAATTATATATTACAGAGCAATGGAACACATAAAATATTGGAGAAATATAAACACAGAAAATGCATAAAACAAGAGAGACACAGATATATGTGGTTCACCTAGTTTGGGCTATGTCCACGGAGAAACAACTAGTCCTTCCTTTTATTATATTATCCAGCAAACTGAAGAGATACAACCTACATCAGATCCGTTGTAACACCCTCTTTGCTCTCAATCTCCTCTCTCTTACTCACTCAGAATACAAATATACATAGACGGAATACAATTCCCTCATATATAGTGAGGGGTTGCCTTCTAGGGAAAAAAACCCTAAATTAAACATAACCTCTACCATGAGATCATCCGCCTAATGAACGACCCAGATTGACTATAAATTACTAGACTTTTACAAGGCAATTTTACATCTCTTTTTAGCTTCGGGGGCGTTTCCCCAGAACCCTCGCCGAGGGACCGCTGGCCCCTGGACCCCCCAACCAGGGGCGATTAGCCCCCCCGGACCCCCACGGGGGGGACAAGTCCCCCCTGCACCCCCCTGCGTGGAGGGGTGTATAGTCTTCCTAGGGTATACATCCGTCTGAAACCTTTGAATACAGAAGATAATCAGGCTCCACACCCAACATGTGTCCCATATACATAATGCACCTGGAAAAGCATGAGCTATGACTGAATACAATAATATCTGAGTACATGAGATACAAAGGCCCTTCCCTCAAAAAAGGGTGGGAGGGAGGGTAGAATAACTGGAGAAGCCCTGCTGAACAAGGAAGGGCTTTGCAAAACTGAATGGATCATCTGGAGGAGACATGCATGCTATGAAAACTGTGATTGGTAGGAACTAAACCGATCAACTGTGTGGAACTGCATTTGAAGCTATAGAATAATAGGTAGGCATCTGGGCATGTGGGGGCTACTTGAAGGGCCACCCCCTCATGAGGTCTGGAACATCTCACACACACCCGGGAATTACTGGTACAATTTGTTGCATCACTAGACCATCAAGTGTATGGATCACGAACATGAAACAAACAAATCAATGGGAAATAATGAGACTGTCTACTCGATCCAAGGTGCTAAACAGGAATGGAAGTTGGAACCAAGATACACCGCCCTCTAGGTCGTTCTTCTGGAATAAATGAGCTGATGTTGATAGAAAAGGGCCTGTGATAGGTGAGGTAATGATGATTCTCAACTAAGGCATGAGGGGAAATAGTAATTTAATTGATGGACTAACACCAGGGATAATGGGGAAAAGTGGGACTGCGGGACAACCAAACAACTTACCTTTTCTAAGCATAAAGTGCATGGTTGACCTGGTAGAAACTGACTCAACTTCGAAGGGGATGGGGACAATACAAATGGAGGCCAAAATGGACAACACAGGATGAAAGATATGCAAATATGGATGAAATACTGTGACATGATATAATGGGGCATGAAATAGACTCCAAGAATGCAAGGGTGACTCATCACGGATGCTCTAAGCAAGGGTGACTCGATGACACTGCCACATAGACTAGGCTAGGTGGGGACCATAAAAACATGAGTAAATGATGGTTACTCATGACGAAAATCGACATATCATATGAAAAGTATTAAGAGGAGGTGGAACTCAAAGTACAAGTGTCACTTTATGACAAAATTCGATTTTGAGAGGCAACAAAGTGACCCTTTTTTGGAAAAAGGCTTCCTAGTGAAGTGTCAAATCATCAAAAACTGAGGAAGACCCATTATAAAGACCGGTGAGAGATTTCCAATGGTGCTGAAGGTTCGTCAAAATGAGATATAGTATAGTCGCAATGGGCGATAGAAAAATTTGGGATTTTTCTATGAAAGGGTGTGTTCCCTCCAATTTGAGAGGAGGAGAAGGCCCTAAATCTTGTGGAGATCGTAGCAGAAAAAATGACCATCAGAATCGGGATCTACAACTTTCAGGCAAGTGGCCTTACTTTTGTACAGATGGCCTTAATGCTTCTTAGAACGATGGGTCATGGTGAAGAATTAATGGAAGAAGAAACTGAGAATGAACTACTAGAGGAGGTCTAGAATCATTTTCACCCACGAAGTCAAACATGGGGGCTATGTGGACATACAGTATAATATTTTAAGATATGGTATCAAACATCTACGATATGCAATGGAAATATGGCTCGCCGGGGAGGCCAGTACGACAAACTATCCAAGGAATGGGAGGATGATTTACCATATCTAGATCCAGTAGGATCTAGGCTGAGACTTATGTTAATCAATTGAGAATATGGCCAGGGGAAAACCATCATGCCCCTGATCATTGGATACTTCCCACAAACATATGTGATGGAGGGGACTGATCTGGCATGCAAAGGTGGGGATGATGCCCCCTGTAGGAGGAGTATGTGGAGCACCATTGTGTTCCAAGTGCTCGAAAAAGGGATTCAAGAATCTCAACCCAACTTGGCATGAGATCCTCCAAAGGATGATAATGAGATGTAGGGGCTTAAGTGCCCCCCCAGTATGTTATGGGTGTACTGGATGTATTTAGAGTGGTGGAAACCAAATATGGGAGGAAGTATGCACGATGGTGCATATCATTCCAAGGATAATAAGGGGTCATCATGGCTTCCATGATTTCCTCATCAGAATGGAAGATGGGGGGACGGGAGGAATATTGACTACATGATGCGGTGATGATACCTGGTGCATCATCCTGAGAAAGAAGGTTCACATACGCATCATCTTGAATGGTAGATGACGAGCTAGTAGATGGAGGATCTACGGATGTTGAGACCTTGGATTCTATCGAAAGAGGTTCTATAGAAGCATGCACAAAAACCTCAAAAAGGTTTATCTGCGAGGAACTCAAGAATGATGATAGGTTAAGGATGTGGCTTGTGGTGTCCATCATCTTGACATCAGGGGGAGGGATCACAATGGCGGGACCAGATTCCCCCTGTTCTCGTTGACTAGTGGTACCAAAATCCATGGGTAGAGGAGTGGATGATCCACTACGAGTGGCCTCGTATTCACGAAGTGCTTCAAGGCTATCATGAAATTCATCAAGACGAGGGAAACAATGGGAGTAGTGACCATGATGATCACACAGGGGAAAAAGGTGATTTATTCAGAACATTTTGAGTTTCTTGGGTGGGCCCGACAAGTTAACATGGACTTTCAGGATATTTGACTAAGGGAAAACTTCATGAACCAAAGGTTTAAGTTGAGGAAGTTCAGGAAAATTATTGGTGGTGTGCCAAACAAATTTACACAAAGTGCACGGGGGTGTCAACCTTGGTGCCTTAGGGGATGGAGAAGCATGGGGAGCCTAGTCCTTAGGTTATTTCCTCTTATCTTTTCCCACTTGTCTGGATGCTTTCACAACAAGAGTGGGTTCCTATTGAGGTTGTGATGGAATTGAAGCAGCGGCAGGGGCTGTGGGGACCAATTGAACTAGGGTCAAAGCTTGATAAGGTATTAGCTGACCAGGCGAAATGTTTGCAGGGGGATCGATGTACCATACTGGGATCCCCAGAGACATGTTAGGAAGGACTAGCGAAGCCATGACAGGGAGAGAAAAATATTCCCGGAGGGGGAAATAAGAAAGGTATCTGGCCTGTAGGATAATGTCCCAGTGGAATAGCTCCTAGATGGTTGAGAACTGGAGGAACAATTCTTGATGGAAACATAACAGAGGCACCCACAAACAGAGGAGGCCCTGAGGGGGTGGATCCATAGGGCTCAGCTGGGATGGCAACAATAGAGTGCTGAGGAGCTGGCTATTGATGAGGTGTACCAGCCTGCTTAAGGGTAGCCTGTGACACTTTTAACATGCAAACACTCATAGAGTTGGGCTCTGAGATGGGAGGGGGAGGACTAGGGAAAGAACCCAACAATGAGTTATATTTATAGACTCTGGGTGAAACACTGGTGAGCGGAGTTGAAGACTTTTTATCAGTCATTGATGAGATAATGGAATCGGGGGAGGTCACAGATGTCGGCTCATAGTAAGTTAACTGATTGATGGTAATGATCTTCCCTTCGTGGGGGAAGCACATCTTGCGGAACATCACAAATGTGATGGATGACATGGCGTATGTGTAACTATGACATAAGAGAATGTTATAATCCAAAGGGCATCAATGACTTCAATGTCGACATGGACAGTCTTGCCCACAAGGGTCACTGGACAGTTGCAGTACATGCCAAGGGCATGGGAAGAGCGTCCATCCCAAGAACACAAAGTGATGGTGGAGGGGGGCAACTCAGGTGACTTAGTTGTTTCCAAATAGCAGCAGAAATCACATAGGTTGATGCACCTTCATGAATAATGCATCTGGAGATGATGGCATTATGGACTCGGACTGGTATTTGGAAAGAAATGGATGAAGGCAATGGGGGATGTTCTGATGTATCAACTGGGAAGACAATCAGACAATCATCAGAAGGATCTATTGCACCCAAGGTAGTTAGTAGAGATTTCTTTTGAGATGGGCATGACTGGAGGACTTCCAGCATCAACATGGTAGCAGGTGATTGCGCCAAGTCATCTACTATATTGTATGTATGGGAAACTTGGTTAGAAGACACATTATGGCATAATGGTCCCTTTGGGATCTTTGGAATGGCCTCAACTTTAGGTTGAGGGATATGTAATGAACCATTTGGTGTCGTAAAAGGCTTAGCAGATGCTTTGGTTTTGGACTCAATGGCAGACGAAGTCGAGGGCTTGTCATATTGACGTGACTAAGTTTGCAGGTTGATATTGGAGGGGTTAACCTCATCAGAATTCATCATAAGGATCTGGTAGTCACTAGGACCAGAAGGTTGGGGGGGATGGGCTGCTTGACCTGGCTGAGGTTGAGCAACAACAAATCCTTGCTGAGGGAAAGGATTTGTGAGCACTGCCAGTTGAGATGGCATAGGATTCTGAGGTGATTATTGACCTCTAGAAGCTGCTTGAGATTCCCACATTTGGTGCATCTAGGGTAAGAGAGGACACTCATGTGTATAATTGCTATGTACACCATAATAGGAATAAGGCTTGTTTGTACAAATAGCCTTGTTATGCTTAGGCTAGCTGCCCTGTTGTTGGTTTTTGGTGTTAAGCTAGTTCCCATGGGGTTCACTGGGTTGGTTACCTTGATTAACATGGTTACCCTTCTTACCCTTCCCCTTATTATTTTTCTTCGAATTTTGGGGATTGATCACACTTTGTTGCAGAAACACCTAGCCATGAGGGGGTGGTGGCTACTAGGGTTGAGGATGCATGGGAGGCTATGACACTAATGCTTTAGGGGCTGGATCACTAGGCTATGCATAAGGAGGAGCAATAGTTTGGTAGATAGGTTGGGGTCCTGAAAACGTGTTGCTAGTAGGAGGGGCATAAGTGTTGGAGGAACTGGTGCCCCCCTGCGGATAACTATAACTTTGTTGAGTATATGGTGAAGGGTGTGAAAGGGCTCCAATGATACCGTCAGCACCGTGAGATGCCCCCTATGCATTGCCACTTCTAGGATGAGGGAAGTCTAGAATGATGGTATAGACATAACCGAATTGCACATAATTTAGGTCATATCATAGAGTAGTTTATAGATCTTCTTCCTTGGTTTGAGGAAAATTGAACACGACATCTTTTCCAGTGGGTGCTAAAAGGCTCCTAAGAAACCAATCTAGATAGACACGGTCTTTGAAAGGTGGCGCACGACATGTGCTCCTCCTTTGAGACCAATCTTGAACATGGTTAGATAGGCGAGTGGCAGAGGACTGACGGAATGAGGTCAATAGCTCCATATCAGTGTCGTATCAGAGAGGTAACTAGAAATATGAAAGGAACGCTTTAGCAAGCGTCGCGAAAACAGAATGAGACGCAGCAGGATGGTCTACATACCATTTTGCAACGTCTCGAGTGAGCGTGTTTCGGAATAGCCGAAGATGAATGGAGTCATCGGTTATGGAATTAGATAAACACCACATATCGAAGGATTAGACATGGTTGGTAGGATCCTCTCTAGCATTACCCTCAAACTTAAGGATGTTTGAGGAAATCTTACTCGGCATAGCAGGCCAACTAGCATCATGGTGTATGGGGTCGTTTATCAACTGGTTAAAATCTGGTAGACTTAACCCAGCCATAAAGGGGAGCATGGGGGCTTTTGTTCTGCTTGATGTGACCACCGATATAGAACCAGAGCCAACACAAGGTTGGGTTCCTACACCAGCTGTCGGTCTAGACATGGTGACGATATGCAGTGAAGGAGGCTCAGACTCAGATGAGGAATCAGGTGAACCAGTAGAAGAGTCAGTATGGGGACTCAGAGGGCTATGAACTTGGATCTGGTGAGGAGGAATAATATTCCCAAGTGGAAACTGGGGGTGAAGGCCTAATAGTATCCACGACAAATGCCTTGGTGGCACAATGGTGGTAAGACATGCGTGACACAGAAATGGTGAATGGAGATCAACAATATGCCTTTGTCTCGATGAGGGGAGATAAATTTATTATGTTTAGCCTTGGCTTGGTGGTGTAAACCAAGTGCCCTTTGCTTAAGGTGTGCTTGTGTGTGTAAGTGTATTTATTGATTAAGCCCTGATCGTGTTTGTAAAAAATAAAAAAGTTTGCTGAAAATGAATTGAAATTAATAACAAAAAATGAACAACAAAACAATGAACTAAACCCCACCCAAACTGGGTTTGCAAACATTGTGCTGCTTGGTGGCTAAATCAATGGAAAATACACTAAAATGGTCAAGAGATCTAAATGTCGGTGTGACTGGGATCAAGGGACACTAAGCTGTTGGAAAGTGGTGCAGCAACAACAAAAAACCAGAGAGGAAAATCACTTCAAAAAGATAGGGATATGGGTGAAACACCTGGGGAAACTGATGGGACCCTAAGGCCTATGACCAAACAAGTTTAAATGTAAATCTATGGATGGTGACAGCCTATCTTTACATATTTGAAACAAAAGGGTACAGATCTAGAAAATGTGGCTAAAAGCGCTACAGAACCTTAGACTACTCACTCAGCTAAACTCCTCCTAGAAAGGTGGAAACATACTAGAAGCCCTAGGGGAGGCTAAATTTGACTTTGATGAGTAAATTAGAGTGTATCAAGGCCTAAGCAGGATGCGACAGAGGTAAGAAAACCCACCAAACAACTCTCTACAAAAACCAGAAACAGATCTGAGAAAAACCCTAAAACCCTAAAATCACAGGTACTGAAATGTTTTCCAGTAGGGATCGCACTTTTTGGGCTTTTAAGTCCACTCTGCCCTCCATATCGCTCTGTGGATCCCAGTCGGAAAATCTCGGGAAAAAGTGTCACCTTTGTCATGGTTGGTTCCTGTGACCTGCAGCAATGACCAAAAATCTTGTGGAAGTCAGAAATTCAACAGATATAAGGTTAAAAAACTAGGAAACATTAAGAGAATTAAAAAAAAGGAGAAACCCTAAGATAAAAACCAAAGGTCACCTAGGTTTCTGGATATGAAGTATAAAACTGAGTGGATTCGCAAATTTTGTTGTAGTGTTTTCTTCTCCAAGATGTATGAAAGGAACACACTTAAGATTTTGGAGGAAAAACAATATTAAAAATATAAATGGCTGCTAAACATTGTATATTTGCAACAACTAATAGAAACAAAGCCTGCCAAAACTCTGATCTATGCCACAATCATAGTTAAACAAAAAAAAGAAAGAGTAATAACTACAATCATCTAATGGAAACCATATATACGAAGAATAGTTTTATTATAACACATGTGAAGGGAAAAAATATATGTTACCAGTCCCCCTTTATGGGATGGGTTCTTGGCTATCCTCAAATGTCTTTAGCTTGTGTGGAGTCTCTCTCCTCTATAATGTGTAAAGACAATAAAAATATGGTGTGGGACAATGAAAACAATTAGAGTTGCAACAGTGAGTGCAACAATGAAAATAATCAAAACTGACTAATGAATGGAAAACCCTTATATTTATAACAAAATATTGAGTTATCCTTGAATAATGAGAAATAATAATTTATTATTGATCCCATTCTTGGAATAACCACTTGGAGTATTTCATTATATTTGTTTAGGAGGAAAAAGTATTTAAAATTTTATTTAGAAATAATAAATAAATAAATGGTTTGACCCGATATGGTTGGAGGATGAAGATTTCCAGGAATTGATGGGGAAGTGAGGGGCTATGCAATCTGAACTAGGGTTTGGCATTGGTAACCATGGCGGGTCATGGAGGAGGGAGTTTTGCTCCCTCCTACAGTCAAATAGCTGCGAACAGAAGCAAGGAAACTAATCTGCATCGCTTCAAGAAACCAACGGAGGGGATAACTGAGGATACTAACACAGGAAATATCAAACCTCACGAACAAAGAGAAAATCATGAGGAAGATAGCAGGGAGAAGAGGAAAGAGGGAAGCAATCAGAAAGATGTACCTTCAAGGGTGACAAGGATTTGCAAACCCAAGTCGATCATTACTCCTTGGGTCGTTTTAAGTGACCCAGCGCTACAAGTGCATAGAGATCACATGGTGGAACACACGATCATATGCAAATTTATGGGGATTTGGCCGACGGAGAAGGCCTTACATGCATGGATAAGGAACCACTAGAAACCTAAGGGGGGAATAAACCTTCGCCTTGGATCCAAGGCTTCTTTTACAGTTGTGTTCATGAGCTTAGAAGCTAAAGACAGAGTGTTTGAGGGAGGACCCTATTTTTACGCTACTGCAAGCCTTTACATGCGACCATGGGTGATGAATTTTGCCCCAGAATGAGAAACGTTCACTTCAGTACCGGTATGGATAAGACTATACTCCCTTCCTTTAGATTATTGGCTACCAAAGTCTCTAAAGGCTATCAGCAACAAGCTAGGGAATTTTATAAAGACATCAGAGGCAACATTAAGAGGCAAATACACGTCCTTTGCCTGGATTTGTGTGGAAATGGACCTATCCGGGGCACTCCCAGACAAGATCATTTTAGAAGTTTATGATGAAGAATGGGTGCAGGCGGTGGACTATGAGCATGTCCCATTTAGGTGTCGTAAGTTCCATGAACATGGGCACCTATACAGAGACTGCCCATTAAACAAACTGGAAAGAAACAAAAAAAACCACCACAAGCAAAGATCCTGAGGGTTTCACTAAGGTGGGGGGTAAGGGGAAAGGAGGAAAGCGGTACCAAAAGAAAATCAACGAAGATGGGCAACTGAGCCACAATAGTTTCAAAATCTTAGAAGAAGAAGTTGGAAACAATGGGGCAAACCAGAAATCAGAAACTAAAATCAATGAGAAGGATAGGGATACTAGCATGGAGGACATACCAGAGAACAGCCAGCAACAGGATGATCCACCGAGCATTGTGGAGCTCAGTAGGGACCATGAGATGACCCCAAGTGAGGTGGGAACGGAGGACCATGATCTATAGGAGATTCTTGAGAGGGAGAAATTGGATCTAGAAAAGTTTCTGGAGCAAGGTATTACCAAAGGAGTTGACTCCCTGCCAAAAGAGGAGTTTGACAGGGTTCAATAGCTCTTCCTATGGAGATCCCAAGCTAAGGGTTCTGGAGTCAAAAGAAACCATGATAGCTAGGAAAACAGAGGGATGAAGACAATGGAGGATACACCGAGGCACTCTTCCAAGAACCCGGGTAGGAAAAGAGGAAGGAAGAGACAGAATGAGCTGCTGACAGTGTTGGGTCCCTATAATACTAGTGATTACCCCATTACTATTGTAGTTATAACCCTTATTTATATTGTTGTGCCCCTATTACCCCCATATTGTTATTTCTGTGCCCCATAGAATCCCTCTATTGTTATTTTTGTCGCTTTATATTATTATTGTTAGGTCGGCTAGATTATATTGTGACTCCTTAGACTCCTATATATAGAAAGGAGGTTTTGTCATTTGTATCATCCAAGAATTGTTCATTTATGTAATGTAAATGAGTTTTTCCCCTCGAAGAGGCTGAATTCTAAGGCGTTGATCTATCTTTCCTATCTTTTCTTGAGCTGGTTTCATAACATTTGGTATCAGAGCTTTGGATTCTAGGGTTTCGCTACTCCAAACAGGTCATCGTGGCATTTTCGCTATAACTTTTTTTCTTTGACGTTTCAAAAGTCGAAAAAAAAACCCATTTGATAAGAAATCACGCTGAACCTTGGGTCCGAATTTCAGAGCTTTTCTCGTGATATTTGCGGAGATATGATCTGAGGAAGTTGGTCTTTTTGCAGACTCCTGAATTACATTCAAAACAGGTGACCTGGGGAAAATCGTCATAACTTTCTCTCTGGGGATCGGATTGAAATTTTGTAAGAAGGTATAGAAAGAGGATGGACTGTAGCTTCTTGTGTATGTGTTTTGGATTCAAAGGTTGAAACAGTGACTTGTGGTACATCGTACAAGTTCGCTCTACTGAACCAGTCTAAAAGCAAGTCACTGTGGGAGATGTCACATAACTCTTCCTTGGAGAATCCAATTTGGCTCAGACTTGTGGCATTGGAAAGAGGACGCAAAGGCTATTATAGGTAGAAATTTCAGAATTGGCTGATCCGAAATTATAGAGATACATCAAATTCAATATCGGGCTTCTATAAAGTGAAAAAAGGTGTGCAGTTTTTTTTTTTAAATTTTGGTGTAAGCTTGGTTTAACGGAATTCAAAGGGCATAGTAAAGCATTATTATCGGTAACTGATTCCCTGAGGAAAGAAAATGCAAACACCTAGTAAGGAACCTGAAAGCTCTAGCATGACTCATGAAGAAGAGGAAGAAATGCTACATGATATATCAAAATTACAAGAACAAGTGCAACAAATGTCACGCTCACAAAAGCTAACAGAAGCTAAGATAAGTGGCGTGGAATCTAAGATAAAGGGCATGGAAGCTAAGATGGATGATTCGAAGACAGATTTGAAGAGAGACATGCCAGATTTGAAGATAGATTTGAAGACAGACATGGAAGAATTGAAGAAGTTGCTACAAGAAAGGGTCACTAATGGTGAAAAGGTAGTAAAGGAAACTCATGATGAGAACAAAAGAAATGTTAATCATGATTCCATAGACGCTAATGTTGGATCAAAGAATCACCATATTCCAAAAATCGATATGAGGAAGTTTGATGGCAAGGATCCCGCCACATGGATATTACAGATGGAGCAATTCTTCGATCTCAATAATGTGCAAAACGCACAAAAGGTACGTATGGCAACTGTATATTTGGAACCAAATCAGTTTGTATGGTATCAATGGCTTTGCTCTCGTAAACAATTTATCACTTGGGCAATTTTTATGGAAGAATTGATAGCACATTATGAAGATACAAAAAGCAACACTTTTTTTAGCCAATTGATAAGTCTCAAACAAAAGGGTTCAATAATGGAGCACATTGAGGAGTTCCAAAAATTGAACATAAGGGTAAAAGATATTCCAGAGGAGCATAGGATTGATGTGTTCATAGGGTCTTTAAAGGATAATATCCAACATGATGTTCGCCTTTGGGAACCTGATTCATTAGAGAAGGCATTCAGGTTAGCAAGAAAAATGGAAAGCAAAATTATGGCAACTAGGAAGCATACCACTCACAACTATAAAGATGGAAGTGTTGTTGCCCCTAGTCTTCCACAACCTATAAGGTTGACACCACAAAATTGGAAGAAAAAAGAGCAAAAGGGCTTTGTTACAGTTGTGATAGCAAATACACTAAAGGTCATAAGTGTGCTGAGAAGAAATTATTCTACATAGATTGTGAAGAGGAAGAAGAAAAGGAGCAAGAAAGGTCAAAAGAAAAGATATACTCCAGGAACAAAGCCTAGATGAAGAACAAATAAATCTGACCATATCTTGTAATGCATTGGTGGTAATTACCACTCCTCAAACCATCAAGATAGAAGGACAAATCAAGAAGAAAAAGGTAATAGTGTTGATTGATTCAGGAAGCACCCACAATTTTATTCATTGTAGGGTAGCAAAAGAATTGAATTGCTTCCTATATCCAGCACCAGAGTGTCAAGTGATGATTGCAAATGGAGGAACAATAAATTGCTCTGGAAAGTGCCATAATATCAAGCTATCCATGGGAGAATATGTATTGACTAGCCCAATGCTTTCCATTCCAATGGGAGGTGCTGATGTTGTACTAGGAGTCCAATGGCTACAATCCTTGGGTACAATAGCTTTTAATTTTCAAAAACTTTTCATCAAATTTTCTACAGAAGGAAAGGAAGTTGAATTAAGGGGTATTGCAGGGAAACCAGGAAAGATAATCAGCTCTAATGGCATGACAAAGCTTCTAAAAAAGGAGCAAAGAGGTGTAATTGCACAATTATGTTCGCTAGATGTTTCCACATTGGAATCATCTATTTCTCCAGATCTCCAAAAAGTCCTGGACAATCATTCCAAGGTATTTGAGACTCCAAAAGGTCTCCCACCTATGTGTGATCATGATCATGCTATTCATCTGATTCCAGAAAGTGTTCCTCCAAACATCAGGCCGTACAGATATCCCTATGTCCAAAAAAGTGAAATTGAACGTATGGTTGCAGAAATGCTAGAGGCTGGTATAATTCAACCGAGTCAAAGTTCTTTCTCAGCTCCAGTAGTATTGGTGCACAAGAAGGATGGATCATGGCGCATGTGTCCGGATTATAGGGAGCTCAACAAGCTCACTATTAAAGATAAGTTCCCCATTCCTGTTATTGATGAATTACTGGATGAATTGCATGGATCAATTTACTTCACCAAGTTGGATCTTCGTTCGGGATATCATCAAATCAGAATGAAGATTGAAGACATTCCGAAAACGACATTTAGAACTCATGAGGGTCATTATGAATTTTTGGTCATGCCTTTTGGCCTTACCAATGCACCTTCAACATTTCAAGGTTTGATGAATTCAATTTTCAAACCATTCCTTAGAAAATTTGTGTTAGTATTTTTTGATGATATACTAATCTACAGCAAGTCTTGGAAGGATCATGTTGAACATGTTGACAGGGTGCTACAACTATTGGAGGAGAAACAATTATATGCAAAAAGATCCAAATGTTTCTTTGGAGTCCAGGAGGTGGAATATTTGGGTCATATTGTATCTCATGAAGGAGTTAAGGTAGACCCTAGCAAAATTAAAGCCATTAAGGAATGGAAAATTCCCACATCCATAAAGCATCTGCGAGGATTTCTTGGGTTGACAGGGTATTATCGCAAGTTTGTTAAGAATTATGGGAGAATAGCAGCACCTCTAACAACATTATTGAAGAAAGATTCATTTTCATGGACTCCAGAAGCAACAAAGGCCTTTGAACATCTTAAAGAGGCAATGTGCCAAGCACCGTTCTTAGCTACACCGGACTTCACAAAAACCTTTATTGTGGAATGTGATGCTTCAGGAAATGGAATTGGTGCTGTTCTAATGCAAGATGAAAGACCCATTGCTTTTGAAAGTCGTCCAATCAAGGGAAAGTTTTTAAGCAAAGCTATTTATGAGAAGGAAATGTTGGCAATACTCCATGCACTTAAGAAATGGCGACCCTACCTAATGGGAAGACACTTCAAGGTAAAAACGGATCATGATAGCCTTAAATACTTTTTAGAACAAAGATTATCCTCTGAAGAGCAACAAAAGTGGGTCACAAAGATGTTGGGTTATGACTTTGAAATCATCTACAAAAAAGGGAAGCAAAATGTGGTGGCAGATGCACTCTCAAGAAAGGATGAGGATGTGGAAGCATTGTTGTGTGCCATTTCTATTATCCAACCAGATTGGATAAACGAAGCAAGGGAGGAATGGAAGAATGACGAAGAAGTGTGGGCACTTATTCGAAAGCTACAACAAGATTCCAGTACTTCTGATACATTTAGCTGGCAAAATGATTCGTTATGGTACAAAGATCGCTTATACCTCTGTAAGAATTCCCAGCTAAAAAAAAAGATTCTTATGGAATTGCACACTTCTCCCTTAGGAGGGCACTCAGGATTTTTAAAAACTTACCACAGGGTTAAGAAGGAATTTTTTTGGGATGGCCTTAAATCAGATATTCAAAAGTTTGTGGCGGAATGTTTGGTTTGCCAGCAAAATAAAGTTGAAACAATTAAGACACCGGGTCTATTACAACCTTTATCCATTCCAAGCCAACGTTGGGAGGAGGTTTCAATGGATTTTATCACAGGTTTACCCAAGTCTGAGGGAAAGAGTGTCATCATGGTGGTAGTTGACAGACTTACCAAGTATGCACACTTTTGTGCATTATCACATCCATTTAAAGCCAGTACAGTTTCTACTGCATTTATGGAAACAGTTCAAAAGCTACATGGAAACCCAAAGATTATTGTAAGTGACAGAGATCCCATTTTCACTGGAAATTTTTGGACATAATTATTTTCTTGTCTTGGTACTCAGTTAGCTCATAGCTCATCTTATCATCCTCAATCTGATGGGAAAACTGAGATAGTAAACAAATGTTTGGAAGGATATCTTCGTTGCTTTGTATCTGATAAACAGACACAATGGGTCAAATGGTTGCCTCTGGCTGAATGGTGGTATAACACTTCCTTCCATACAGCAACAAAAATGACCCCATTTATGGCACTTTATGGGTATCAACCACCATCCATCACATCATATTTAAGAGAAAATTCTAAGGTTCAGGCAGTGGAACATCACATCGAACATCAACAACAAGTCCTCCAACTCTTAAAGGATAACCTCGTGTTGGCACAAAATAGAATGAAACAACAGGCAGATCAACATCGCAGTGAAAGAAGTTTTGATGTAGGTGATTGGGTATTCCTACGGCTACAACCATATAAGCAAATGTCCCTAAAGCAAGCTAAGAAGGATAATAAATTATCACCAAAGTATTATGGTCCGTACAAGGTGTTGCAAAAGATTGGTACTATGGCATACAAATTGGAGCTTCCTGCAGCTTCTCGATTGCACCCAGTTTTCCATGTTTCATGTTTAAAGAAGGTTATAGGTGACAAGCTCCCAATTCAAACAATATTGCCAGAACTTGACGAGGAAGGAAAAATTATATTGGAACCAGAAGCAGTCACAGAAACAAGAACTCGACAGCTACAAAATCGATCAATTTCAGAGTATCTTATCAAGTGGAAGAACTTATCCGCTGAAGATTCCACATGGGAGGATGAGAATTTTATGCAGAAGTATCCAGAACTACTCAAGCATTGAGGACAACACTTTTTTGAAGGAGAGGGGCATGTTGGGTCCCTATAATACTAGTGATTACCCCATTACTATTGTAGTTATACCCCTTACTTATATTGTTGTGCCCCTATTACCCCAATATTGTTATTTCTGTGCCCCATAGAATCCCTCTATTGTTATTTTTGTGGCTTTATATTATTATTGTTAGGTCGGCTGGATTATATTGTGACTCCTTAGACTCCTATATATAGAAAGGAGGTTTTGTCATTTCTATCATCCAAGAATTTTTCATTTATGTAATGTAAAGGAGGTTTCCCCCTCGAAGAGGCTGAATTCTAAGGCGTTGATCTATCTTTTCTATCTTTTCTTGAGCTGGTTTCATAACAGACAGAATGTGGAAAACTCATGATCAGCTCAAGTAAGATGAAATGTCTTACCAGTTACTCTTTTATAAACCTTTCTTAATGAAGTTTATAACTTGGAATATTAGGTGCCTAGGAAGTAAAAGGAAACAAAGAAATCTCAGCAGTAGAATAAAAGAAGAAAAACGAGATATGGTTTCCATTTAGGAAACAAAGTGCTCGATGGATAAAATCAGAGAAATACATAGAAAATGGTGAAGCAAGTATGAGTATCTAGAGGTAAAGGTAGAAAACTTGGCAAGAGGGATTCTTGTGCTTTGGGATCCCCAAAAATTTGGAATCCTAGATGCGAAAGTGTCTAGGAACTATCTTTCGCTGGTAATACAACCTGTGGGTGATAAGGAGATTTACATGATTACAAATGTCAATGGTCCTCAAAAATTAGAAGAAAAACTCAAGCTTCTCACTTCCCTTGAGGAGCTAAGAGAGAGATATCCTAATATGCCTTGGATTCTGGCAGGGGATTTCAATATGATCAAATCTCTCACAGAGAAAAAAGGGGGTACTAGAACACTAGGCAGAGACTCCATTGCCTTCTAGAACTTCATAAATAACATGAGATTAGTGGATGTTGAAACAATAAATGGTACTTTCACCTAGAACAATAAGAGAGGAGGGGCTTCTCAAGTTTCCTCTAAACTAGATAGATTCATGATCTCAGAGGACCTATTTCTCACAAGCCCTGACATGTCAGCTTTAATCCTTCCTTTTGGAGGCTCAGACCATTGGCCTGTCCAGCTTGAAGCCACTTTTATTGGTACATTGAGGAACATACCTTTTAGGTTTCAAAATTTCTGGCTCTCTCACCCTGACTTCACTAGCAACATTGAGAAATGGTGGATGGAAGATTTTCCCTTTCAAGGCACTAAAATGTACATGCTACAACAAAGACTTAAACACATCAAGGCCAAACTCAAATATTGGAACAAAAAATAGTTTGGTAACATTTTCAAAGCCAAAAAAGAAGTTGAATAGAAACTTTAGGGTATTATTCAGCTCATAATCATAGATGGTTTTACTGAGGAAAGGAAAACTCAAGCTAATTCTCTTCAGAAGGAGATGATAGGTGCAGGCAAGAGGAGATTTTCTAGAGACAGAAATCGAGAGCTCAGTGGATTAGAGAAGGGGAAAGAAACATAAAGTTTTTTCATAAATCAACTTTGAGTCACAGGTCACATAACATAATTTCAAAACTCAGAGATCTTCAAGGGAATGAGCTCGTCTCCCATAAAGAAATGGAATTTTTCCTAGTGCAACACTTCCTTAGCATTGTAAAGGAGCCTCTCTCAGATAGGTCACAGTTCATTAAAAAATTCACCAGGTACATTCCCAAGCTTGTCACAAGGGAAGACAATCATAATATTAATAGGCCAGTGTCTGAAGATGAGGTCAGTGAAGCTATCAACGAGATGCAAAATGGGAGAGCTCCTGGCCCAGATGGTTTCAATGTGGACTTCTTCAAAGCATGCTGGAAAATAGTCAAACAAGACATCCTTGATGTAGTGGAAGACTCAAGAAGATCCAAAGTGGTCCTAAAGACTCTCAATGCCTCTTTCATAGCTTTGATTCCAAAGCAGGAAAAAGCTATGACACCAGAGAGATTTAGACCCATAGCTTTATGTAATGTGGTGTACAAAATTATTTCCAAAGTGATCGCCAACAGACTCAAGCCCCTTCTTCCAGCTCTTGTCTCATAGGAGCAAACTGGTTATGTGGAAGGAATACAGATTCTCAACAACATCATACAAGCTCATGAGATGGTACACTCTCTTAAGAGTAACAAGCAAGTTGGTATGATCATATCGATTGACCTAGCGAAAGCTTATGACAAGCTAAGTTGGTCTTACATCAGGGAAGTGCTGAAAGGTTATGGTTTTGATCACAATTGGATTAGATGGGTTATGGCCCTTGTATCCACAGCCAGTTTTTCAATCCTGCTTAATGGCTCACCCTCCAGAACCTTCATGCCTTCTAGGGGTCTAGGACAAGGAGATCTGCTCTCCTTCTTCCTCTTTGTGCTCATGATGGAAGGGCTAGGAAGAGTGATTAAAATGGCAAGTGCTGAGGGAAGAATCCAGGGTTTGAAACTCACCATAGATGGAGCTGCTTCAACTCACCAACAATTTGTGGATGACACTATGCTGCAGGGCATTCCCATGGTTAAGGAAGCCAAAGCTTTTAAACAAATCTTGAATGAATTTGCTATGGCCGCTGGTACAAAGGTAAGCCTTGACAAATCAAAAGTTTTCTTTTTTAACACTGACATTGCTATTCAGAGAAACCTTACCAGAATTCTAGGGTTCCAAAGGGAATAGTTACCCTCTAAGTACATTGGAATGTGTCTTACAAACAAACCTCTAAGCAGGGGAGTGTGGGAGCTGGTCATTAACAAACTGTAGGATAGGGTCAGGAAATGGACATGTAGATCTTTGAATTTAGTAGGGTGCCTTGTGCTCACAAAAGCTATCCTGCAGGCCATACCCATTTTCATGATGTCAGCTCTTCCTGCTCCTAAAGGAGTTTTGCAATAGATTAGGAACATTCAAAGGGATTTTCTTTGGGGCAAAGGGGAAGAGAAAAAGAAATGGGCTTTGGTAGCTTGGGATAAGCTCTACAAACCTAAGGCCCATGGAGGTTTGGGGCTTCATGACCCTGAAACCCTCAGCAGAGTTTCAGGTGCAAAGCTTTGGTGGAGGTGGCTTAAGGAATCGACAACCCCATGGGCCAAGCTTTGGAAATAGAAATATGAAAATAATTGGCAGGAGAGGGATCATATTCGAATGTCTGGGCTTATCAAGGGCTCCCACATTTGGAATCTTGCTTGGGAAAATAGAGACATTGTCCAGTAGCACAGCTTCTGGGAGATCAGAGATGGGAACCTGGCAAAATTCTGGGAGGACAACTGGCAGCAAGAACCAAACCTGTTTAGGGAAGAACTAACTAATCTCAAGGATGATACTAACAACAAAGGTTTATGCATGGTAAGTGACTTCTAAGATCATCTAAGCAATAATGGAAAATGGAGAATATGGAAGGATCTAGGCTATAGGGAAGAGAGCCCTTTGAAAGCTCAGGCAGACTCTCTTGCTATGGCCTTGGAACAGAGGAAGATTTTGGTATCATCCTCGTCTGACCAACTTAGATGGGGAAGAAACACATAAGGTAACTTTAACCTCAAATAAGCCAAATGAATAGACATAGCGTTTGATTATCAAAACCCTAATAAGGAATGGAAGGACCTTTGGCAGAACCCGCATTGGATGAAAATAAAGTTGTTTATGTGGTTGGTTCAACAAAAGAAAATTCTAACTTGGGAAAATCTTCTGAACAGAGGTTTTGTTGGCCCATCCAAATGTTATCTATGTGGTTCACAAGAGATGATGGAACACTCACTTAACCCCTGCCCATTCACCTCTACCTTATGGGATTGGGTGGCCTCAGTCTTCAGACAAATGGACAAGGATAGCCTCAGTATTACCAACACTTTGAAGAATGGGAGAAAAGACTTCTCAGGTAATGAGATCATCAACAAAGCTTGGACTTTGGTTCTAGGCTTCTTAACCTGGGATGTCTGGAAAGAACGTAATGGCAAGATTTTCAAGAACAAAACTGGCTCAACCCAGAACACTGTTACACAAATAATAAGACAACTCAAAGGCATTGTTGGTGCCATGTTAGGGAGACCTCCTGAGAACCTGAATCTACCCAAGGACGCTAGTATACTACTGCAGTTGGGCCTCCATGTGCTAGTTCCCTAGAGCATACACAAAGATGTGAGCCAGATAAACGCTGGTAAAGACTTTTGGAAACCTCCTCCTCATGGTTTCTTGAAACTTAACATAGATGGAGCCTCTAAAGGTAACCCAGGGATGGCTAGTTTTGGCGGGGTCATCAGAGATGAGCAGGGTTGCATAAAGGACATCTTTCATAGTCATCTAGGGACTGCCACTAATAACATGGCGGAGCTCATGGCCTTAGAGCAGTGCCTGGAAATACTAATTGAGTCAAGCCCTCATAATGCCATCGTTGAAGCAAACTCTGAACTGGTTATTAATGCGGCCAAGAAGATATGTAATGGAAAAGCACCTGGAAAGGTTTCAAAACATTGGCGGCTCTCGCAAGTCTTTTAGTGAATTAACTCCCACCTACAAACCCTAAGAATGACCAGCTTCGTTCATGTGCGAAGAAAATCCAATATGCTAGCTGATCGTCTGGCAAATGAAGGAGTGTCTTGCAAGGAAAGTTATAGCAGGTATTCTTGGGATTCAACACCCTCGGGGAAATTACGTGAGGATTGCTAAAGACAGACGACCATAGACATGGAAAACTTCCAAACCATTAGGAATGAAAAATAAGGAAGACTAGTGGTAGCAGGAGAAAGCGGAAACATAAGTCATTCTTAATCGTTGATCCCCAAAGGAAAAAAGATAAAGAGAAGAAAAATGCTCAAAACAGAGCTTTCTATAGGGGAGAGGGACTTGGTAAACAACAGGCATCTTAGAAGGTCACCAGCCACAGATCTTGACAGCCTTCGTCATCAAATGGCCATCGAGTGGAAAAGTAATCGAAGGTTAACTATTGAAGCAGGCTCGAAGTTTTTTAGATTCACGGTTTATAATCTTCATCGGGTCCGAAAAGAAGGTAGAGATCGTACAGGTTTCTGTTTTGATGTCTCGGAGGACTATTAGATCAACAAGGGCTTAATCATGTGGTTTTCAGGTTCTCATAGTGATCAGAGCTTAAGTTTCACACCAGACCCAAACATTTATAAAATAACGGCTCACAATCCTTATCGGGTCTATGAACCAGGTAAAACGGGTGCATGTTTCTGAGATGACAGTGTTTGTGACCTTTGGATCTCATGGGATCTAGATCGAAAGGACATTGGGCCTCAACATAGGAGGAGGCTAGGTCCAAAAATGGACCCGAAGTTTTACACTTTGACTGTTTATTTACCCTGCCGAATCCATAAAGTTGATAAAGACCAAGCTCACCTTTGAAGCGAATTTTGTAATAACAGTCAGATCACTGGGGGTCTCATTGAATGGCCATCGGGTTGGATCATGGATGGTGACTTATTTTGTAAGCCTCAAGTTGAGGGTTTCGAGTTTATTTCGGGCTATGTAATTGGTTACTCTTCATAGGGTTAGCCCTTGATGGTCCTAACATTTGTAAAAACATGTATCATATGTAATCTTTATTGCGGTTAATAGAAGGTTGCACTCTTATTTGACCAAGAAAAAAATGATTTATTTATCATCTCAAGGATTTAATTGAAGAATAATAAACAAATAATGATTTATTTAGTTATTCTTAAGGGATTTAGTCAAATTTGACAAAGAATAATATTAATTAGTGATTAATTAATTATTCTTATAGAAAAGTAAGATCAATAATGATTTATCTATTTATTTTTCATGATTGGGTCAAATATGAGAAGGAATAATAATTAAGCAATGGTTTAATTAATTATTCCTAGAAGAAAACCAAATAAATAGTGATTTATTTAATTATTCTTCATGGGTTTAACTATAAATTACTTAACAAAGGTGGTTTATTAAGTAATTTCTCACAGTGAAAGCAATTTTACTTACACGGTGTACTTTGATCCATCTAGTATATTAGGCTAGATGATCAATTTTTTGGTGATAACAGTATGGGATCTAGGTATTGATTCGCAATTGCACGGGACTGCCAAATTTGTCAACAAATATGGATTTCTTAAGGGAAAGAAATCTTCGGGTAGATGATTTGTTATATTCCATTTCCTAGTGTTCCTTATGACATGGTTAGGATGGACTCTCAGAGTTGGGGGAAGGCAGGTCACAGGCGCAGGCTAGCGTCATCAACGGGCCCACAGGATTTTAGAGGGGTTTCGAGGAGTTTATATGAGGTATGATGGAATGCGCTCGGTATACTCCATCATCCGCAAAGTTTTTCGTTTGTTTCTTTTCCACAACTTTCAAAAAACAGAGTTATTAATGGGCCTAACTCAATTAGTTATGCTTAAGGTGGCATTTCGGGAGGAATACTTTGTAGAACACCCTAGTGTAATAGCTTGTTGGAACCAAAATGAAAAGATCTACAAGATCGAATAGGTAGAAATGATTTTTAGTGGCATGAGGGGAGATGGTGGCCAATTTACCATTTTCCCACATTAAAAAGAATATTTTAATTAAGGGAAATGTTTTCAATGATTAAAATAATAATTAAATTGGAGCTTCTAGAGGGGTCCATCAGATCTATAAAAAGAGGAGGAGACTATTAGAGGACATATTTGGACTTCATATTTCTTCTTATATGAGAGGTTGAGAACTTAGTTCTCTACTTCACTGGTAGCCCTGGGATGGAAACCATCAAGTGGTTCAGTGAGATTGGGCGAGCACCCATATCCTCTTGGTGAATTCATCCATAATTCATAGGAAAGCTTTGCAGTGGAAGTCCAGTTCAGTTTTGGTGGAGGGAAACTGCATCATTGGAGAATATTCTTGAGGTTAGTACTATCTCAGTTATATCAGTTTATTTGGCATGTAAAACACTAGCTTATATATCATAAATAAAGATAAGATTTCCTTTTGCTCATTATTTTTTATTTTTTTAACACAGTCGGATATTGTTTTTTATATTGCAAAAAAGAAAAAGAGCGAACTCCTTGTACATTTGGGAGGGGGCTGATTCAAATGTGATGCACAAAATGGGAGCACAGTCCCAACATCCACACTTGCAGCCTTGATTCTGTAGTATTAAAAAACTAGAGTGGCATATTGCCTAACATACTATCCTAGAAACAAACTATATTTGCACTGCATTTAAAAGAAAAGGCTAGATCACCAGAACTGATTTACTGATTCCTCCTACTGGGGGCAATGCTTCTTGCTGTGCCTAGAGGATGTTTCCCCTTGCTAGCTTTGATTGAGGGTCTTGATGTACTCAACTATTTCTTCCAAGTGCTTGCATTTGTCTTTTAAATCCTCTATTTCAGCTCTCTGTAGATCTATGTCTCTTTGCTTGTATGCATTGGTTGTCTTCATCTCTGCCTTGAGGTCCTTTAAAGCTTGATTAAACCTACCAATCATAAACCGATTGGCCCTACAAGTTGGGCAGCTGTCGTTCTTTTCTGCTCTCTCTAGAGGATTGCAGGCCATTATGCTACTTTGAATTGTTGTAGAGACTGTGTCTTTTATGATCCCGGTGATGGCCCTCTTGCTTTGATGTGTTCTGCTTGTTCCTCTGTTGTTGATGGTGAAGTTCTGATTGATGGAGTCCTCTTGATGACAAGTCTCCAAAGCTCTAAGAGAACCAATAAAGCTCTGACCCTGCTTTGTGATCCAAAACCAATTCGTGGAATTGTCTTGAACAGAGATGTTGGCCGGGAGATGTTGGTTAAACAAGATGTAAAACTTAAAAGGAAAGAATGACTCTGGAAGACCTGAGGCTTGGGGACATTGGGGAGGGGAGGCTGCTTTCAATATGAAGGTAATTCTTAGACAGAGGACTTGAGGCTTGAGGACGCTGAGAAGGTGAGATAGCCTGAGTATTAAACAGAGGAAGGCAACGATGATATGAGGAGAGGCTGATACGGAGTGCTGAGTGCTTGGATTATATGCATAAGAAATACCAGAGGAGCGATCAGCTGAGAGAGAGCACTGTGGAGCGGATGACAGCGAAGATATCCTCCGCTGGTGGAGTTTGGGCCAGGGTAAATGTAATGATGAGTCAAGAGGGAGAGTATGGCAGACTGCTGAATGCTTCAGGCTGAGAGCTTCAAGCTGACTACGAGAGAGGGGATTACTTATGAGATGGCCTGAGTATGGATAGGCTGAAATTTCTAAATGGTGAAGATTACTGAGCTCTTGATCTCAGAATGAAGGGATAACCTGCTGCTGTGGGTAAAAATCATGATGTTGATCGCCTTCGTGCTTGTACAACTACCCGTTGTAGTAAACCTTTCCCTTGTGTGACAATTTCGATCCTGCTGCTTGTGTTTGATATGAACATTACCATTTTTACTCAGTGGTGAAGGATGCCTGCATTCCTTATCATACGTGCTTTGAAGCTTTTTTGAGATTGAATGGATTTTTTGAGAGGATCCTTGCAGATTGCACATGACATCAACTGCTATCAAATATTCATTGTGTTCTGCAAACAATCTAAATCTGGAAGTGAAGATTTTATAATCCTTTTGTTCCTTTTTGTTATGTTTTTCCCTCTTTCTCCTTTCTCAGTCCTCATCTTAATTGTGTAAATCATGGTATGTTTTCAACATAAACTTCATTGTTTTCTTTTATAGTCCCAACTGGTCTTTCAAGAGCTTTATTAGCATAATTATCTACTTCCTTGTTTTGATTTCTCAATACATGCTTGAAAGTTATGTTTCCTAGAATTTTTATATTTGATATGATCCTCTGACAAATTTTATTAATGGCGACACTGTTGAAATCCTTTTCATTTGCCATTGCTGCTATAATGATTTTCGAGTCTCCTATAATTATAGGATCCTTGATCGCAAGTTTTTTTAACAGCCTTGTACCCAGAAGTAGGTTGTATGCTTCCGCCCTGTTGTTTGTCATTTCTCCGAG
Organism: Pinus tabuliformis; assembly: GCA_031772625.1. Lineage (NCBI taxonomy): Eukaryota > Viridiplantae > Streptophyta > Pinopsida > Pinales > Pinaceae > Pinus > Pinus tabuliformis. The sequence goes on from CM062820.1 coordinate 527,857,591, forward strand.
GCTCCATTCATATGTTATTATTTGTTTCCCATTTGAATCTGTAATTACTCCTCCTGCCCCTGCTTTTCCTGGGTTTTTTTTTGAAGCCCCATTGAAAAAAAGTTTGACTCTTTTTTGTTTTTTCATCCATTCTTCAAATTCTTTGTCATCCAATCTTGATTTCCAACTCTTGGCTGTGGGAGCTTTTTTCTTTTTTGTTGTAGCTTCTATTTTTTTTCCTAAAATTGCTTTGCTATAACAATCTTTTTCTTCTTGTTGTAGGTTGTTCTGATCCATATTTGATATTCTATTGGTGCTTATTATTTCTGATACTAGGCTCCAAGTTTTTGAAAGAATCTTGCCTATACTTGGTTTTTGTTCTTTGAAAATGCATTTGTTTCTGGCTAACCAAATCTGCCAACACAAAATTGAGGGGAGGCATTTCTAGATCCTGCTTATTGTGGTCTTGTTTCTCTTTGAATACGGGTAGCTCTTCTCCCAAGTTTCATGAAGTGCTGACAGCTGATTTGAAAAATTTATGCTTATTTCTAGTGGGCTTGTTATTTGGGTCCAGCATTCTCTAGCCACCCTACAGTTCATGAAAAGGTGTTGGATTGTTTCTTCCTCCATTTGACACATGACACACCTGGAAGGCCCTCGTATTCCTTTTTTTCATAGGTTAGGATTTTACCTTTGAGTAGAGTCCAAATGAAAACTTTGATTTTGGGAAGACATTTTGTTTTCCAGGTTGCCTTCCAAAGGCTCCATTCTTGTTGATTTTGCTTTTCTTGGAGGAGATTATACCCTGATTTCACCATGTATTCCCCTCCATTTGGGTCCCATACAAAGTCATCCTAATCCTCTCTATTTATGGGAGTTGCCCCTGATAGATGAGATTTTAGTTTCTCCCATTGACTTTTTAATATTTTTGGAATGGTTGGTATTTTCCATCCAAGCCAGTTATCCTGATCCCATTCAGAGATTGAGTATAAGGTATTTATCCTTCTCTCTTCCATCCAACAATGAAGTCCTCTTAGATTCCACTGGAGATTTAGAGGATCTCTTCCCATTATTTGATCCTCCCAGATTGCAATTGTTTTGTCATTCCCTGGATTTTTAGAAATTTGATCTCTAATAAGAGGAATTATCTTTTTTACAAGTTTCCAGACTTGTGTACAAGGCCTGACTGGAATAGGTTCAGTTATCAATTTTGTTCTATGATAATTTAAATATTTCATTGCTAGTATTTTTTCCCACCATTTTTCTTTTCCACTGATCATTCTCCAAATTATTTTTGTCCCTAAAGCAATGTTCATTTGACCTGGTAAGCGAATTGCTATACCTCCTTTTTCATAGGGGAGAGTGACTTGCTCCCAACGGACTAGGCTGAATTTTTTGTTCTCTTGTTTACCTCCTTGCCATAGGAAGCTTCTTATTATTATTTCCATTTTCTTGTGAGCACTTGTTGGGGCTAGAATAATCACATATTGATAAATGGGAAGGGCTGAAAGGAGTGCCTTAATCATGATCACTCTTCCTGCCAAATTAAGCCACATCACTCCCCAATTCTAAATTTTATCCTTCATTTTTTCCACTTGCTTGCTCCATAATTCCGCTTTTACATTTTCCTTTGCTAAGGGCAGCCCAAGATAAGTAAAATGGGTCCATCTTATTTATATTGTAATTTCCATTATTTGTGATATGTGCGGCATAACTCTTGGAGAAGTGTTCTAGCTATATATTCCGCATTTGGTGTTATTTAAAATTCCTCCGGAGGCTTGAAGAAAATCATCCAGAACTCTTTTAAATCTTTTCGCTATTGTTCTTGATGTCCCTCCCATAAGAAGGGTGTCATCTGCAAAAAGTGGGTGATTTATATCTTTGACCCCTCTTGTTATTTGTTTACCTATTATTTTTTTTCCTTTCTCTGGCTTTCCAGTGCTGCACTTAATGTTTCTACCATGATGATATATAGGAGAGGGGATAGAGGACAGCCTTGTCGGAGCCCTCTTTTGCTCTGAAAAGAATTACTGGGCCTTCCATTTATTAGAGGATCTATCCACAGGGTTGATATGCACGCCTGGATAGTCTCTATAATATCTATTGAGAAACCAATTTTTTTGAGTACTGCTACTAGATAATTATGATTAACTCTATCAAAAGAATTTTCCATATCTAGTTTTACTATAATTCCTTTCTCTTTCCTTTGAATACTACTTTGAATAGCTTCCTGAACAATGATCACATTATCTATGATTTACTGCTTGGGAACAAATCCGCCTTGATTTTCAGATATGATTTCCGGAAGAATTTTCTTAATTTTATTTGCAAGAATTTTGGTGATTATCTTATAAGAAGAATTGCAAAGAGAGATTGGTCTGTATCTATTGAATGTTACTGGATTGGACTCTTTAGGTATGAGTGCCAGATAGGAAGATTTTGTGTTTCCTCCAATTTTTTTGAAAGACATTTTTTATCATTCTCATAAGATATTTTTTAATAATATCCCAATGTTGTCTATAAAAATCCATTGTAAACCCATCTGGCCCAGGAGCTTTGTCAGGGTGAAGGCACCAGACTGCTTCCCTAACTTCTTCCTCAGTGATCTCTTTGTTTATTTCTGTGTTTTGCTGATCACTTATTTTTTTATTTATGTGCTGTAAAAATTATTCATTAACTGCCTGTTGATCGCTTGTTGTAAGTAGATCTTTGAAGTAGTTGTAAGCTGCTATTTTTATTTCTTCAACTCCTTTTATCTCATTCCCATCTACTTGAATATGTTCAATCTGATTTCTTGCCCTCCTTATTTTCATTGAATTATGAAAAAAGGCTGTGTTTTTATCTCCTGATTTCAGCCAAAGACATCTAGATTTCATTCTACATTCTTCTTCTTCTTTCCTATTTTGCTTATAGATTTCCAAAAAGACTTCCTTTTCTTGTAGATAATCTTGTTGGATTTCTTCTTTGTTTTCTTTTTCCTTGTGAATGCTGTCCATTTTTTGTTGTAATTCTATTTTCCTGGCTTTGTCTCGTATATCATTTTCTCTTGCCCAAGTTTTTAAATGCAGCCTTAAATTCTTTAGCTTTGTTTCCCAAACATACTGAGGAGACCCAATGACACTTTCTTTCCAGCTCTCTTTGATTTGTTTTTCAAATTATTCCTTGTTGTCCCAACTCGAATTATATCTGAAGGGGAGCAGGCCTTGATTTTCCAGATTCCCCATGCTTAAAACCACCGGCTTATGATCTGAAGCTGTTGTATGGACGGTCTTGCTTTTCACAAGAGTGAATTCAGCTACTATGTTTTCTTGTACTAAGATTCTATCCAACCTTTCCTTGATATTATTCTTGCCAATTCTCTTATTACTCCAAGTGTACTTTCCATTGCTTGGTGGAATGTCGATAAGTTTATATTGTTCCATTATTTCTTCTAGGGATTCTCTTGACAGATCTGGATGATAATTCCTACCAAATTTTTCTTCAGTGTTCCTTATCAGATTTAGATCTCCTCCAAGAATTAATTTCCAATTTTGTCTTTCTGCTAGTTCTTCTTTAATCGATTTCCAACAGAGCTCTTTTTCTCTGTAGTGATTTGGTTAATATAAATTCATAATGCTATAGAGTTCCTTTGTGTTGAGACCTCTCAAATCTGTTCTAATCTAGTGACTGCTGATTTTTTGGTTTATTAGTTTACTGTTGTGTTGATGTGATCCTCCCTTTCCTCTTTGCTGATTTTTTTCATTATTTCATGTATTTTTCCCAAGGAAGGATTCCATTGGTTGTTGAGTTCCTAGTGCCATTTCTTTCACCGCTACCTCATCTCTGATTTCCTTGTTTGATTTCCTTCCCACTTTTTTTTGTTGATCCCAAGTTTGGGGGTTTTCTTTAGCTTGATTTCTGGTTAGTATGCGGTCCACTGAGGGAGGGGGTGGGGTGGAGATAGGGATAGATGAGGAGGGTATGAGAGCAAGGGAGGACGGGTTTGATGTTGGGGATCTGGGAGAGGGTGGATCAATAGGGTCTTCCAAGGGCCCGAAGGGGTTCGGAGATGTGTGGATAGGGGGGATAACCTTCGATGAGGGCTGAGAAGTAGTTTCATTTAGTTCTTAGGGTTGGGAGGCATTTGATATTGGCTGCTTATTGATGGGTTTTTTCCTTTTTACTTGTTCCCATGTGTTCTCTTGTTCTTCTACACTTTCATTCTCTTTTTTTTAGGACACCTATTAGCAAAATGACCATACTCATGACATACCTTGCATTTAAATGGTATATTCTTGTAGTCCAGCTGTTGTATATGCGTCCACTGATCGACCTTGATCTTTATAGCCTCTGGGAGACCTTTTCCAAGATCTACTTCCACACATATTCTGGCACATGCGTGCATGTTGTCCTTAGGTTCACATCTGTCTATATACTTGCCCACTACATTTCCAATAGCTTTGACCGAGTCATCTCCCCAATAATGTAGTGGAAGATGTGGAAGTCTGACCCAGACTGGGACTGCACTTGGGACATCCATTTCTGGATCGAAAAGTGACATCCACCTATTTATATATAAGCCTCTAGAATCCATGAAGTATGGACCGTTTCTGAATATCAGATCTCTATCTTCCTTTAATTCAAAAAGAAAAGTCTAATACCCCCTTCCACGAAAACGTATTGCTATCTTCCCATGGGTGTTTGCATTCCAGTTTCTTTAAACCCATTTTTGTGTTGATTTGGGTGACAACCATAACCCCGTGAACTGTCCAACAAGTCTACGTTCTGCGAGTGAAAGAGCTGCTCTTCGAGGGAGAGAAGGTGGGAGTGAGATCTCTAGTATATCCTCGAGATTCTTGACAAATTTTTTATTGTTGGCCTATTCCTTGGAGCTCCATTCGCAGCAATCAGGGATGCGAATGCTTCTTCATTTTCTTCATTTCCTTTGTGGTTGGGTGAAGGAGGTTCACCCTCCTCAGAGGGTTGCATGGTCAGAGAAACTCAGTAGTAGGAGGCTACTGAGAGAGGTTTGCGTGCTGAGGGAGCCAGCTAGGTCTGTGTATCTCAGGCTGTTGCGCACGCACTTATTATTAAAAAAATTTAACCCTGATTAAAAAAAAAAAAATCCCTTTTGCTCATTATTATTATTTACAGTTCTATGTTGTTAAATTTTACATGGAATTCTTCTATTTATGAATGGGAATTTTATCTAAAGTATTTCTAAGTTAAAAATTCAAGAAAACACCAAATTTTTGCATTTGGAATATTACACATGTATAATGGAATTTCCAATGTAAACACCACTGTAATTGTTCCTGACCTAAAATTACAGATATGTGATTGATTAAAAAAATATAAAACAATGTGCACTAAAAAAGATAAGAACTTGAATAGCTTGCACAAAAATTTGAAGGTCTTACTGTGAACAGAAAGATAGTTCATAGCCACCGCTTCTAACCAATTTATATTCTTACCTTTTTTATGAGAACCATCATTCAAAAAACCTCGGAAGCTTCTCGTAGATGTGTCTCCAACTGCACCAAACTCATTAGCAAGCACACATAATGATAAATAGAGATTGCTAGGTAAGATTGTTCCACAATTAAACAATTGGATTGTAACATTCATGATAATCCTCCTGATAACCAGAAAATATTTGAAAAGATGAATTTTAAAATAGAGGTACAAGATTACGATGAGAATCTTGTGAGTGAAAATAGATTTGATCATGTTCAGTGAGCATACTAAGAGAACGAGGACTTGACATAACCATTGGCGAAGGCTGAAGTGCCTCATCCGCTCACCAAAAATACGAATAGGGAGATATTGAACAATGAAGAACAAATGATGTAAAACAGATGTCAATGGATATACTGGTGGGAAAATGATCAAATGAATGACAGTCATAAAGGACAAAATAATGATCAAATGGGTTAATTAAACCATTAGATTCTCAGTTTTTAATAAATGAAGCTAAATCAATTTGAACAGTTTCGCAAACACTCTGAATAATAGAATCATCTTCCTCACATGACAAGTGTAACAAACCATTTTTTTGTAAATGGTTACATATTGTACTAGCACCACAATCGTCAAAAGGAGTAAATGGGAATGCTAGTATAACAAACAACATGGAACCAGTTAGTGTAAAACAAGTGAAGAAGAATCTGATTCCTTAAATAATCCATGCATTCACTGATGCTCAAGAGGATTTTAGGCGCAACGAGAAAGGGATTAGCATCAAAATATTCACAACAAGTATGTCGAGATGATTTTTTCAAAAGAGTGTGACAGATATGACTCCTTTGGCCAAAGATAATCTTTAGAATAATTTACTTCGCAATTCCTTGATTTTATGAGAGACCTACATTCCAAGCCCGAGTTTGATACAAGAGACTTACAAAAAGATGAATCAACTAAAGAAGATTCTTGAATCCGATAAGAAACCAAATATCGAAAGTTTGAAATATTGCATTTGAAATACCAAAAATATTTCAGAAAGAGATTTACATCGAGTGAAACGATGCAAAGAGAAGGATTGTACAAGAGAAACCATATCTGACTTAGTTGGGGGGGCTTATGAGAGTCATAAGATCCTAACATAACCATCAACAGAATTTGAAGTGCCTCGACTCCTTGGCAGGCCATGTTACCTTCCAGGATTGTAAAATCGTATTTTGAAGCTTGAACCAGATCATGCATGGTTTGCGAATAAATGCTACCACAGGTTTCAATAAAGCCACTACTCACTGGATGGCATCCATATCTATCACTGGCTTGATCAGATATTTCAACTTCAACAACCAAATGAATTAAATCGAAAGGTTCTTCTAATAACAAATTCAAAGATGAATGACTAGCGAAACTTTGTGAGAAAGTTGGTTTGAATAGTTGTCTTCATGCAAGAGAAGAGATGATAAGGGATGGGATGAGTACTCAATGATTTGATTGTTTTCATTGGAATCATGGATAATCTGACCACCTTGTGCCAATTGATAGGTTAACTCGTCGGATGAACGACTTGAAGAGAATGGAGTATGTCTGTCGTAAGTAGATTCATTGTCAATGGTAGAGAACAAGGGGTAGTGAAATTAAGAGGAATGTTCATTAAGCACACCCTCTTTGACCTAATCAGAATTTGGATATAATGTAGCATCTTCATGAGAAACTGAAAGATAAAATGATACACCCAGGCATTCATGATCACATTTGTCAACAAAGTCATCGCCATCAAAATGATTGTTGCCCAAGGATACATATTGATTGAAAGAATTGATTGTATCTGATTCAATACTGAGATTAGAAGATTGAAAATCATCCAAGAATGAGAGTGCATTATCTTAACATGGAGGATTTTGGGAAAAATAAGAAATATTGATAGCATCTTCACCTTCCTGTTCCTCTACCTTTGTAATGTGACTTCCTTGTATCTGATCACAATTTGAACTAGCAACTTGAAAATCAAGAGAGTGTTAAAAAATAGTTGGTGGAGAAGATTGTTCAGAAGGGTCATGATACAAAGAGTCATTCCATGTAGATAATAAAGGATAATAGAAATCCAAATCAGATTCGAGACTAGAGTTATGAAAAACAACACCATCTTGCAGAATGGAGGATTTAATCTTTTCACCATGGGATTCATGAGCCATTCTAGGATTTCCTCCATTAAATGTGAGCCATGAAAAGTGGAAGAGAAATGAGAAGACGGATTAGGAATTTGACTTGTAGATTTCCCAGCTTTATTATCACCTCATGGAGACACCCTCATTGAAACTCAAAAAGGAGGAGGAAAAAGGAAAAAAATAGAAGTAAATTCCTCCTCTGAAATTAGAGGTGTCTCATGATTCACAAGAGTTGGGGAAGTAGAAACATCATTGGGTTCAGGTTCAGCGTGCAAAGAGACATGAACGAAACACTGAAAATTTTACTTAAAGAAATCCAATTCCACATCTTCTTCAGGAAATTCATAACAAAGGTAAAGGAATCAATTAGAGAAATCATCAATTGATTCATTAGGTTTCATTCTTAATTGATTAATTATTTTATAAACATCTCAGTAATCATAACTATCAAAGGATTGATAAATCTCCTTAAGGAAATGATGGAAAGAATGTATGGAGGCATGTGGCAAGGTATGGAACCATTTTTTAACACGACCTTCAAAGGTGTGGAATAAAAGCACACATGTAAACTCTTCATCCTCGGTTTCGTAAGATTCACGAAATTTGAGAAAATTATAAATGTGCATGGTTATGGATGTTCCATCATCACCATCAAAATTTAACTAAGTGATAGAGAGGCTCATCGGGGAGTGAAATTGATAAATTCATAAATTAGATAAACACCCTAGGAGTAAATTTTGAGGATGAGCCATCTGAGATAAGAGGTTCAAAACAGACTCAACAAGCACATCTTGTCATCTGAACCTCCTTCTAGCGCCAGTTGTTGACGATGTTGGAAATCCATCAACCAAGGGGTCTCCCCAATGTGAAGTCCCAATTACACCTCACATTATTTGGATTATGAGCTACATCTGGAATATCAACTTGGTTTCCATGTATTCTTAAAGATATGCCTTGGCTCTAGCTATTAGGAAGAGAGAGGAATGAAAATGTGCCTTCAAAAAGAAAGGGGCGTGTCCTTGGTTAGTGTTCGATCAAATGTGCATCAAAGTTCATTCACTATGGAGGGGAGGGAAAGTGAGCCTCTAAGAGAGAGGTAATAGTACCACCCTAGTAGAGACACACATAAACGTGAAGGATCTATACAACATCAAGCGAAATAGTCCATAAAGATGTGATGATTGGTGCAACCAATGTAATGAGGAGGATTTGTCTAATATCCAATGAAATAGTCCACAAGGATGTGACAACGGTAATATAAATTAAAACACATTCTAAATATGATAAGTACCAAAATAACTGAAACAATTCAACTAATTTAACACAGATGAAAGAAAACATGAATTACAAACATTCACATAATAGTCTTACAATAGACATAATCCATGCATGAAGAACGTGTTGGCCCATAAGGCTTCTTATATTATGTAAAATTTCTAAGACACTTGTATAAAATGAAGATCACTAGCTCCAACAGTGGAGTGGTGGAGTCACTCCTTGCTCCTCAAAAGAACCGATATGTCTCTCTAATGCGTTGCAAGAGGAGCCAAGGTAAAAAGTCCTTTTCTCATACTATGATGGTGCATCTAAGGTCGAAAAATCATAGGAAGATGATATCAGTCTGATAAACCCATAATATAAGATGGTGCATGTTAATCCACTGACTGAGCCAGACCCTGATGACAGGCTCAGAAAAAGGCTCAACAATCATGCAATTTTGTAGTTCAGGAATTCAGGCATGAGCTTGAGCCTTGAGACTGTGTAACATGTAATTTAGGCTGGGCTGAGGAAGAAAACTACGCATTATGGGATCTCAAGGTGGCACCATAACAACTCAACACAAATTGAAGTTCTATCAGTTTGATGCAAAATCTACTTTTTTAAATGCTATATTGCAGGAAGAAGTTTATGTAGAGAAAAAACTACAACAAAAAGTCATTGGTGATGTTCATGCCTATGACGGACCTTTAAGGTCCATCACCAATGTCACATATGGTGACGGTCCTTAAAAAATCATTGTTGTAAGTGCATATAGTGATGGTCCCTTAAGATTTGTCACCAAATCCATTTTTAATGACACTTTTGGTGAGGGTTGTTAAAAGATCGTCACTAATTCTCTTTTTGGTGACACTTCTAGTGACGATCTTTTATTGACCCTCACCAATGCTCTTTTTGGTTACTTTTGGTGACGGTCAAAAAACTTTCGCCATCATTGATCATTCCAATGAGTTTTTGATGACGCGATGTGCATGCTACTATATTGTTTGTCAAAGATAATGATTTAAGACCATTGTTGTGGAGTATTTTTCATTATGTGTTTAAGATCGTAGGGGTTAGAGTCAGTCAATTTGTTAAGAAGTAATTAGTGTGTATCATTTCCCTCAAGTAATGAGAACATAATTTTCCTATGAGTCAATGCATGATTCATCTCGATTAGGCTTATTATCTAACAAATTCCCTTTAGATAAAGTTCCCCTAATGTGTGTAGGAACTATATTAGTTAATACATAATCAGGCTCTGTCAATTCTATTAATGAGAGATACCTATCACTCCTCAACACTCTTGGCACATCTTAACATGTTTTGGCACACACTAACATTCCTTGGCACCTTGCATGTCTTGGAACATCTTTGTACCTAAAACATCTTACCATGACTAGGACACCCAAGCACATGCTTGTAGGCCCTAGAATAGCATAGCACTATCCTAGCATGTGTTGGCATGCCCTGTAGTCCCTAGCATGCCTTGGAAAACTTTGGCATGCATTAACATACATTGACACTTTGCATGTGTGGGAACCTATTATTAGTGTGCCTAGCATTCCCCTTTCGAAAAAGATAAAGTCTCGACTTATTAACCCTCTTATGTGTTCATTTCCTTCCATTTTAAATTGGTTCTTCCTTATGTTTCTTTGACACTCCTTGAAACATATTGGCATACCCTGGCACCCTGCACATCCTAGCATGCCTTAGCATTTGTCATGTCTTGGCATGCCTTGGCACCTTTGGGCACATGTTAACACACACTGGAACTCCCTAGCACACTTTGGAACTTCTTGACATGCACTAATATTCCCTAACATGCATTACCAATGCTTAGCATACCTTGTCACTCCCTCCTTGGCATGTCAGGCACTTTTTGACACTCCCTAACACACCTCATATTCATTCACTTCCATGCATTTTGACGTAGTGCTCCCTTTTGTTTCCCTAGTACTCCCTAACACTCCTCAGCATGCATTATCACTCTCTGGCACACCTTAGCACTCTTTGACATGCCTTGCCACTTCATAACTTGTGTATCACTCCCTAACACACATTTCCACTTGGCACGTGTTGGCGCTTAGCAAGTCTTAGCATGTCTAGCATTCGTTTAGATACCTTGGTATGCTTTGGCATGGTTTAATATTAAATGTTATTTGAGATCAACTATTGGAAATTAGATGAGAAGTAACAGAGGAATATTTGGCACTTAGAATGCACTAACACTTAGCACTTGGCACCCAATGTTGGTGCGCCTAGAATGACCCTCTTGGAAAAGGTAAATTGATGACTTAGTAACCCTCTTATGTGTTCATTTCCTTGTAGTTTAACTTGTTTCTCCTTTTTGTTGCCTTGAGAGTCCCTAACATGTATTGTGACACCCTTACACATCTTGGCATGCCTTAGCACTTGGCACATCTTATCATATTTGACATGCCTTCGCACTATCTAGCACATGTTAGCATTCCATAGCATGCCTTCGCACTCACACCCTCACAAATAGCCTTAAATTTTTTCACGACTTGGGAACTCAATCAAGTCCTTAACTATTGCAGTTCCTGTGACATTGGCCGACTTCAGCCTCAGTAACTTGACAAATTGCACCTATTACAAGTAGATTATGCCTTGTTCGCCTAATAACTACCTATAACTCATCTTAGTCCACTCATTTCCAAGCTCAATGTTGTAGATCTAACCTGGAAATACTATAGATCTGATATGAAAATATAAGATAATGCAAATATACCCAGAAACAATAAGATAGACATAGATAGAAATGATTCACTTTATTGATATCAATCCCTTAAGGTAGGGCAACACCATATATTCACTCTTTAAGGAAGGAGAACACTCCACAAGCCATATGCCTGTTCATACAATAATCCTTCACTATCTCCATGTGGAGTCTCTAGCCTCTATATAGGCCTCATACATACAATACCATGGGTCATTACCATGGTTCCCTCATACCATAAACTAATACCATGGGCCCATTACATTATTATTAACTACTTGTGGTCCCTTACATGATATGGGTTAACCACCTTATTTATTACTATGGCCCATCCCATTATTACATTATTACCTTGGGTACCTCCCTTGGTACCCCATATTATCCCCCCCTAGGTATATAACACTCCACCCCCCTTAGCATGTTTCGTCCCCGAAACATGGGAAGAACACAAATAATAAGATCTACTCAAAAGAGTAGTCCACTGGTACCATGCACGTGCATCTAGCCATCCAAGAGAAAGGTGAACCCTCGATCTCGATGGTGCCTCGCTCACTTGAGATGGAAGTTGACCATGGCAGCTCTTCTGTGTTGATGTGTAGTAGGTGGATCTTTGCTCCTCACTATCCGTCATACGGGGGTTGTTGTCCTTGTGGCTAATTGGTTGCCATCTTGTTGGTTGTTTTCTTGCGAGGTGATGTGGGTGATGATATGTTGAAGTTTTAACCCACGGTGTCTTTTTCTTTAATTCACCCTACTGTGGTGCCTGTTGTGGTGTCTTCTTTTCCAATATGACTTCAACCACTGAGCCCTCCTCTGATGTATCAGCACCTGTAACCTTTTCTTCTTCAGCCTCTGTTTGTGTTTGATTGTTGATCATCAAAGGCTCATCATCTGATATGTCAGTCCCTGGAACATCTTCTGCTTCAGCCTCCATGTGCTCTACCTATTTATGGATGGAAATATCTTGTAATGTAATTTTCTTCTTTTTATACCATAGCTTCAGAAATTTCTTCTGCACATTAATATTGATAGTACCCGTAGATTCCATCCAAGGATATCCCAAAACAACATCCATATTATCCATCTCTAAAGTATAAAATTCACCAAGCAACACATACTTATCCATAGAAATCTTCAAATCCTTATACACTTGAACATCCTCATCATTCACCTGTGTGTTTTCAATGTGTTTTGCTGGAACTGGCAATTTTTTTGCCAAATTAACATTGATAAAATTATGCTTGCAACTAGGATTTATAGACACAATGATCTTCTCCTTTTGAATCAATCCATGAACCTGCAATAAGGAGACACCAGTAGAAGATAACCCCTTACGTGGCTCATTCTCCTTTTTTCTAGCACGAGACCATTTGTCTAAAAGAACTTTTTCAAATTCTGCATCTGAGAGTTTGGTCAACTGTTTGTCATCAAGTGAGAAATGCCATTTGTGAGCCTCATCTTTGAAACCAAACCACACTGAATCCCTCCAATTTTTTGCCCATGCTGACTTTTGTTGTTTTATGTATTCCTCAATAGTAAGACCATTATCTTTCCCTGTAAAATATTGCTTGCTAGAAGCCATGAAAAGGGTTTTGAAAAAATTCACTCACTTGACAAAAATTTGAAGTGGCCACAGTTTAGTCAATATTGTTCAGAATCTTTATTATGAACTGTTTTCGGAAATGGAATGACCATTCTGCATCTGCCCATGTGATAGAAATCCTGATCCAGGCACTAGAATTCCAGATCTACGCTGCAACTCTCCCGCCATAACCAAAATTTCTGCAAAAAGAGCTGATTTTAAATCAACGATATCTCCCTCATCCGGACTCCGATTCGACTGATTTTTTTTTTAAATTGGGTAATTTTTCTCAAAAAATTCAGATCTACAATTAGATTTTGTAGATCTTGCACCAGGACGTCTAGATCTGTGCCGCAAACTCGCTGCCCTGAAAATTGTCTGCAACCCCACTGATTTTTAAATCAGCGATATCTCCTTTATCTGGACTCCGATTCAACCGATTTTATTTTTTTGAAATCGGCTATTTTTTGCAAAGAATATAGATCTACAATTAGATTTTGCAGATCTTGCACCAAAACATACAGATCTGATCTGCAAATTCGCCACCCAAAATCCCTGCAAAAAATATAAAAAAATTTCTCCACTTTGGTGCCCAAGAAAGTGCTATGATACCACTTGTTGTAGCTCCGATACCACTTGTTGTAGATCTAATACCACTTGTTGTAGCTCCGATACCACTTTTTGTAGCTCCAATACCACTTTTTGTAGATCTAACCCAGAAATATTATAGATCTGATATGAAAATATAAGATAATGCAAATAACCCAGAAATAATATGAAATGCTTCTTTATTGATCAAACCCTTAAGGTAGGGCAACACCATACATTCACTCCTTAAGGAAGGAGAACACTCCCCAAGCCATATGCCTGTTCATACAATAATCCTTCACTATCTCCATGTGGAGTCTCTAGCCTCTATATAGGCCTCATACATACAATACCATGGGTCATTACCATGGTTCCCTCATACCATCAACTAATACCCCATTACATTATTATTAACTACTTGTGATCCCTTACATGATATGGGTTAACCACCTTATTTATTACTATGGCCCATCCCATTATTACATTATTACCTTGGGTACCTCCCTTGGTACCCCATATTATCCCCCCCTAGGTATATAACACTCAACTTGTCCCGCTTAAGAACTTACCAAGAATGGGATCACATCTAGCCATGGCCATAAAACAACTAAGCAAGCTTACATAGGCAATATTTCACATGTATGTCTAGTTCATATAAACAATAGAGCATTAATTAAGATTTTGCAAGAACCACAATATGCATAACAAACACATCATATAAGTCGACACAAGCCTAGTGCCCAACAAATTATACACAACAATGTACAATATGCAATTGTCTAAAATAGTTTAAAACATGATTATTTGGAAAAAAAATGTGCCACATGTCATATAAAAATAATAGCTAAAGGAAAACCGGTGTCATTCCTAGCAGAAAGTTTCCCTTTGTCTAAAACTATTTAGTCAAGCCCCTTATCACAACAGTAGGCTTGCCTCTTGTAAATCCTATTATGAACTTCTCCTAACACACTTCATCCTTTGCACACTTGAATTCACTGATACTCATTGGCACACACTCTTATTTGTTCATCTCAATGCATTTTGACCTAGTTATCCCTTGTGATGCCTTGGCACTCCTTAAAACTCCTCATCATGCATTGATATTCTCTAACATGTGTTAGCATGCCTTTTCATTCCTTTTCATCCCCTGGCCCTCCCTAGATATCATGCCCTCACAACTATCCTTACTTAATTTGCAACTTGGGAACCCAATCAAGTCTTTTCTTGACTACAAGAGCTTGAACAAGTTATGATTACTACACCTAGACTATCTTGTTGAATTGTGTAGCTTGGTAGGTACTCCACAAGCCTAGTGAGATGGGTTTCTATGAGTTTGGTCACAAAAGGCGGTGTGAGAAAAGAACCCAAGTGAAGGGGTTTTGGACCCAATATGGGGTTTAAAATCTGAAAGAAAAATAATACTTCCTAAGGTCTAAGTGGATAAAACTCGTAAGTTCTAGAGGGTCCCTAAGAGGTCTAGCTAGGAAAATCTATTTAAGGAGGAATTAGTATGAAGGAAAGAACATCATGTGAGAAGGAGCTCATTTGGTCAAGGAGGCCAAGATAGATGTAGTCCTAAGTAGGCTGACTTAGAGGGCTGAGTAAGGGTTGCTAAAGGGAGGCCATTTTCATCCACTAAGAGAAAGATCATCATGTGAGGGTTCACAAGAATGTTACATACCTTAATGAGTTCGAGCTAGGAAGTAGGATGGCATACTATTGGTTCTCTTTTGATAGATCGAGCTCAAGAGAGGAGGCTCATGATAATTTGGGCATGTGATTTTAGTGGTGTTTTCATGTGAAGGCCACATCAAATTCTGAAATAGTAGAGAGGGTTGAGACCCTGTCTTATGGTGGTTAGTAGGTTGCAAGGTATGTGATAAAGACCACTACAAATGGAGGAGGGTTTGCACTGGAATTTAGGGCCAGAAAAGAAGTATCCGCAGGTGCAATATTGACTAAGGTAACCATAGTTTGAGCATCATAAAGATATGAAGTTCATGTCAATATTCAGTAAAAGAAATTCCCAGAATCTATGGATCCATATGAGCTACGTTGAGTCCCTTATGGAGGAAAGAGTTGTTGTTTTTGCTATGGGTGGATAGGATTTGTTCTAAAGAAATTAGAATATAAGTATAACTCCCTAGTTAGGGTGGTTTCCTAGCATCTTCAGTCCATAAGTTATGCCCTTAAGTCTGTGACAAATCTGCATAGAAGAAGAGGGGTCATGACCCTTAGAGTGAGGTCTATCTCTACAATATAGACCAAAAATCTGAAAGATGGTTTACATAAGTATGTGTGGAGATAGCAAATCCAAAGGAGGGTGGAACCTGAGTAGAATATTGAACAGAAGAAATGTCTCATATGAGGAATGCATTGACATGAAGAGGAGTTGATTTTGGTGGACTGTCCATAGAGTTTTGGACAAAGATCTAAAGCAACCTATAAACAATTATTCTATGTACTGTTAGTGGATGATTTGTGACCCTAGTTTCGTCATCTACAAATTATTAGAAGTATGATAATAGGAGTAGTTCAGATTTGTTGATAGATTGGACAATAAAGAAATTGGTACACAAGAATAGTGATTTTGAGAGGACTCGAATCACTATTAGGTGGCAGATTTGAAGATCCCTAGATGAGGGTAGTGTTGTGGGCCCTAGATCAGTAAAAGAATTAACTGTGATTGGGAAAATTGAATGGCATTCGTAGTACAATTGGAGGGTTGTTAGGTGACTATAAAAGAAGATCCCAAAGTCCTATGCTTATGAAGGACAAAAGGACTAGTATAAGGGTAGGTGTGTTGGGCCTAAGGACGTGCATAGTTTTAAGAACTAAAGTAGCAATAAATTGGGCTAGCCAACTAGCATTAATTCATTGTATTATAGAGGATTGTGTCAATGAGAAGAAGGTTGACCTCCATAGCCCTAGACTTGTCATCTTGGATAAAAAATATGGAAAATATGGGAAGACCAAAGAGTTTTTCATAAACATAGTTGTGAATAGTTGATCGAAGACCCTATGTGTTGTAGACCTTGAAGGGAAAATGTGGTAGCTAGAGGGAAAAACATTTTGAGTCAAGTTCAGTAACCTAAAGGAGTTGATTTCATTAATAGAGGTAGATTGAGGAGTTGTGGAATGGGAGGCAAGTAGATTTTCCAGATGTGTTCAGGACACATGGACTGAAAGGGTTGTGTGTGGCCACCATCAGCAAGTAGGTCAAGTGTCGTGTTGTTCAAGGTGTATTGGTTTTCAACTGAATAAAACCAAGCCTTAGTTGTATTTCAGGTATCAGTGTGATTGTAAATTAGGGCAACAATCCCTGGCACGTGTGTTCTAGAATGTTTTATTATAGTTTGTAATATAACGAGGAAGAGTTTGAAAAATTTAAAAATTGTCATGTGAACTAGTTGATTCCCTGATGTGTGTAGATTTCTTTGTGCAATGCAGATGTGTTGTGGAACTTGAGTGTGTTTGTATTGAATATTCTATGACCAAACCCAGATTCTCACATGCTGTGGAAATTCAACATATGCCTTTTTCACTGAAGAAATACCTATAACTCATCTTAGGCTACTCATGTCCAATCTCAACTCATCCCACTTAACAAGTTACCAAGGCAAGGCTCATCACATCCAATCGTGGACATAAAACAACTAAGTAACATAATTTACATCTTGATATGCCATAACACCTGACATGTCTTAGAATTCCTTAGCACTATGTGGCATGTGTTGGCATCCCCTACATTCCTTGGCATGCTTGGACACTCCCTAGCACACCCTAGCACTTCCTCACACTCCTTGGTAGTTTAGTATGCCTTGGCACTACCTAGCATATAACCTTGTCACTCCCTCCTTAAGACACCTAGAACTCGTTGACACTCCCTATCACACACTCTTATTCTTTCATTTCCATGAATTTTGACTTAATGCTTCCTTGTGTTTCCTCGACACTCCCTAGCACGCATTGGCACACCCTAGCACCTCGCACATCTTGGCATGTCGCCCTAGCAGTCTAGAATTCCTTGGCATTACCTAGAATACCTTGGAAATATCTCCTTAGCACACTTAGAGCTTGTTGACACTCCTAGGCACAAACTTTTATTCATTAATTTCCATGCATTTTGACCTAGTTCTCCCTTGTGTTTCCCTAGCACTCCTTAACACTGCTTACCATGTGTTGGTACACCCTAGTACCTAAGATGTCTTAGCATGTCACCCTGGCCTCTAGCATGCCTTAAGACTGCCTAGCATACCTCTTCACTCCCTCCTTAACACACCTGGAAATCACAGACACTTCCAATCACAAACTCTTATTTGTTCATTTCCATGCATTTTGATGTAGTGCTCCCTTGTGTTTCCCTGGCACTCCCAGCTAACACTTCCTTGTAAACATTTGTAGATCTTGGTCGAATGCCACCTATCACTCTAACATTCCTTAGCCTTGCCAAGCATGCCTTGTCACTCCTGCTTAGCACGCTTGGAACTCGTTAACACTCTCTGTCACACACTCTTATTCATTCATTTCCATGCATTATGACCAGGTTCTCCCTTGTGTTTCCCTAGCACTCCTTAACACTCCTTGGCACACATTGGAACACCCTGCCACTTGGCACATCTCAACATGCTTTCATAACACTCTATCATTCCTTGGCACTACCTAGCATACCTCATCACTCCCTCCTTAGCACACCCAGAACTTGCTAACACTCCCTATCACACACTCGTATTCAATCATTTCCATGCAATTGAAACTATTCCTCCCTTGTGCTTCCTTGGCACTCCCTAGCATGCGTTGGTGCCACACCCTAGCACCTATCACATCTTGGCATACCTTAGAACTCGGAATGTCTTGGAATT
The DNA here is from genome assembly GCA_031772625.1 of Pinus tabuliformis. Lineage (NCBI taxonomy): Eukaryota > Viridiplantae > Streptophyta > Pinopsida > Pinales > Pinaceae > Pinus > Pinus tabuliformis. The sequence goes on from CM062820.1 coordinate 527,876,200, forward strand.
CCTAACATGCCTTGGAACTTTCTAGCATGTGTTATCACTTCCTGGCATTCCTTCTATTGGGTGTGGAGCCTGATTATCTTCTGTATTCAAAGGTTTCAACCAGATGTATACCCCAGGAAGACTGTACACCCCTCCACGTGGGAGGGTGCGGGGGGGACTTGTCCCCCCCGCGAGGGTCCGGGGGCCAGCGGTCACCTGGCAGGGGCTCGGGAGCAATGCCCTCGAAGCTAAAAAATAGATGTAAAATTGCCTTGTAAAAGTCTAGTAATTTCTAGTCAATATGGGTCGTTCATTAGGCAGATGATCTGACAGTGGAAGTTAAGTTTAGTTTAGGATTTTTTGCCCTAGAAGGCAACCCCTCACTATATATGAGGGAATTGTATTGTGTCTATGCATATCTGTATTCTGAGTGAGGAAGAGAGAGGACTGGATAATATAATAAAAGAAGGATTGGCTGTTTCTCCGTGGATGTAGACCAAACTGGGTGAATCACATATATCTGTGTCTCTCTTGTTTTATGCATTTTCTATGTTTATATTTCTGCAATATTTTATGTGTTCCATTGCTCTGTAATATATAATTTTCTAAAACCTTTCACACTTTGGCACTCCTTAGTTGTCATGCCCTCATAGATAGCCTTGCTTTCTTTGTGACTTGGGAACCCAACCAAGTCATTGAAAAAATAGTGTTGTCCTTAGCCCAAAGTCTCCCTTTGTCTAAAACTGCTTTTTCCATCCCCTTATTGCAATCGTAGGATTACCTATTGCAAGTCCCATTATGAAATTATCCTAAGACACTTTGTCCTTGAGACACCTATAATTCACTGACACTCCCTGGAAGACACTCTTATTCGTTCGTTTCCATGCACTTTGACCTAGTTCTCCCTTGTGATTCCCGGACACTCCCCAACACTCCTCTACATGCATTGACATTGTCTGGAATGTGTTAGCATTCCTTTTCATTCCTTGGAATGCCCTGATACTCCTTAGCTATCATGCCCTCATAACTACCCTTACTTTTTTTAAGACTTGGGAACCAATCATGTCCTACCTCGAATACAACATCTTGACCAAGTTATAGTTACTACAACTATATTATGCCTTGTTCACCTAAGAATGGCCTATAATGCATCTTAGGATACTCATGTCCAATCTTAAATCATCCCACTTAACAAGTTACCAAGCCAAGGCTCATGTCCAACCATGGCCATAAAACAACTAAGCAACATAGTTTACAGCTTTACATGCACTTCCTGTAGATTTTTCGTTCCTTTGCATGAATTATTTTCCTAGCACATGTTTTTGGTGGACGAAACATTATATATAGTAAAATGCAACCTCCATTTATGGACAAGTGAATTCGGTTAAGTCATTTTGCAATAAGAAATGCGAAGATAACCAATGAAGAGAAGGAAACGAAGAGCTAAGATTTTGGTGTTGTTTATGGGTCTGTTTTAGGGCTAATGCCTCCACACGTGTGAAGGAAGGAAGAAATATCTACTATAAAAAAGGTCAAAGGTCTTTCTGTTGTCCAAGAAGTCGAATCAAGGAAGATAAACAAGGTTACAAGCTTAATTATAATAAGTGCTCATACCATCTAAGCGAAGAAGATCAAGGTTCAAAAGGTTGGTCGACCACACGTGCTAGGTGTTGAAGAAAGTGCAACTAGGTTCGATCTTCATAAATATGAAATGTACTTTTTTATTCTTGTCTTTTGTAAAAGAAAGAAAAATGATTATTATTATTATTATTGAGATTGGGTTTCTTGCCCAAGGAATTTATTTTATAGGTCAAGCACTAATTGAAAGTGCTTCTAGGGTTGTCCTAGGTCAAGAATTCAAATAGGGACATTTTCATAATATGAAGACCCCATCAGGCATCTTGTAAATTGTAAAAAGATTTATTTTTGTATTTTACTGAGCCTTCCAAGATCAAGTCGGCCTAGAAGCTGGAATTCGTACCCTTGGGAGGCCTATATATAGGAGGCAGTTCGACCTCATTTGTAGACAATCATTCCTTTCTCTCTCAAGAGAAGGAAGAAACAGAAAAGGATAGTGAATAAGGCAGAAGAAGAAGAAGAAGAAGAACAAGTTTTTTGGGTCTCTCTCTCTCCCTCTTTCTCTCCACACATGCGAAGAAGAAGGCTGAAATCCTGTAGATTTTTTCTAGGGTTTCTGCAGTCTAGCTAGGGTTTCCTTGTGAGGGTTTGATCTGATGAAAAAGGGATGAAATAAGGGCCAAAAAAGTCCCCTTCTAGATCTACAAGTCAAATGAGGTCAATTGAGGCAGTTGGAGGCAAATAAGAGGAATTCTTGTCCACACGTGCGAAGTAGCAGTTGCTACTAGGGGGCTGAAGTTGTAGATCTGCAATTAGGGCTGAAAATCTGTGACTGAAGGTCAAAGAAGTGTTACTAAAAGAGATTTTGCTGCACTTGGAAAGGAAAAAATCAAGCACATTATTGAGAAGTTGATATTTGTCTAGTAAGGGCTTTAGTGTTGGTCAAAGGTCTTAGTATTCGTCAATAAAGAATCTATAAGAAGAGATTGAAGGGTTTTCCTCTCAAGAGGAGAGGTTTTTCCCTGGCTTAGAGCCTACATCTTGTGTACTTGTATCTTGTTGATCTTCTTGTTTGGTAGTTGTTTGATGATTGAAGAGCACACTATAATAATAATAATACAAAGAAGTTAATCCTAATAAGTAAAAAGGCATCACAAGAAGTTATCATAGTTAGAAGAATCATTAATGTTATCTTATCCTAGATTCTTCAACATGGTTTCAAAGCTATGGCTCGCATAGGGCATGAAGAAGGTCAACTCTATTATGAAGAGGCTTAAAAAGAAGTGTTCATCATTAGCAAGTCTCATCAAGAAAATTTTCAAGGCAATATGGAATAGTCTCTTCTCTTCCAAAGATCTCAAATCTTCAAAGAATGAAGGATTGTTCTCAGCCCTCACCAAAACATTTCAATATGAAAGTATATAGGTGGTAGATAGTGGAGCTTCAATACACATGATTAGATATCACAAGCAACTCAAAAACCTATCCAAAGGGAAGTCATCATACTGTGTGGAGCTTGGAGACAACAAGAGTTATCTCGTAAATGGCATTGGATCTACATCAATTGATCTAGAAGGAGGAGGTAACATTCATCTCAACAACATTTTATATGTTCCAAGTTTGTGCAAAAATATTATTTATATTTCATCATTAGAAGTAAAAGGATATAGTGTTTCTTTTATATATGGTAAAGTAGTGGTTTGGGCTAAATATTAAAGCAATGAAAAAGATAGAACCATTGGATTTCGTGAAGGAAGACTCGATAGACTCTCATCTCCTCTAAGTCAAGCACTTTTCCACATTGAGATAAGTTTGTGTGAACTTTGGCATAGAAGATTGGGCCATCTTTATTACAATATCTTGACAACTCTAAATTCCATTGTAGATGGGATAGAAAATCTCAAAGAAGACCATGAAGGAGTCTACAAAGGTTGTTCCCTAGCAAACAATCCAAAGAAACCATTTCCACATAGTACATCTAGAGCTCAAGAGATTCTAGATCTCATCCACTCTGATGTATGTGGTCCCATGTCTAAATCACTTGGAGGTCATCTATATTATGTTACTTTCATCGATGATCTTGGACACATGTTGCCCTGACACTCGAGCATGCATTAACATTGACTAACATACCATGTCGCTCCCTCCTTAGCACACCTAGAACTTGTTGACACTCCCGCTCAGACACCCTTATTCATTCATTTCCATGCATTTTGACCTAGTGCTCCCTTGTGTTTCCCTAGCACTCACTAACACTCCTTATCAAGCGTTGGCACACTTTGGCACTTGGAACATCTTCGCATGCTTCCCTAAAACTCTAGCATACCTTGGTACTGCCTATCATACCTTGTCACTCCCTCCTTAGCACACCCAAATATCACTGACACTCCCTATTATGCACTCATATTCATTGATTTACATACATTTGAAACTAGTTCTCCCTTGGGTTTCCCTGTCACTTGACCCTAACACTCCCTAACATGCATCGAAACCACACCCTAGAACCTAACACATCTTAGCATGCCTTAACACTCGTCTTGTCTTGGCATGCCTAGCATAACTTGTAACTGCCTAGCATGTGTTAGTACTTCCTAACATTCCATGGCACACCTTGGCACCCTGTAGTTGTCATGCCCTCATAGATAGACTTAATTTTTTTGTGGCTTGGGAATCCAACCAAGTCATTTGCAAAACAATGTTGTGCCCAACCCAAAGTCTCCCTTTGTTTGAAATTGCTTTTTCCAGCCCCTTATTGCAACCATAGTCTTGCCTTCTGTAATTTCTATTCTGAACTTCTCCTAACATACTTCGTCCTTAGTACACCTAGAATTCGCTGACACTCATTGGCACACACTCTTATTCATTCATTTCCATGCATTTTGACCTAGTTCTCCCTTGTGATGCCCTGACACTTCCAATCACTCCTCAGCATGCATTGACATTTTCTGACATGTGTTAGCACACAAATCAAGATTTGACAACAATTTTTTAACAAAATTCCGAATAAAAATCTGCAATCCCCTGACTAATTATTTGTTAACACAAAAATGTAAAAGTGCAAGACTCACAATGTTAGGCCCCTATACTACTAGTGTAACCCCTTATTGTTATTAGTACAACCCACTTATTATATTGATTTACCCATGTAGTGCCCATATTGTTACTCTTGTGCCCCATAGAAGCCCACTATTGTTATTATTGTGCCCTTACATTATTATTGTTATGTCGGCTCTGATTATGTTATGCCCCCTTAGACTCCTATATATAGAAAGGAGGTATTTTCATTTGTATCATCAAAGAATTGTTCATTTATGTAATGTAAAGGAGGTTTCCCCCTCGAAGAGGCTGAATTCTAAGGCATTGATCTATCTTTTCTATCTTTTCTTGAGCTGGTTTCATAACATTTGGTATCAGAGTTTTGGATTCTAGGGTTTCGCTGCTCCAAACAGGTCATCGTGGAATTTTCGCTATAACTTTTGTTCTGTGATGTTTCAGAAGTCACAAAAAAAACCCATTTGAGAATAAATCATGCTGAACCTTCGGTCCAATTTTCAGATCGTTTCACGCAATATTTGCGGAGATATGCTCTGAAGAAGTTGGTCTTTTTGCAGACTCCTGAATTACATTCAAAATAGGTGACCTAGGGAAAATCGTCATAACTTTCTTTCTGAGCATCGGATTGAAATTTCGTAAGAAGGTACAGAAAGAGGACAGACTATAGTTTTCTTTTATATATTTTTTAGAGTCAAAGGTTGAAACAGTGACACGTGGCACCTCATACAAGTTCGCTCTATTGAACTAGTCTATAATCAGGTCACTACGGGAGATTGTGCATAACTCTTTCTTGGAGAATCCCATTTGGATCAGACTAGTGGCATTGGAAAGAGGACATAGAAGGCTACCACAGGTAGTAATTTCAGAACTTAAATATCTACAAGTACAAAGTTATAGTCGTCTCAAGTTCGAGGTCCTAAAATCAAGAAAAAGAAAGATGAGGAAGTTTGATGGCAAGGATCCGGTAAATTGGATACTTCAGATGGAGCAATATTTTGATCTACATGGTGTACCACTGTTACAAAAGGTATGTATTGCATCTTCATATTTAGAACCGGATCAATTTTTATGGTATAAAGGGCTTTGTTCTCGTAAAAAACTTGTTACGTGGTCAATTCTCACGGAGGAAATGATAGCACATTATGAGGATACAAAGAGCAACACCTTCTTTAGAGCAACACCACAACAATTGGAAAGAGTAAAAGGGCTTTGTGACATATTTGAAAGTAAAATTATAGCAACAAGGAAGTCTACCCCTCACAACTATAAAGATGGACATGTTGTTCCTCCTAGCCTTCCACAACCTACAAGGGTTACACCACAACAATTGGAAGAAAAAAGAGAAAAAGGGCTTTGTTACAATTGTGATAGCGAATGCACTAAAGGTCATAAGTGTGCTGAGAAGAAAATATTTTACATAGAGTATGAAGAGGAGGAAGAAAAGGATCAAGAAACATCAAAAGAAGAGGATATATGCCAGGACCCGACCCCAGAGAAAGAAGAAATGAATCAAAACATATCTTGTAAACTATTGGCAAGAATGACCACTCCTCAAACTCTCAAGATAGAAGGAAATATCAAGAAGAAAAAGGTGCAAGAAGTGAAAGATCACATCAAGAAAGAAGAAATGAATCCAACCATATCTTGTAATTCACTGGTCGGAATTACCACTCCTCAAACTAGCAAGACAGAAGGACATATCAAGAAGAAAAATGTTCAAGAAGTGAAAGATCACATCGAGCGTCAAGAAATGAATCCGACCATATCTTGTAAAGGATTGCAAGAAATTACCACTCCTCGAACTCTAAAGATAGAAGGACATATCAAGAAGAAAAAGGTTCAAGCAGTGAAAGATCACATCGAGCATCAACAACAAGTTCTCCAACTTTTAAAGGATAGCGCCACTTCGGTGCAAAATCAAATGAAACAACAGGTAGATCAACATCATAGTGAAAAATGTTTTGATGTAGGTGATTGGGTATTTTTACTGCTACATCTAAAGCAAGCTATTTATGAGAAGGAAATGTTGGCAATACTACATGCACTTAAAAAATGGTGACCTTACCGAATGGGAAGACTCTTCAAGGATGAGGGTGTGGAAGCATTGTTTTGTTCTATTTCTATTATCCAACCAGATTGGATAAACGAAGCAAGGGATGAATGGAAGGACAAAGAAGTATGGCCACTTATTCAAAAGTTGCAAAATATCCCAATTCAAACAATATTGCCAGATATTGAAAAGGAAGGAAAAATCATATTGGAACCTGGAGCAGTCATAGAAACAAGAACCCGAAAGCTACGAAATCGATCAATTTCAGAGTATCTCATCAAGTGGAAGAACTTACCTGCTGAAGATTCCACATGGGAGGACAAGAATTTTATACATAAGCATCAAGAACTACTCAAGCATTGAGGACAACACTTTTTGAAGGAGAGGGGCATGTTAGGCCCCTATACTACTAGTGTAACCCCTTATTGTTATTAGTACAACCCACTTATTATATTGATGTACCCATGTAGTGCCCATATTGTTACTCTTGTGCCCCATAGAAGCCCACTATTGTTATTATTGTGCCCTTACATTATTATTGTTATGTCGGCTCTGATTATGTTATGCCCCCTTAGACTCCTATATATAGAAAGGAGGTATTTTCATTTGTATCATCAAAGAATTGTTCATTTATGTAATGTAAAGGAGGTTGCCCCCTCGAAGAGGCTGAATTCTAAGGCATTGATCTATCTTTTCTATCTTTTCTTGAGCTGGTTTCATAACACACAACCAACAAACAAACAAAAAAATTGTAAATACATCATTTTATAATATTTCTTTTTATACGATTATGATTCAAAAATTTTATAAACTTAAAATGTAAACTATTTCTAAATTGAGAACTCTAATATGCTTATAGTTCTAAAAATGAGAGTTATAATGATTGAATTCTGCCCAGACCATTAATTTTCAGTTCGATATAACAACATACAAGGATTTCAACTCTGTTGAATTAATTTAGACTTCAAACTAGAGCCAAATGAAGGTAACAAAGTTGAAACAATTAATGATCCCAATGGTCTCTATACATTAATTGGATCTGAAACTGACCATGTTTATTGAATAATTTCCGCGTCAAACTACTTATAAATTACGAGCTACAATATGCTTTTCAAAACCATAAAAGAGTGGGAAAGGTGAGGCCCGGTAGTCATTTCATTCTGTCAAAAGCTATTTATTTTCAGCTCGATATATCATCTTCGTTAATAATATATTATATTAAGAATACATGGACTTTAGCACTCTTAAAGTTAGATAGGAATTAATTTAGAATTGAAACCAAAGACAAATGCAGGCATAAAGTAGAAATATTTAATGAACCCAACGAACCCCATCTATTCAGTGAATCTGAAACCGAAAATATTTATTTGATCGAAATAATTTATTAGTGCTTGCACCTTCGGGGCTGCAATGACTATTGTAATCGGTTCACACGATAGTTTCATTAGTACTCGCATAGAAACCAAGTTAATTAATTAATTTAATCTAATGTTTTTACATAATATTTTATAAAGTAATTTTAAACACTTTTCGGTCAATTTATGAGTTTCATCTAACAGCCATTAGAACCAATTGACAATTTAAACATTTTATTTGGCCTCATATCGAGGCTGAAAGTTAAGATAAATTTCAATTCATCTCTAAAGTTTCACTCTCAATTAACTAATGCTAACATTAATTTTGCTGGCATTTCTTGTTTAGGAATTAAGAAGATATTTTTAGACAAGATATTTTTTTTTGTTTATGTTACAAGACTGCAAAGAATTCACATATTTAAACACATGGCTCACAGGTGTTTGAAAATTTGCATGGCAGTACCACTTGCCTTAAATTCCCATGATATTTACCCTACCAAATGTTATATGGCAGTGCTATCCACGTAGAAATCTTACCCTCTTCAACACATTAATAATGGATGCTACCCCAGTTATCACTTTGGAGGAATGATAGGTATCCATTTCCTCTTTCTTCTTCAGATGCCTATCCATGCTTGTCCGTCAAGTGCTAGCTCTCATTCACAGTTAGAGTGACCAGTCCAAATCTCTAGACCGAGCTCAAAGCTCTAGACCGAATATGTGGATTGCACGCGACAAAGCTTCTTCGTCTTCCACCGTCCATCTTTTTCTACTGGTTGTACTAGAAGATACAGGCCAAGCATAATTTGTAGGTCGGTTTCCATTTAATAACTTCAAATACTCATCTGCATGTTTATGTATTGTAACTATTGCTTATGTATTGTAACTATAGCAGCTGGGGCAAGCCCAAACTGACTCTTTCTTTCCCGGAAAGAAGGCGGCCAAGAATGACAATCTGGAACCAGAGGGCAAGAAGGTAGCCAGAAATGACAATCTGCAACCAGAGGGGAATAAGGCAGCCAGGAATGACAATCTGCAACTAGAGGCACCCGTCTGGGGCGCTATATCAATCTCTCTCCTCTAATTCGATCGGTCCACACATATAGAAGGCCATAGTTACAGTTATCGCAACCATTTTTTAGAAATTTAAGAGTATGTGAATAAATAACCACTTTTGAGAAATTTAAGAGTATGTGAATAAATAAAATGTGGTGAAAATATGTGAATAAACGTGCATCTATCAGGTGACAACATGCAGAGTCCATGCAAAACAAAACGTGGATATATTTCTAAAGATACTTTCCCACTAGCGACATCTGTGATTCCACCCATGTACCTAATTACATGAAAATTAAAAAACAAATTCCTACTTTCCATCTATTTGTAATTTTATTTACATGTTTAAAAGCGATGTAACAACAATTCTATGCAAAAAAAAATTATTGCTGCTCCATTTTCAGCAAAAAAATCGAAGTCCACAAGCTGTGAATTTTGCTTATTTCTCCATGGGCATTGCAAACTACGTCATTGATTGTGGAGCAATACGTGGAGAGCACATTATATTTCAATCAACATGTTTTCATCTAACCTCACCTACCCTGCTACATCTCGCTCAATGAAGCTTCAACGAAGGTGCAATTGATCCCTAACCATCATAGGCAAATGCAAAGACGACTAGAGAGGAGACAGCTGACCACCCATGATGTGGACTAGTATCCTTGTAACTTCGAGGACCAAACATTATATCCCTTTCAGTTAAAGACTCGGATCTAGTGCCATACGCAGAGCACACATAAAAGGCAGTAAAATGCCTAGTAGGTCTGTCGCCCTTCCAGTTCCATAGTTTGAGCCAGGTAAAGAGATCCATAGCCCACAACATCCCTTTGAGTGACATAGGTGAGGTCGTCGTGAAGATCCTGATAATTTCCACTGCAGGAACAACCATAACGAAGTAGTGGTTTCAGTTCTAGTTCTACCCATTGAATCACCACCAGCAAAAGCATAGAGAGCAGTGGTAAAGATGGCATCCCTTTGAGTTCCAGATCAATAGTAAGTATCCTTGCCAGATATAGATGATATATATACAGAGCGAGTAGAAAAAATTGTGACATCGAATATGTGCCTTTGAATGCTGAAACATTATCTATTTCTGTAAATTTTGTTTATTGATCTGTAGCAAATTCAAATCTCTTATACCGAAATTTATTTTTACTTTACTATATTTGGTTGAGAGTTCTAAGTTGCGCTCTGTTTGGCATTAAATATAATTCCAAAAATGGCAACATCTTATTTTGCAAAGCCAACAACATATACTCCATAATATTTATCAATAAATTTATTATGTGAAGGTAAAGAGATTTCTTACAGCTTCCTCAGAAGTAGTATTGCTTTTATAAATGGGAAGCCCAAAACTCCAAGAGCAACACATGTCAGATCTCTCCGAATTCATCACAACTGAAAATTTCCTACAACTAGTCCATGTTTTGATGCCGTGATGTTTTGATGCCATGGAAATCACAAGATTAACCCTACTTAAAGATATTCTCATTATGGCACTATTTAAAATACTCTAACCAAGTTCATTCATTTTCAATTGTCAAACAATACATAATTCCAATGGGTCGTTTGGGAATACTATATCTTTTCACTTACAATACAGTTGAGGTAGGTGGATGGTAGGTATTTCAGAACATTTGGCCAGTAGTTTTCATAATTTCAACTTAATTAAGACTCTCTGAATCATTTTGCAAAATCTTTACCTCATTTTTTATTATAACAGTACCACTGAAACATGGCATTTGGCACTACAAGACAGTTGCTCTCATAAAACTTTTGACTAATGTCTCATCCGCGAAATACATTGATGGAACCTATGATGTTACTGGGAAACTTATCTGTACTAATTATATCTTTGAGAACTCGTGTCTAGAATGCCATGTATGGCATAGGTAGTTTGAAGACTAATTATATTTTTTTACAAGTCGGTTACAGTTATTTTGTTAGGTCCCTATACTACTAGTGTAACCTCTTATTGTTATTAGTACAACCCCCTTATTATATTGTTGTGCTCATGTAGTCCCCATATTGTTATTATTGTGCCCCATAGAAGTGCACTATTGTTATTATTGTGCCCTTACATTATTATTGTTATATCGGCTCTGATTATATTATGACCCTTTAGACTCCTATATATAGAAAGGAGGTCTTGTCATTTGTATCATCGAAGAATTGTTCATTTGTGTAATATAAAGGAGGTTTCTCCCTAGAAGAGGCTTATTTCTAAGGCATTGATCTATCTTTTCTATCTTTTTGTGAGCTCGTTTCATAACATGTGGTATCAGAGCTGTGGATTCTAGGGTTTTGTTGCTCCAAACAGGTCACTGTGGAATTTTCGCTATAATTGTTTCGCTACAAAGTTTCAGAAGCTAAAAAAAAACCCATTTGAGACGAAATCAGTGTAAACCTCACGTCCAAATTTGAGATCTTGTCTCGCTATATTTTCGGAGATATGATCTGAGAAAGTTAGGATTTTTGCAAGCTCCAAAATTTCATCTCAAACAGGTCATCATGAAATTTTCACTATACTATTTGCTCTACGAAGGTTCACACTCTGAAATTTAAACCCATTTGAATCAAAATCTTGGTGAAGCTTGCGTCCAAATTTCAGATCTTGTCTCGCTATGTTTTCAAAGATACAATCTGAGACATTTAGGGTTTTTGTAGGCTCCCGATTTTCATCTTAAACAGGTGACCTTGGAAAAATCGTCATAACTTTTTCTCTGAGCATCAAATTGAAATTTCATAAAAAGTTATAGAAAGAGGACAGACTGTAGATTTCTGTTTATTGGTTTTAGGTCCTAAGGTTGAAACACTAACACGTGGCACTTCATACAAGTTCGCTCTACTGAACCACTCTATAATCGAGTCATCATGGGAGAATTGACATAATGCTTCCTTATAGAATCCAATATTGATCAGATTTTCGAGATTAGAAAGAGGACGCAGAGGGCTACTTCTGCACCAAATTTCAAAACTTGGAGATCTGAAATTATAGATTTATAATCGTTTCAAGATCAAGCTCTTAAAATCAAGAAAAATCTAGATGAGGAAGTTTGATGGCAAGGATCCAATAAATTGGATACTACAGATGGAGAAATATTTTGATCTACATGGCGTACCGCTATTACAAAAGGTACATACCGCATCTAATTATTTACAACTGGATCAATTTTTATGGTATAAAGGGCTTTGTTCTCGTAAACCACTTGTTACGTGGTCAATTTTCACGCAGGAAATGACAACACATTATAAGGATACAAAGAGAAACACCACCTTTAGCCTATTGATAAATCTCAAACAAAAGTGTTCAATGGAAGAAAACATTGAGGACTTTCAAAAATTGAATATAAGGGAAAATGATATTCCAGAGAAGCAAAGGATTTATGTCTCCGTAGGGACTTTAAAGGATAACATTCAAGATGAGGTTTGTCATTGCGAACCTAATTCATTGGAGAGGGCAAGAAAAGTGCAAAGAAAAATTATGGAAACAAGGAAGTCTACCCCTCACAACTATAAAGATGGAAGTATTGTTTCTCCTATCATTCCACAACCTACAAGGTTGACACCACAACAATTGGAAGAAAAAATAGCAAAAGGGCTTTGTTACAATTGTGATAAAAAATACACTAAAAGTCATAAGTGTGTTGAGAAGAAATTATTTTACATAGATTATGAAGAGGAGGAAGAAAAGGATCAAGAAACATCAAAATACGAGGATATACACTAGGAACCAACCCCAGAGAAAGAAGAAATGAATCCGACCATATCTTGTAAAGCATTGGCAAGAATTACCACTCCTCAAACTCTCAAGATAGATGGACACATCAAGAAGAAAAAGGTTCAAGAAGTGAAAGATCGCATCAAGAAAGAAGAAATGAATCTGACCATATATTGTAATGCATTGGCCGGAATTATCACTCTTCAAACTATCAACATAGAAGGACATATCAAGAAGAAAAATGTTCAAGAAGTGAAAGATCACATTGAGCATCAAGAAATGAATCTGACCATATCTTGTAATGCATTAGAAGAAATTACCACTCCTCAAACTGTCAAGATAGAAGGACATATCAAGAAGAAAAATATTCAAGTAGTGAAAGATCACATCGAGAATCAACAACAAGTTCTCCAACTTTTAAAGGATAATGCCACTTTGGTGCAGAATCGAATGAAACAACAGGCATATCAACATCACAGTGAAAGATGTTTTGATGTAGGTGATTGGGTATTTTACAGCTACATCTCAAGCAAGCAATTTATGAGAAGGAAATGCTGGAAATATTACATGCACTTAAGAAATGGCGACCTTACCTAATGGGAAGACACTTCAAGGTCAAAATGTATCATGATAGTCTTAAATACATTTTACAACAAAGATTATCTTTAGAAGAACAGAAAAAGTGAGTCACAAATATGTTAGGTTATGACTTTTGAATCATCTACAAAAATGGGAAGAAAAATGTTGTTGCAGATGTACTCTCAAGAAAGGATGAGGATGTGGAAGCATTGTTTTGTGCTATTTCTATTATCCAACCAGATTGGATACACGAAGCAAGGGATGAATGGAAAAAGGACGAAGCAGTGTGGCCACTCATTCAAAAGTTGCAGAATATTCCAGTTCAAACAATATTGTCAGAACTTTACGAGGAAGGAAAAATCATATTGGAACCTGTAGTATTCACATAAACAAGAACCCGACAACTACAGAATCGATCAATTTCAGAGTATCTCATCAAGTGAAAGAACTTACCCACTGAAGATTGCACATGGGAGAACAAGAATTTTGTACAGAAGCGTCAAGAACTACTCAAGCATTGAGGACAACTCTTTCTGAAGTAGAGGGGCATGTTAGGTCCCTATACTACTAGTGTAACCCCTTATTGTTATTAGTACAACCCCCTTATTATATTATTGTGCCCATGTAGTCTCCATATTGTTATTATTGTGCCCCATAGAAGCCCACTATTGTTATTATTGTGTCATTACATTCTTATTGTTATGTCGGCTATGATTATATTAAGACCCCTTAGACTCCTATATATAGAAAGGAGGTCTTGTCATTTGTATCATCGAAGAATTGTTCATTTGTGTAATGTAAAGGAGGTTGCCCCCTCAAAGAGGCTTATTTCTAAGGTGTTGATTTATCTTTTCTATCTTTTTCTGAGTTGGTTTCATAACATAGTTTTAGTTCTCAACCACCCGCTCCTCCAGCTTAACAATTTTCAACCACCCACTCCCTGCTCCTCCAGCTTAACAATTTTCAACCACCCACTCCATGCTCCTCTCCCTTAAGGCAGGGACTAGCTACCCTGCAGCCCCTTCTTGTTTTTCATGTTTTACTGTGATCGGAATGTCTATGAACGATTACACAAAATGTTGTGGGTGATGAACATCCATATTACATGCTCAATATTATTTATTGACGGAGTAATTTATTTTCATGTTTTACTGTGATTGGAATGTCTATGAAAAATTACACAAAAGGTTGTCGGTAATGAACATCCATATTATAGGCTCAATCATGAGTAAAGGAGTCTGAGGTGAAAGTCTGCATGTTATTAGTTTTTATAATTTATTTGTTAAATTTAGTGGTTTTCACATAATTTAGTTGGACATCTAAATTCAGTTGGTGCTTTTTTCAAATTTATCCAATGGGTATAGTTTGACCAAAACATTCACTAGCCATAATTTTCACATATAAACTTGGATTGAGGTACCGTTTTTGCCTTTGGAAATATTGTGATGAGCTCTTCGATCTGACTCTAGTTTCATTGCAATCCAAGAACTTTGATTTTTGAGCATTTCTTTAGGCTTTTTTATTTGAATTTTGAGCCTCTTTGGAGCCCCTTGGATCATTCACACATAAAAAACTATTTGATATCTGAATCAAATAGAAAAGATAATTGTGTCGATGAATTACTTACATACCTGTGCCTATTCCGCAGCTGATAAGACATACTTTCTCTAAAGGAGTGTTCAAATTTATTTTCACAACACAGTCATAGTCAATAACGGTGTGCTTGATGAACGTGGAACATATGAAACGATAAATAGATTTTCCACAGATAGAGAAACATCATTTCTGGTCACTTTGCATCACAATCCTCAAAACATCCACTCTGAACCTTCTACATAAATTGGTTTTCTTGGACTTACAGTAAACACAATATATCCACTGCCCAGTGAAAAGAGAAATAACATGATTGTAAGACAACACAAATTGGAAACCAAATTTGACTATATATAAAGAATTGATCTTAAAGAATGATGTACATTGTGTACATATAAGTACAATAAGAAAATTGTTGGTTCAGTTTTTGGGTTTTATTAGACTCTAACAACTACTAACCATAACGCACACTAACCCAAACTTAATCTCGAGGATTAGGTGTCTTCCATTCCCCCCTTAGTACGAAGGGATGTATCAAAGTCTAAGAATGAGAGCTTAAAAAAAAAATGCATCTTACCCAAGAGATGAATGTCTCTCAAAAATGGTTTTCAAAGGATGACCACAAACCAAGGATGGTGGGTTTTAAGAGAAAACCACAAATGATATAAAAAATATGGGAGAACTCAAGGTCTCAACCAACACTAACTCTGTAATCTTCATAAAAGTTCTCAGAACAATTAAAAATGTGGTTTTAAGGTGACCATTAAATATGGAACTATCAATATAGTTCCTCGAACAATTCTGAATCTGGAAGTTCTCGTTCACAAATAACTCATTCAACAAAAATTGAAGCCTCTATGGCTACAATTCTGGCTCTAACTGGTATAGGTTGTGCCTCAGGCTCAGTTGTGGATCCCTAACTCAAGATCTTTTGAAAAATCTTCACACTTGTAGGAAACCATTAGGGATTCCCCCCTTGTCAAATACAGGGTGGGAAGATGAAGTACTCTTTATCACATCAAGACTCATCAATACTCTTGAACATTACCTGTTGTATGACCTGTAAGACTTCTTGGTTGTTTTGGACCAATCCCAAGAAGAAATCCATCCAAAATTTAATTTCTCTCTTGCAGTAGTCTTCTTTCTAGAACATCTATTTGTATGGTGATTGTGCTTTTCCCAATGCTCACACAGGTGAAGATCAAAACAATGATCTTTCACATGTCTAGCTCTGTCACAATGTTTCCATCAATCAATTTGTTCTGGAGGAACACCATCGAGAAATATAGAAATATGAAATTGTATAGGTTTAGAAAGATCATGAATATAAAAATAGACATCAAAAACATCCTTATTATATCCGAAACTAGTTTTGATTTTGTTATGCACAATTTCTTTCCAAGGTCTAACAAAAGTTTTGGCAAGTTGAGGTTAGATTTTTTACATCTGAATGCATTTTTTATTTTGAAATGGCACCATAAATCTTGGTTTGTTGTTTGGAATGAGGATTGTCTTACTGTACTTGATACTCAATTTGGAGTAATTCAACTATCTCCAATGCATCATGAAAACGGATTTTGATATCGCAAGACTTACTTTGTTGACATTTACAATTTCATTAGCAGTGGAACTAATGAAATTGTTTAATATAAGTACATTTTTAATTTGAGCCATTTTATGTATATAATAACCCTTATTAATTTGTTTAAAATCTTAAAGTCTTCTCGATTGATAAGAAATGTCAACAATCTTGCAAACTTTAAAATTTTCCAAATTTTATTGTCAAATCTTTACCAATTATATATAGCACACCACATCTACTTACTGAGGCTCGAAAGCATGATTCTAATCATAATGGGGATAGACATTTCTACCATAGGTGCCGGTAATGAAAAACATGCTATATCCTTCTTTGACTACACATTTTGCACATCCAAAAAAGAAAAAATAAGAAGATGGATCCCTTCGACTTAAAACTCGCCAATGCAGAATCAAATAAATCCTCTGCTCGAAGAAAATGCTAAAAAATATTCAAAAATATTTATGAACCAAAATCATATGTATTGAAGAATCTGCAAAATGATTCACGATGAAGCGCAAACAATGCTTCAAAAATCCAACTGAAATGTTGAATTGACTTGTAAAATTCCATACTAATTCATCTAATAGTTTTGAACTGCTTGAGATTATTACAACGAGTTGTGTTCAAGTGTTTCACTATTTGATTTCTTTCTTCAATCTAGGCCGAGAAATGGAGACACTGCGTTCAATGCATAAACGAACAAATTTAACGCTGCAACCCCACATACCTTAGCAATGCGGTGACCCGGTATCTTTTCCTCCTCAACGCCTCTTGATTTCCAATACAAAGTAGCTACAAATTCCTGTGGCACACCCCGTCTAAACAAAATGATAAATTTTAACTTCCAATTTCAAACCAAAATCAATATTATAGCCCAGAACATTGCCATACCCCAAACATTTAAAGTGGAAAACCAGTATTATAACCATTAACTGAAAAACTGCCTTCAATTAATGTAGAATAACGTTTAGAGATCCTCATGCAGACACTTGCAATGAGTGGTTTTTATTTTATTTTTTACTGTCAAGTTGTCCTCATCAAAAGCAGACAAGGTCCGTAATATCGTGCATTCTTCAACAGTTAAAAATTTTTGTACCACTAATACCACAGAAGGGAACACATGGCTGTTGTTGCTACCATGTGTGATTTAAGTTTTGACAGTAGATATGCGTCAATAAAATTTGGAGCTCCATAATTTTATAATAATCAATTTGACCAACAATCCAATGAACATGGAACCTCTAAATTTGTTGTTGCCCCATGCCTAGAGAATATCGTCATGGTTGATTCGAGATATTGAGAGATCCAAACACCCTCACGACCTTCAGTGAACGATCCATTGTCTAGTCTTAGAGATTGTTTAAATATGCTTCAGTTTTCAATAAGAAAAAACTTTGGCTCTTTTACAGTAATAGAGAATTATTGACATAGCAATATAGAAGACTATTGGGGAAAGATGAGATGATTTCGTTCCGCTGTTTGGGTGGAACCTGATCGAAACTCTAGGTATTAGATGGTTTTGATGCATATTATATGGTTACAAATGTTATTCAACTATCTAAGAAATGTATTGGATTTGGGATGGTATCCCTCCTCACAGTCTTGTAAAATATTATCGTAGTGGTAATCAAACAGGGTGACCTCCACATGTTTGAACAAGGTCCTAGGCAGAATAATATGGAGTGAATCCCAATCACTTGAAACAAGAAAAAATGTTGAACGAATGTACAGGTCTACTAGATCAAATTCCAAAATACATAAATAAAATTTAAGCTTGCTGCTACATCCAAGTTTCAAACAGTAATCAACCGACCTCCACCACACTCAGCTTCGCAACTTTGATATTCCTCGCTCTGCTTCACCAACACTCTTTAAGAAGGCCACACACCGTGGGTCATTTTATTAGATAGGGCATATTAACTACATTCACCTGCTCTTATACCAATGTAAGACAACACAAATTAGAAACCAAATTCAATTGTATATTAAGAATTGATATCAAAGAATGATGTATAGAATGTACATATAAATACAATAAAAAAAAAACCATGGATTCAGTTTTTGGGTTTTCTTGGACTCTAACAACTACTCACCATAACATACTAACCCAAACTTAATCTTGAAAATTAAGTGTCTAAAAATGATCTCCTTTCTTTAGATTTTTTACATATATTCCCACATTTTCCACTATTCCGCAATTCATCACAAGTTCTCAATTAAAAATTTCTTTGTTTTTGACAAAAACAACAGTGCAATGAAACTTGGTTACCTTGCATCCTCGTGGTCAAATATGCATGGAAATAGTTTCTCATTCTGTATGACATGGACAAAGACAGATAGAATCAACCTTGAAATGACAGGGAACTATGGAAAATATTTTCATTGGTTAGGGTTCCATTGTGTTGTACAACAACCCCCCATTTCTAAAAAAATATTACATGAAATTTTTAATAAGAAATGGATCCCTTTTCAAATAAACTTAGTTAAGATTTATGAGTTGATAAATAAAACTGGTATTGACCTCTTTATAAGAAAAAACTTAATCAAAAACCCAATGTAAATGATTCATTTCATAAAGCCTTTTGAAAAATACAAAATGTTCCTTTAAAAAAACAATATGAATAATTCCACATTGCGATAAAGCGATCGTAGATCGCATATTGCAATGACAAAGGAACATACACAAACATGGCCTCATAAAATCCTCCGATCCGATAAAGTTAATCACAATCGGCAATCGGAGATAGCAAGTGACAAAGGGACACATAAAAATAAGGTCTCATCAAATCCTCCAACCCGATAAAGGTAATTGCAATCGGGTATCGGGGATATCAATGACCAAGAGATAAAAGCGCAAACCAAAACCCCGATTGCGATCAAGTAATAGGGTGCGCGTCTCAAGAGCAAAACATACAAACGGTTTGCATGCGTGATGCTCCACTTTATTATAATATTACTTTATTGGCAATCAGAGATATTCATTGCAAGTAAAGAAGCCTATCCCTTTGAAACTCCCAATTGCGATTTGCGAATCATCACCGATCGCCAATCAGGGAAAATCTTAAGACACGCTTGAGATAATAATTGATGAGATGGGCATTTATGGTATTAATTCATCACCATTGGTGACTCAAACGGCTATTAAATTTTACAGTTTAGAGTGTGTCCTTCAAGAGATTTTATTCGTGGCAATTTTGTACATCCAATTTATCATACAGCAAGCACCTTAATTTTGTCCATTTTCATATTAGCTTTCATAAACATATCTTTGTATTACGGTTTGAAATTGTTTGTGTAGAGTTTCTTAAAACTCATGAATCCAGAGAATATGGGGAAGAAATCCAAGAAGGCCAAAGAAACCCCTGTATAAAAAGCAACCCTCGCGACTAAAGAACTAAGACCGAGCAAGAGGGGATTAATTTCAGATACAACATGTCTCGGTCTGGGAAATACGAGCTGGGAAAGCATTTATAATCTGATAGAAACTGAGGAGCCTGAAGAATTATCAGAGGAAGCCACAACTAATTCAACCAACAAGTCAGAGGGGACTCTCAAATAATTGGCCTGTTCACACCTTCACAGAATAGCAACGCGGGCCGAAATTTTGCCATACACTAATGTGGTTAGATGGGTTGTTGAGAAAATCCCAACTTCGGATAGAACATTTTCCATGGCCGATGGAAGGATATTCAGGTCATCCAAACCTGAATATCTCAGGTAAATGTAACATCTACCTCAGCTCGAGAAGCATTATAACAAGGCATTCTTGGAAGAATTTGCAAAGGAAAATGACTTGGAATCAGACCCTATCAAGCACTGGAGGCATTTCCCAGAGAAACATAAGCATGATTCATCAGGTAAGTATTCTGTTGACTCACTAGCTTCTCCTTATTGCTATGATAGAGCTATGATGTGTAGACTGTGGGGACAACATGATTCTGCAAAATTTTCTATAGATATGGTCCCGTTAATGGAAGCCGCAATTAATGGTTATGTTACGGATTGGGAAAATATTTTGTTCGATCAGCTAGCCACTGAGATATTAGAATACAAAAGGAAATAGTTTACAACTGCCCGGATCATTCCCCCTTTCTACTACAATGCATATATTCTAGATATTATTTGTTTTAATTATGAATTCCTAATACTCGGATGGAAGTGGACTTCCCAAGATCCCAAACCTATTCATATCTATCACAAGCAGTTGTGGAAGGCACACTATAAAAATCATCTATACAGAATTTGTAATGGTTTTGTTTCACCTGTATATTATTCTATTTTCAATAAGCATGCCCTCAGGATATCCCCGGAAGCAGCAATTGACCTGACAACAGTGGATAGCTAGTTCAGGGAGGATACCTATGTGAGGCTTTTCGACAGTCTCACCAATCCTGATGTTCTTCCTCTATATGCCCCTGATAAATTGTTAGCCCGAGAATTGGCATATCAAATAATAGTTTCAAGAACATCAAGAACCCTTAAAGATTCCAAGAAACAAATGTGGCCTATATTCCCATTACGATGTGGCATTTTTACCTTGCATGATTACAAGCATGTAGAGAAAGAAGCAGAGAAGATTCAGATGCTCAATCTTGCCACCATTACGAATAGGCAATATGACTCGAGGAAGGTTGCCTATAATGTCACCTCTCAAGCTAAACTTGCTAAATTCGATCATGAAGCAGATGTCTTTGATGATTTATTTGCTTCAGCGGAAATATTTTTTTAGGTTAAAGGATTGGATAAGATCAAATATGGAGAAGAAGGGTTAAAAACTGTCAATAGGCTCAAAGCCTAGAGGTTGCAAACTTTGCCTTTGGACCTATTAGCTACAACCCTGACAGATCAGCCACAGAGTCAAAGTGAACAGAAAGCTGCCGACAAGACTCCTGTAGAGGAGAAGATCCTTGAAAGAGAAAAATCCCCAGAGCAGGAGCAGGAACAAGAAAAAAGTGGTGAACTCATTGATTTAAACATCTATGTTGATCCAAAATTGATCAAGGAATGGCAGCAATTTGATTCCATAATCAGTAATACTGAGAGCCATTAAGGATTCAGCACACCTGAGGTGACAACTGGTCAGAAATCAACAATTAATACAGTTCCGACTGAAAGAACTAGCAGCCCACCCATAACTCACAAGGATGTAGAAATAATCCTCGAAAACCCCTCTGATGAAATTGTTTTGCATGTAGAAAAAATACCACCACTGGATGTCTTCTACAACCCTAAGCATAGGGTTGTAGTCAAAAGACAAAGGAAAAAGAGGAAAGTTGATCAATCTCCTCTTTTCACTTTACAAATGGAGATAACAAATGTGGTATGGAGAGAAGAAGTTAACCCTTATGAAGATCTCACTAAACTTTCTCGGTATACTGGAGCATACACAGTGGCAACAATGGACAAAGCATCGGAGGTCAGTAACTTGCTCAAAGAAAAATATCAAGCAATCATTTTGCTGGAAACACAGGCACAAGAGAAACAATAAAAGATAGAGCAATTGGAACAACAGTTAATAGTCTAGAGACAGTTAAATAACCAATCGAACGAGCAATTGCTCAAAGAAAAACAAAGGATTTATCAACATGCAATTCAGAAGCAACAGGAACTATCCAGAGCATTGAGCAAGTTGCAATCAATAAATGAACAGTTGAGAAAATCAAAAGAAGAACAAATAGCTCAACTATCACTCCAGATTGAAAGATTCAAAGAATATCCCCAAGTGGGAGAATTCATATCGGAGGCTCTACAAATTACCAAGGCATTGTCTAAAAATTTGAGCCTATTGTGTCATAATATCTCACTCGCTCTTCCTCTATGTGAAATTTCCTCATTTATGATTGATAATTCAGTTCATGTAAGACTAAATTTGGAGCAATCAGATGAGCGATTAACATATTTTCTCTCCTACCAAGAAACCGAAGAAGGAAAAGCTGCTAATCTACCCCAAATTCTGGAACCGCATCAAGAAATCCTATTCATTGAATGGCAATCTCAACTAATGAAGGCAGAAAGAGCGACTTCAATATGCATATAGACAACGAATAATCTGGTTGAATTGATTAATGATACTCTTTATTTGTCAAATTTAATTACAGAGTGTTCTCCAAGGAAACTTCCATCAGTTAAAGCATTATAACAGACATGGAAATAGGAGCTAGAGTAGAGGGAAAGATTGATTGCAGGTATTCAAACTTTAACATGGGAGACCTTTTGGTTTTTCCTTGTTAAACCACACAGTCAGCGGACAATGATAAAATGCCTCACCGATGCAATCGGCCATATGATTCCCGAAATTTCTGATGCCACCTACATAGCTCAGTTACACTCATGAATGAGTCAGCCACCAGAACTTCAACCGATGCTTGCCATTTGTCAGCTCAAGTCACAAGATAAGCAACCAATACAGTGAATCATTCTGACCAACTACAACCTGCCTATTTCGAGAAGATCTTCACATATTTGTGATTTGGTTATACCAGCACATAACATTTTTATTTGATAGTTTGTTAGTTAGATAGTATTTATAGACCCTTTTATGTTTTTAGAAAGGGTCCTCAAATTTTTGTATTAAGACTTGGATTGGATGTTGCACTACTATACTTCTGATATATTTATTTTTATAAAAACTGGACCTTAATTCTGAGTTTTGATGAAAATACTTTTATGTGATATGCACTATTGCTTCTTGTGAAAGTATTTCCAAATTGAAAGGCGGGATCTGAATGCAATTCATATTGGAGGAGATTCAATTACTTATAGTACTACTATCTATGTTTTTTGTTTCATGCTTTTATGTGAATCAACATTTATTTAATTTTGCTATTATTGATATATGTATATGCGCTTACTACAATTCTTTTACTTATCACTATTGAATGTTTAAGAGTTGTTATTTTTCATATGTATGTGTCAGTAATATATAAAGATTAGTGTGATAACGTCTTAATTATTAATTTATTCAACTATTTGAACAAAGTAATTATCATATGAATAAATATTTTTTTTTATAAGTAGAGCCATCTATATGCCTACTTGTCAATGAGAATCATAAAAAATTGCACTAAGAGAAAGACTTCCCGGGATAGATTAGTTATTTATATTGTTGCATTTTAGAATCAATCATCCATCATTCCCATTAGATATTAGAAAATCTATCACTTATCCATTCCATTTATAAATCATTGGGAAACTGGTCCCATTATATGTAGTTGGAGCCACCACACCAAATGGAAAAGGAGCTGCTTTTAAGGTCCGGATCGGGTGGTTTTCCCCGATGTTGATGCAGCGATTTTCGAGGCATCAACATTTTTGGCACTAGAAGAAGGGCATGAACTGTGAATGGTGAGCAAATCCAAATCTACAATCCATTCTAAGAGTAAATATCCCTCCACCTCACCTTCGACTTCTCCCTCGCATGCTAAAACTCTAGTTTTCAAGTGAGAAGTTGAGGAAACAACAACCACTACTCAATCCCAAAACATCTCAGATAAATCAACTCTAGAATATCCTGAAGTACAGTCTCTAATTCACAAACTTCGAAGATCCTCAATATCACCACAGAAATCCGAGTCATCTCAAGGTAGTGTGACTTCGCAATTCATTCATTCTCACCCCATCACAAAACTTTAGAGTGAAAAGCTTGGTATTGAACCTACTGAGTTACCTTTGCCTAAAAGGAAAAGAGCAAGGAAGACAATTGAAGGATCTGATAGTGAAACTTTCTCATCATCATCATCCATTTCATCTTCTCCATTGCGAAGTCAACCATCCACTCCTCCACTCCAGATTGTCGTTCAACAGGGAACTGGAACTTCAACATCTGTTTCTCAGCCATCTCAAACTTCAACATCTATTTCCCAACCATCTGGAACTTCATCTGTGCTATCATCCATTAGTAGCTCGATAATGGCACAAAACCCATGGAATAATCCTGGTGCAGTCACAATGCCTACACCATTGAATGCATTGCTAGCTCATCTTGAAAAATGGTTGTCAAAATTCAATCCAGATGCAGCCATACATGCAGACAAACAAATAAACAATTTTATGTTGTCAGTCAACTTAAAAGGAGTTAGAGAAAGATTTCGGCGAAAATCACATGGAATCTCATTTGTCGACGCGTTTCGAACCAACTAGTGTGGTTCATCGTCAGGACAAGATGAAGAAACAGATCTAGCTCCTCATGTTAAATAGTCTGAGCAGAGCCTCCAACAGCTAGCAAATCTAACGGCTAGTTTGACTTAAGGACAAGGGTCAAAATTAATATAATATTTTAATTCGTAAAAATAAGATCCCATCGACCCTAAAGATATGAAGGGTGTTTATATGATCCCTTGTTCCTGTGGGACCCCCTATATTGGGGAAACTGGTCGTTCCATTAATCAGAGGATTAGCGAGCACGCAGCAGATCTAAAGCATAGGAGATCTAAGTCTTCTGCTTTGGCTGAACATGCTGAGAAAACCAATCATCATGTTTGTATTGAAGAAGCCAGTGTTATTGCTAAGGTTTCGCATTTCCATCATCGAAAATTCAGGGAAGCGCTTGAGATCGAAAAGAGACCAAGCAATCTCAATAGAGATGATGGTTGGAAAGTCAGTAGGTGTTGGGTCCCAGCCCTCTCTTCCTAGTCATTTTTTCGTCCTCTTTGGTTTTTTATGTCTTTTATCTTTATTTTTCACTTATTTATTATTATTATTATTATTATTATTATTATTATTATTATTATTATTATTATTATAGATATATATATATATATATATATATATATTTTATTGATTAATTTATTTAAACTAATTTTCTAATTCTTTACTGCTTATCATCCTTTGTTTTTAAATAAAATTAATTTATGCATTACTCTATTCTTTTAACTTTTCCTTTATTATAAGGTCTTTTGATCCTTTTCTAATTACATTTTATTATTTAACATTCATTTTATTAATACTTTATTAATTTATATATTACTCCACCCTTTATTACAATAGCATTTAATTTTACTAATTTTCCTTTAAATTATTAACTAACTTATAAACTTACAATAATACTTTTAGATGAGATTATATTTTCTTCCTTTAACCAATTTCCTTGTTAAATTATTAATTAACTTATAAAAAATTTTATTTATGAGGTCTCATGCCGATTATAAAAATTTTAGGTCATTTGATTAACTAATTTTCCTTCTAATCATTATAATTTTTAATTATTAACTTTGATTTTCTTTAGTACCTTTTATTCTTAATTACTTTTTTATTTATACTTTTTAGGCCTTTCAAGGTCATTTTTATTATTTAACTTATATTTTTGATTTATTAGGTCTCGTACCATTTACCTAAATTACATATTTTTAATAATACTTTTATATAAAATTATTTTATATATCCTTTAATTTACTTATTTTCCTTTTAAATTATTAATTACTTTCTTCTATTTTAATTAACTTATAACTTATAAAATTTTTATTTATTAGGTCTCATATAATTTTTATTCATCCATTAGGTCATTTAATTAACTAATTTTCCTTTTAATTATGAATTAAATTATAATTTTTAATTATTAACTTTTATTCTTATTACTTGTAAATAATAATTTATTTATATTTTAACTAATTATTAATTAACTTATAGTTTTTAATTTTTAGGTCTCGTACCATTTACCTTAATTTATTTATTTTTACGAATTAAAATATTATATTAATTTTGACCCTTGTCCTTAAGTCAAACTAGCCGTTAGATTTGCTAGCTGTTGGAGGCTCTGCTCAGACTATTTAACATGAGGAGCTAGATCTGTTTCTTCATCTTGTCCTGACGATGAACCACACTAGTTGGTTTGAAACGCGTCGACAAATGAGATTCCATGTGATTTTCGCCGAAATCTTTCTCTAACTTGATATGGATCACAAAAGCCTAAACTCGATTATTAAAAGGAGTTACTGAGGAAGATGTCATTGTCAGACTTTTCCCTTATACCCTACAAGGATCAGCTGGGTCTTGGTGCTTTTCCCTACCATCAGGATCCATTACTAGTTGGAATATTTTTCAAGAACAGTTATTAACTAAATACAGTGATGACAAATCTGTGGCCATGTTAATCAATGATCTTTCAATTCTTAAAGCAAAATATAGAGAACCTATAAAAGAGTTCAATTCATGATTTAATAATCTCTTAAATAAGATTCCTATTGCCTCTAAGCCTACTGAACAATTTAGAAGTGAATGGTATATAACAACTTTGCGTTCAAACATAGCTATCTTTGTAGATAGAGTTGGAAAGCCTACTCTAGTAGAAAATATGAAAGAGGCAATTGCTGTGGAAAAACATATCATCGCCTTAGAAAAGAAAGCTGCTCTTGAAGATAGAAAATCTAAAAAAGTCTCCTTCAAAGATGATTCAAAGAAGAAAATGGCTAAAGATCCATATGATATGGAAGGTCTTCAAAAAATTCTAAAGACTATGTCAAATGAAATGATAGAAATCAAGAAACAAGTAGCTGAGACTTCAACTAAAAAGCCATTTAGAAACTTTAAGAAACTAGAATCAAAACCCCCTAATGCTATATCCAACGCAGAATCAGATCCCGAAGATGAAGAAGAAGAAGATATAGTCTTATCATATGAAGAAACTGAAGAAGAGGTAACTGTAGAATGTCATGGGATGTGGGACTTCATTTTACCCAATTCTGACACTGAAAATGAACAGGAAGCTTTCCCAGTAAGTACCAGGAGTAAAGGCACTCTAGAACCTGTTCAAGTAACTCAGAAGAACAGGAACATTGCTACTACTACTAAGGAAAAGACTCCCACAAAGAACTCTACAGTGACATCTACACAAAATCAGCCATCAGCTTCCAAACCACCTTCAACATCTAAAACATTAGTAGTTACAGACTCTATGGATTACAACATCATTGAAGACATGAAGAAAACAAAAGCAAATATCACTATATTTGACCTTAGTAAACTCAAACATCAACAAAAATTTCTACTCAAGGAATTAGATGCAGTACCTTCTTTTCCGCTTCCAAATGTTGTATTGTCCAAAGCTGCTAATGAGGTAGATAAACCATCACCTGGTAGAGTAAAATCTACTGATGCTATTCTAATCGAAGATAGATTAATTTCCCATACTCTTCCTTTTCTCTTGACCTAGGAGATTTATAATAGAAATCTGCACAATTCCCTGATAGAATCAGGGGCTTCATCGAATATAATTCCAGCCTCGGTTTGTTCTAAACTGAATATTGACCCCAAAAGTTTGCAATGCATATTTTACAGTTGGATAGAACTAAGGTCCAAGTATTAGGAGAAATCAAATCAGTTACCATTAGGTTATCAGCTGATCCAAGAGTGGTTTAGAGAATTGATATATTAATCGCTGATATTCCTGAGTTTTATGGTTTGATTTTAAGTAGAGACTGGTATGAGAAACTTCATGGTTACATTTTTACCGATTGGTCTCACATGTGGCTGCCCTATAAAAGAAAGCCAAATTAGATTAAGATTGATCGGGAGAAGCATATGACTCATACTATAACAGAGTTTCAACAAGAAAACCATTGTATAGCATTCAACAATAACATTCTGGGTAATTACTCATTTGAATCATTTTTTGGTAATTTTACTACTTAATCATCACCTTTCTCAGTTAATAATTTCACATCTCAAATTGAAAATTTTTCTCAAACAGATACATCAAGGTGTGTTAAAATTTATAAAGAAATTGTAAATAAAACTGCAGATAAACCTTTATTTTGGTCATTATATTTTGATGGGTCTAAATCTAATGATGGTGCAGGAGCAGGATGTATTTTAGTTAGTCCTAAGGGAGAAAATACCATGCTATCATGTAGATTAGAATTTGAGTGCACAAACAATACTGTTGAATACGAAGCCTTGATTCAAAGACTTTACAAAGTAATTGGTCTTAAGGTACAATATTTGAAAGTGTTGGGTGACTCTAAAATTGTAATAAAACAAGTCAGAAATACTATACATTGTCTTTCTAGCCACTTTAAACATTATTAATCCTTGGTACAAGACCTTGTATCTCATTTTATAGCATTTAATATTTCTCCCATTCCTAGAACTCAAAATGCAGCAGCAGATTTGCTAGCCAATGTTGCTTCTAAGCTCCTTCCGTCTGAAGATTACAGTCCCAATAGATTTTTAGTAGAGTTAATTTTTAGACCATCAATTCCCAATAATGTCACTAACTGGCGAGTATTCAATCATGATGATAAAATTTTAAATTTCTTAACTTCTGATAAGTCCTATAATGATCAAATTATTGATGAAAGTGAGCATGATCTTCAAATGAAGGAAAAATTTGAAGAAAATTCAATACCTAAACCAGTGGTCAAACTAGAAGATCTTTATGACATCAAAGATAGGTTTAAACAGGTTACTAATTCAAAGCTCCAAAGTTCTACTTTGAGATTTGAATTAATAAACCTTGTACAGAGGACAAGACACAAAACATCAATTTGGGAATAGGACTTACTTCAGAAGAAAGAATTGCATTTATCAAATTATTGAATAGATATAAAAATGTTTTCGCTTGGAATTATGATGATTTGAAAACATATGATACTTCTATCATACATTATACAATTCCAATGATATATGAAGAAAAATCAGTGCAGAAGAAATTAAGGAAAATTCATCCCAACCTCGAAAGTCAAATCAAAGCCGAGTTAAACAAACTCTTGAAAGCTAAGATAATTTTCCCTATTAGACATTCAAATTAGGTGTCCAACATGGTGCCTATAAGAAAGAAAAATGGTGACATTAGAATTTGTATTGATTTCAGAAACCTTGACAAAGTAAGTCAAAAGGATAATTTCCCTCTACCAATAATGGAGCAAACTTTCCATTCAATTACTGGTTCTGAATTAATGTCTTTCTTAGATGGTTTTTTAGGGTATAACAAAATTTTGGTATACCTCGATGACAGACTTAAGACTACTTTCATAACTAAGTGGGGAACTTATGTCTATAAAAAAATGCTTTTCAGATTAATTAATGTTGGAGCTACATTCCAAAGAGTAATGGACATTGCATTCAAAGGTCTAATCAATAAATCAGTAGTTGTTTATTTGGATGACATTATTGTCTTCTCTAAGAAAAGATCAAATCATTTACATGATTTGAAACAAATCTGTGAATGCTGTAAAAGATATGGAATTTCACTCAATCCTAAGAAGTCTTTTTTTGCTCTTGACCAAGGTAAACTCTTGGGGTTCATTGTTGCGAAAGATGGTATTTATATTGATCCAAATAGAATCAAAGAGATTTCTGATATTCCATTTCCACATAATAAAAAATCAATGAAATCATTTTTAGGTCAAATTAATTTTGTAAAAAGATTTGTTCCAGATTTTTTGCAGATTGTTTTACCATTACAAACCATGATCAATAAAAACTCAGTGTTTGAATGGGGGCATATACAAAGAGAGGCTTTTGATTAAATAAAGTAGTCAATCATAAATGCTCCTGCTTTAAACACTCCCAATTTCTCAACTCATTTCATTTTATATATTGTTGCCTCTGATTCATCTTACGCAACAGTGGTGAACATAAATCAATGATCAAAACTTGGAAGCACCAATTTCATTTTATAGTTCAAATCTTCAAGGTGCTGAACTCAATTACTTCGAAGTTAAAAAGTAAGCATTTGCTGTATACAAAGCCATTAAACACTTTAGGCCCTTTCTCTTAAAGGCTGACACTAAAGTTATAGTCACTTTTTCAGTAGTAAGACAGTTACTAGTTCAAAGGGAATTGGGAGAAAAAAGGGCAAACTAGGTCACAAAATTACAAGAATATGATTTGGACATTAGACTAGCAAAGATTATGAAAGGCCAAGGTTTTTGCAGGTTGTTAGTAGGAGCTTCTAATATTCAGGAACATGAGGGTACAAATAATATCGAAGAAATCAATGAGTTAAGTATCATTAATCCTGAATCCAAATATGAAGATTTGATATTCTATTTGAAGAATGGATATGCTCCTTCTAATATTTCCTATAAAAATAAATGTGCCATTAGACTGAAAGCGAAAAACTTCATGATTATTTATGATGTGTTTTTTAAACGGAATTATGATTCAATTTTTTTAAGATGCTTAGAAAACTTGAAGTGCAAAAGGTCTTGCAAGAATTACACGATGGTCCAGTAGGAGGACATTTTGGCGCTGATACAACAACCCAAAAAATTATTCATGCTGGGTATTATTGGACCATCTTATTTAAAGACACTCATGAATATGTAAGGAAATTCAGAACATGTTAAACTACCAGTGGAAGACAAAAGAAAGCAACTTTTTCTCTACAACTAGTCAACATTGAACAACCCTTTGAATAATGGGGATTGGATATCATTGGAGAAATTATTCCACATTCATCCAAATAGCGTAGGTATATCCTTACAGCTACGGATTACTTTACTAAGTGGGTAGAAGTAATTCCTTTGAAGACAACAAACTCTGAGGCAATCATTGAATTCATAGATTAGTTCATCATTACTAGGTTTAGTGTCCCAAACGCTCTTATTTTTGATAGTGCATCTTATTTCTCCAGTAATTCAATACTTGAATTTGCTATCAAAAGAGGATTCAAATTGAAATATTCTGCAAACTACTACCCTTAGAGTAATGGTTTAGCAGAATCCACCAATAAAAATCTGATCAAAATCATTAAGAGAACTATTGATCAGAATCATAAGAATTGGCACAAGTCTTTCATATTTGCATTATGGGCAGACCGTATAACACAAAAGGCCTCAATAGTCACTTCTCCATTTAATCTAGTGTAGGGAAAATAGGCTGACATATTAGCAAACTTATTACTTCCATCACTAGCCTTAGTGCAGTTTATTGAAGAAAATCCCTCATCTTCTATTCAATTGAGACATAATTAGATCCTGAAACTAGAGGAAGAAATGGAGAAAGCATGAATTACACATGCGAAGCATCAACAAATTATTAAGTCTTCTTTTGATATAATTTCAAGCGGCTCAAAACATTTACAAGTTGGTGATCTTGTTTTGAAATGGGACAAAGCCCACGAGGATGAAGGAAACACACTAAATTTCAGAAAATGTGGCTCGGGCCATTTCAAATCAGCGAGAAGATAGGCCCATCAACATTCTTATTGCAAGATCTATTAGGAAAGAGAGATTCTCTTCCTGTCAATGGGCTTATTTTGAAAAAAATCTTTAATTCAGGAGGCAACCCCTTCTCACTTTGTAAATATTCAATTTTCAGCTATATTTGTGTGAATAATTAGTTTATTTTCATTTTTAGAACATAAAGTTGTAAATAGCTTTCTATTAGTCTTTACTATTTTGAAAAGGTTACTTAAAAAAAAATAGTCTTAATATTTACTTTTGATAGATGGAAGCCTTGAAGGAAAAGGAAAGTTCTAGGAAATTATGTATAAATAAACTCTGAAAACCCTTTTTATTTTTGTGAGAATCTTCTCAAAACTTGAAAATACTGTAAATCATTCTAAGTTTTAGAAGCCTAAAAAAGGTTATCAATAGAAAGCAAAGACTGATCCAATCTTAGCATCTGCAACTTTTAAAATTGTCATCCATTTTCTCTTAAGGAGAAAATTATTCACCCCATCCATCAAAGTTTATGATTTTTCAGAGTGTAATTCCAAAATATATTTGATATAAAAGATAAGAGGTCTCATCACAAGCATGCTTACCATAATCTTAGGGGACTAGTTCAGCTGACATTACCAACACTGCATACCAAAACAGGGTAATGAATTATAATTATAAGACAAGGGGTCTCATCACAAGCCAACTTGTTTAGTTAAATTACAACCAGTGAATGGCATTGTCAACAGTTGGCCACCAAACCAGGACAATGGCTTTTTATCTTAAAAAATAAAAAAAATAGGGAAAAAAGAAAAATGTGATACAAAAAATGTGGAAACATATCTTTTGGATTCGTTCTTTTAAATTATACTCTAAAATGGATGGGACAATGAATGATCAAATGGTTAAAAGGTGACCCTGTCGAGACTATGAACGTTGTTGGCAGCAACAACTCTATCTATGACAAAAGAGTCATTATACAAGCTAAGTTGGAAAAGTCTCGTGTTTGATCATTATCAACCAATTAAGGTTTACTTAAACTTAAGATGTATTTAATTTTGAGACGAGAAAGAAATAACAAAGATAGTTTTCATTATATTCAAAAATTATGATTACTAAGTTATATTAGATTTTCTCTATCCGCTAAGGTTTTCAGATTAAAAAGGTTAATATATTATATTATTTTCTCGGAGATAATTGTTTCTTCCAGTGAATCGCCAAATGTTGTATTGTACAACAACCCCCCATTCCTAAAAAAATTTTACATGAAATTTTTAATAAGAAATGGGTTCCTTTTTAAATAAAATTAGTTAAGATTTGTGAGTTGATAAATAAAACTGGTATTAACCTCTTTACAAGAAAAATATTAATCAAAAACCCGATGTAAATGATTCATTTCATAAAGCCTTTTGAAAAATACAAAATTTTCCTTTAAAAAAACATTATGAATAATTCTACAGTGCGATAAAGCGATTGGAGATCGCATATCGCAATGACAAAGGAACATAGAGAAACAGGGCCTTAACAAATCCTCCGATCTGATAAAGCTAATCGCAATTGGCAATCAGAGATAACAAGTGACAAAGGGACATGTAAAAATAAGGCCTCATCAAATCCTCCGACCCGATAAAGGTAATCGCAATCGGGTATTGGGGATATCAATGACCAAGAGATAAAAGTGCAAACCAAAACCCCAATTGCGATCAAGTAATAGGGCGTGCATTTCAAGAGAAAAACATAAAAACGGTTTGCGTTCGTGATACTCCACTTTATTATAATATTACTTTATTGACAATCAGATATATTCGTTGCAGATAAAGAAGCCTATACATTTGAAACTCCCAGTCATGATTTGCGAATCATCACCGATCGCTGATCGGGGAAAATATTAAGGCACGCTTGAGATAATAATTGATGAGATGGGCATTTATGGTATTAATTCGTCACCATTGGTGACTCGAACGGCTATTATATTTTACAGTTAAGAGTGTGTCCTTCAAGAGATTTCATTCGTGGTAATTTTGTACATCCAATTTATCATGCGACAATCGCCTTAATTCTGTTCATTTTCTTTAGCTTTCAGCGACATATCTATGTATTACGGTTTGAAATTGTCTGTGCAGAGTTTCTCAGAACTCATGAATCAAGAGAAGATGAGAAAGAAATCCAAGAAGGCCAAAGCAACCCCCATAGCAAAAGCAACCCCCATGGCTAAAGAACCAGGACCGAGAAAGAAGGGATTAATTTCAGATACAACATGTCTCGGTCTGGGAAATATGAGCTCGGAAAGAATTTATAATCTGATAGAAGCAGAGGAGCTCGAAGAATTATCAAAGCGAGCCACAGCCGATTGAACCAACAAGTTAGAGGGGACTCTCAAACAATTGTCCTCTTCATACCTTCACAGAATAGCAGCGCGGGCTGAAATTTTGACATACACTGATGTGGTTAAATGGGTTGTTGAGAAAATACCAACTTCAGATAGAACATTTTCCACGGTCGATGGAAGGATATTTGGGTAATTCAAACCTGAAGATCTTAGACAAATGTAACATCTACCTCAGCCCGAGAAGCGCTATAACAAGGCATTCTTGGAAGCGTTTGCAAAGGAAAATGACTTGGAATCAGACCCAAACAGGCACTGGAGGCATTTCCTAGAGAAACATAACCATGATTCATCGGGTAAGTATTCTGTTGACTCACTAGCTTCTCCTTATTGCTATGCTAGAGCTATGATGTGTAGACTGTGGGGACAACATGATTCAGCAAAATTTTCTATAGATATGGTCCCGTTAATGGAAGCTGCAATTAATGGTTATGTTATGGATTGGGTAAATATTTTGTCCGATAAGCTAGCCACTGAAAGATTAGAATACAGAAGGAAATCGTTTACAACTTCCCGGATCATTCCCCCTTTCTACTACAGTGCATATATTCTGGATATACTTTGTTTTAATTCTGAATTCCTGATACTTGAATGGAAGTGGACTTCCCAATATCCCAACCCTATTCAAATATATTACAAGTAGTTGTGAAAGGCACACTAAAAAAATCACCTATACAGAATTTGTAATGGTTTTGTTTCACTTGTATATTATTCTATTTTCAATAAGCCTACCCCTAGGATATCCTAGGAAGCAGCAATTAACCTGACAGCAGTAGGTAGCTGGTTCTGGGAGGATAAATTTACTTATGTGAGGCTTTTCGGCAGTCTCACTAATCCTCATGTTCTTCCTCTATATGTCCCTGATAAATTGTTAGCCCGAGAATCGACATATCAAATAATAGTTTCAGGAACATCAAGAACCCTTAAAGATTCTAAGAAACAAATGTAGCTTATATTCCTACTATGATGTGGCATTTTTACCTTACATGATTACAAGCATGCAGAGAAAGAAGCAGAGAAGATTCAGAGGTTCAATCTTGCCACCATTCCGAATATGCAATATGACCCAAGGAAGGTTTCCTATAATGTCACCTCTCAAGCTAAACTTGCTAAATTCAATCATGAAGCAGATGTCTTTGATGATTTATTTGCTTCAGCCGAAATATTTTTTCAGGTTAAAGGATTGGTTAGGATGAAATATGGAGAAGAAGGGTTAGAAACATTTAATAGGCTTAGAGCCCAGAGGTTGCAAACTCTGCCTTTAGACCTATTAGCTACAGCCCTGACAGATCAGCCAGTGAACAAAAAGCTGCCGACAAGACTCCTATAGATGAGAAGATCCTTGAAAAAGAAAAATCCCCAAACCAGAAGCAAGAACAAGAAAAGAGTGGTGAACTCATTGATTCAAACATCTATGGTGATCCAAAACTGATGAAAGAATGACAACAATTTGATTCCATAATCAGTAATACTGAGGGCCTTCAAGGATTCAGCACACCTGAGGTGAAAACTGGTCATAAATCAGTAATTAAAACAGTTTCGACTGAAGGAACTAGCAGCCCACCCATAACTCACAAGGATGTGGAAATAATCCTCGAAAACCCCTCCGATGAAATTGTTTTGCATGTAGAAGAAATATCACCACTGGATGTCTTCTAGAGCCCTAAGCATAGGGCTGTAGTCAAAAGACAAAGGAAAAATAGGAAAGTTGATCAATCTCCTCTTTTGACTTCACAAATGGAGATAAAAAATGTGGTATGGAGAGAAGAAGTTAACCCTTCTGAAAATATCACTAAACTTTCTCAGTATGATGGAGCATACACAGTGGCAACAATGGACAAAGCATCGGAGGTCAGTAACTTGCTCAAAGAAAAAGATCAAGTGATCATTTTGCTGGAAACACAGGCACAAGAGAAACAACAAAAGATAGAGCAGTTGGAACAACAGTTAACAGTCCAAAGACAATTAAATAACCAATTGAACGAGCAATTGCTCAAAGAAAAACAAAGGATTGATCAACATGCAATTCAGAAGCAACAAGAACTATCCAAAGCATTGAGCAAGTTGCAATCAATAAACGAACAGTTGAGAAAATCAAAAGAAGAACAAATAGCTCAACTATCACTACAGATTGAAAGATTCAAAGAATATCCCCAAGTGGGAGAATTCAGATCGGAGGCTCTACAAATTACCAAGGCATTGTCTAAATAGTTGAGCCTATTGTGTCATAATATCTCACGCGCTCTTCCTCTATGTGAAATTTCCTCATCTATGTTTGATAATTCAGTTGACGCAAGACTAAATTTGGAGCAAACAGATGAGTGATTAACAGATTTTCTCTCTTGGCAAGAAATCGAAGAAGGAAAAGCTGCTAATCTACCCCAAATTCTGGAATCACATTAAGAAATCCTATTCATTGAATGGCAGTCTCAACTAATGAAGGCAGAAAGAGCGACTTCAAAATGCAGATCGACAACGAATAATCTGGTTGAATTGATTAGTGATACTCTTTATTTGTCAAATTTAATTACACAGTGTTCTCTAGGGAAACTTCCATCAGTTAAAGCATTAGAACAGACATGGAAATAGGAGCTGGAGTAGAGGGAAAGATTGATTGCAAGTATTCAAACTTTAACATGGGATACCTTTTGGTTTTTCCTTGTTAAACCACACAGTCAACAAACAACGATAAAATTCCTCACCGATGCAATTGGCCATATGATTCCTGAAATTTCTGATGCCACCTACACAGCTCAGTTACACTCACGAATGAGTCAGCCACCAGAACTTCAACCGATGCTTGCCATTTGTAGCTCAAGTCACAAGATAAGCAGCCAATACAGTGAATCATTTTCACCAACTACAGCCTACCTATTTCGAGAAGATCTTCACATATTTGTGATTTGGTTATACCAACACATAGCATTTTTATTTGATATTTTTTTAGTTAGATAGTATTTATAGACCCTTTTATGTTTTTAGAAAGGGTCCTCAAATTTTTGTATTAAGAATTGGATTGGAAGTTGCACTATTGTACTTCTAATATATTTATTTTTATAAAAACTGGACCTGAATTCTGAGTTTTGATGAAGAATACTTTTATGTGATATGCACTATTGCTTCTTGTGAAAGTATTTCCAAATTGAAAGGCAGGATCTAAATGCAATTCATATTGGAGGAGATTCAATTACATATGATACTACTATCTATGTTTTTTGTTTCATGCTTTTATGTGAATCAACATTTATTTAATTTTGCTATTATTGATATATGTATATGCTCTTACTGCAATTCTTTTACTTATCACTATTAAATGTTTAAGAGTTGTTATTTTTCATATGTATGTGTATCAGTAATATATAAGATTAGTGTGATAACGTTTAATTATTATTTTGTTCAACTATTTGAACAAAGTAATTATCATATGAATAAATATTTTTGTTTATAAGTAGAGTATCTATATGGCATGGACTACATATGAATCTAGACAATAACCCATGAGAACTATTCTTTTTCCAGGTTGAAGCATTCCACCCAATGGCGCATGTACAACCCTTTGGAGTTGAAGAAGTTATGTCCTTCAATCATGATTTCCTTCTTGTCTTCTAGGCAGGAAAGGATCACCATGAAGAAATCATTGGAGCCAATTTTGACTTAGTAGTGGTCCTTGGGCTTCCATCGTTGTGCTATCCAATTAAGAAAGCTTTTTTCTGTTGGAGAGATTCCAATAACTTTGCAAGTAAGCGAATCCAGACATGAGGAACCTGCTGAGCCAGATGGGTTGTTGCTAACAATCTAAATTTCCCCTGCATC
Organism: Pinus tabuliformis; assembly: GCA_031772625.1. NCBI lineage: Eukaryota > Viridiplantae > Streptophyta > Pinopsida > Pinales > Pinaceae > Pinus > Pinus tabuliformis. The sequence continues at coordinate 527,914,047 of CM062820.1, forward strand.
ATCAGTTGTGAATGGGGTTTGACTAGCTGATTGGTTAAAGGGGTCTCGAGCCCCTCCCCCAAAGACGCCATTCCGCAAGGCTTTCTCAAACGAGGTATCAGCGAGATCAGACAGAGAGGAAGAGAGTATTAGAGGGGTGCGCAAGGAAGTGTTCATGAGTTTGCACAGGCGTTACAGAGTGAAAAACTCAAAACCAAAGAATATTTTTTTTCATAATAATATTATTGTTTTGTTGTTAATATTAATGTCGTTACTTATATGCTATTAATAAATTTAATAATAATATCATTTTAACTCATCATATATTTTGTTATTAAGAATATTATTATAAAATAATAACATTATTATATCAAGATAAAATTAATTATTATACCTAATAATATTATTATATTTAAGTATCGAGGGTCTTTCGTAGTGCATTATATTAGATATCATTTTTTTGGATTCAACTGCATTAAAAAGTCATTCGTCTATGATCATTTCCATGAGAGGTAGTCCTAACTGACTAATTTCTCATGATTTTTGAATAGTCCACCTGGCACTCATTGCATCGGGTGATACTCACAAGGGTGAAGAAGTGGGATTGAAACTAATGAAATGAATTACATAGCATCAATCATCACTTCCGGGGCTTGCACTCGATAATCAAGATTTCCCAGGAGGTCACCCATCTCGGATCACATATGGGGTAGCAAGCTAAGTGGGCTTGATTGTGGGATAGGTGACCTCCTCGAAAGTCCTAGCACTGGAAGTGATGATTGACGCTATGTGATTCATTTCACTAGTTTCAATCCCATTTTTTCACCCCTCTGAGCATCACTCGATGCAATGAGTGCGAGGTGGACTATTCAAAAATCATGAGAAATTAGTCAATTAAGACTACCTCTCATGGAAATGGTCATAGATGAATGACTTTCGTAACGCAGTTGAATCCGAAAAAATGATATCTGATATTATTGTATTTAAATATTAAACCAATATTATTAATTTCATTAATAGTATTAAAACTTTCATATTATTAATTTAATATAATATTAGTAACAAAATTATTAATAACATTTTTATTAAAGACAACATAAATATTTTAATTTTAATAATATTATAATTTGTCATTAATATTTGATAAAAGCGTATGATTGATTGTTAGAGACATTAAATTTACATCATACACCAATTAAGCTATAAGACATGGAAAAATAATGTTTGAAACACTCAAATAGTGAAATAACCTATGCAAAACCCTAATTATGGAAGAAAAATGAAAACGAATAAGTAATACGAAAAACATAAGGGATCTCTTCTTGACGTATATTTTTCCCATTACTCTCAGAATTCTCCATTCTTTAAAAAGGCATTAAATCAAGCCATGAGAGAGTCAATGGTTATATTTTTTTTTACATTAAAAAATTGTTATCTATTTATGTTCCATAGGTTTTGCGTGATTAATATTGAATAAATTAGTGAAATTTGTTGAAATAATGGTGAGATGCTGAATTTTTTTTTATAACAAATATTATCATTTTTTTAAACTATGTAGAGCGTTTTTATTTCCTTTTTATATATATATTTTCTTAAAATCTCGATGGGAAAATAACAATTGCTCCACCAAACTATTTAGAATAAACTCAATTGGGATTCTGTACAACTATCTACTACTTTAAGTTAGAATTAATTCTATTACAACGCTGTACATGGAGCAAATCAAACAAGAGAATTTGTGGTTATATTTGTTTTTTATATAAATAAAAATGTTAGTTATTTATATTCTTAGGTTTTGAGTGATTAATATTTATTTTTTATATAAATAAAAATGTTAGTTATTTATATTGATAGGTTTTGAGTGATTTATATTGAGTAAAACATTGAGATGCGTTGAAATCATCTTTAGAGGGCCGGAAGTTGTTCCCTATAATAGGCATAGACCTGGCGTGAGTGGTGGATACCTTGATGTTATCTTGTAGATTTCTGTTTTGGATTGCAGTTTGAATGTTGGTCATCTTAGGAAGAAGATATGGTGTGTAGTGCATGTTAATGCTACTTAATGTTTCACTGTCCACTACAATATATTTAAAATTTCACTGTCCACTACAATATATTTTATATTGGTCATGGTAGGAAGAAGATATGGTGTGTAGTGCATGTTAATGCTACTTACAGTTTCACTGTCCACTACAATATATTTTATATTGGTCATGGTAGGAAGGAGATGTGGTGTGTAGTGCATGTTAATGCTATTGCTCAATGCAATATATTTTATATGGGTGGGAGGATAAAATTACTTAGTTTTATTGGAGAACAATATCATATTACTAAGTTTTATCATGGAGTAATATCATAACACGTGAGTTTATATTGGGGATATATATTAAGGAAAAAAAGGGGTAAAAGGTTTTTATATTGGCAAATATAAAAAATGGATATTAAAGTTAATGAAATAATATAAAAAAGTATTAAAATTGTTAATGAAAAAACGGATACCTACAATATCTAGTGAATGTAGTGAAGTAGGAGTTTTTTAAATTGGGAAGTTGTATTGGGTTCATATTGGTAGGGGTTTAAATAATATGATTTTTAAAAATATTTTCCAATATGTAATCAAATTAAAGATATTGTTTAATATTGTGGTGATATGTTAAAGGTTAGTGAATGAATTTTCACAATATTATCATTAATAAAATGTATTACAAATCCTTGATGAAAAATATGGCTTGCAACTAACCATTATCCACACCCACAAATACATTGATCTGTGAATTCGCCAAAACTTTCAATGCATCCGTGGTTGTTTGCCGCCTTCCTGATGTTGTTCTTTTATCACCATCTACACATTGAGTGAATAGATTGTCTGATTAAGACAATGAAGCTTTGAATAACAATCGTATTTTATGGAAGAAGAAAATGTAGGGTAATGCTTATTTATGAATATTATAGTTACGTGGGTACCTCTCCCAGGTATTGGAGAACACGTACCCCAAGCTCCCCCACTCCAGGGAGCTTTGAAGCTGGTTGGAAACACTCCAAAACCTCTAGGAGTTTCAACTAGTACTTTGGAGCTTTCCAAAACCTCTAGGAGTTTCAACTAGTACTTTGGAGCTTCTAGGGAGCTTCACTGCAACAATTTTTTTACGTTTTGGGATCTTCATTGCAATGAATAATTGAAAACTTAGGTGTATTTGATTCTGCAACTCATGGAATTGTGAATAGGGAAGGGCATGTTGTTAGTTTAGATCTGGATATGAGTTTGGAACTAAGAGAAACAATCCATTTATGGAATGGCATTCTATCCAGATGAAGATGAGGAGTCTGGCCTATTCTGATATTTATCATTACAAAGCGATTTATTCTCCTCATATACAGGGATAGTGGATGGATATAAAAACATTTACACACACTAGACAAAAGATGGAATACTAAAGAAAAAAATAGTTGAAATTATAAAATATAAATATTATTAAAAAAATATTTTTTAATTCAATTTTCATATTATTTAAGTATAGAATATATCTTAACTTGGAAATTTATAATTTTATTATACAAACTCTCTTTAAAATAACGTTACTTTTAAACTCTAGTGTTTTATTTTTTTAATTATTATTAATATATATTTTATTTTTTAATATATATTTTATTTTTTGATATATATATATATATATATATATATTGGTGATGGTACATAAGGGCCAGAAATTGACCTAGTGACATAACATATAATGTTGCATTAAATCACTTAATCGAGTAATAACAACTTTTTTTCAGATTTGAGAGTTTTGCATGTTTCTTTGCTCGAAAAAAAATTGATTAGAAAATTGTCCATAGATTAATATTTTGATGTATTTCAAACTTCAATTTTTTTACATATTTCTTTGCTTTATAAAATTTCATTAACAAATTTTGAATGAAAATAAATAAATTATTTTATTTTTATTTTTAAAATATATTAAATTATAATATATAATATTGTTGCCCCTCCCAACTTGTTCAAACAAAACAAAACAATGCTCGTTCCCGTGTATCGGAAATACCTGCATACCAAAAATTTGTACAACATAAATGAATATTAAACAACAGAAGATTCTGATAAGACTCTGGACCAAAACTCCTTCATTAGTGAGTGGTCTAATTATGTTATTTAGCATTACACAGTTGTGTCTTTGGAAATGTTAAATATTATGACTGTATGGAGATTGCGTGTTGAAACTTGATGCTATTGAATATAATGAACAGCGTTTAATTAATTTGCGTAAAAATTTTCAAGCTAAACGTTAACTAGATTTAATTAAAGAAGCAAACTAAAGCTTAAAAGCTTAACCTGAAAGAACTAGCCGAAAGATTTTAGTGCACCCGCGGATTTCATAAAAGTTTTTCCAATCTTTTAGAAAGGTTAAACTGTGAAATAACTTGCTACGAACGAACGGGATGGGCGAGAAGAGAAACCGAAATTTGAATAGATATGCAGGCTCAAGCTACAAAGGGAGAAAATAAATCAATAAACAGCATAGAGATTAATAAAAAAATAACACAATCACATTATTAAATCTGCACAAGCACATCAAAGATAAATGTTAAAGTTAAAATTTAATGTTAAAATTAAAATTTAAAAAGATTAATGTTAAAATTAAAATTTAATATTGATAAAAATTATTAAAAGTTGATAAAAGTTAATATTAATATTAAAATTTGATGTTTATTATTAAAGGTTAATATGAAAATTTAATATTCATATTAAAAAAACCAATAAAATTAATAAACTTCAAAAAAAAATTAATATTATAAATTCCCAGAATTAATATTATAAACTAAAAATATTATTATTATTAATATTGAAAAGCAGATTAATATAGATAAAAATATTAAATATTAATATTAAATTTAAATTTAAAATTTGATATTAATATTAATAAAATTAAAATTAAAGTTTAATATTAATAAAATTTAAAGTTTAATATTAAAAGTTAATATTAATAAATTTATGTAATTAAAACATAGGATAATATTATGAACATTGTCAATAATATTATATTCTAGGAATATGAACTCTCACATTAATAAATCCAAGGCACTAATAAACTCAAAAGATTACTATTATAAATCTAAAGGAATAATATTAGACCAAAGGGATTAATATTGTAAATCCAAAGCATATAAACTTTAAGATAAATATTATAAACCCTAAAACAAACATAGTTGACCATGCTTGAATTGATTAGCAAATTATATTTGTCACGAATGCCATGATGGACCATGGTTGACCATGATTGATCTTCATATTAAGAGAACATTTGTCACAATGCGACATTGGACCATAATTGTTTTTCATATCAAGACAATTTTTATCACAATACAAACATTAAACCATAATTAACAATAATTAACCTTTAAAATAATTTTGCATATATTTCAAAATTAACCAATCTTATAAACATTATATATTGAAATTAAAACTACCAATTGTAATCATTTTATTAGTAATAAAAAATTAAAAAAATTATACAATCTATCCTAAACTATCATTTTTATGAAATTTCATATTTCATTTTAGAACATTAAAAAAAATCAATATATTGTATATTAACTATAATTCACATTATCATTTTATCATTTAATTATGAAATAATGATTTTATTATTAATTAAAAGAGGGATAATTGTAGTATCAATCATTACCATTTTATTTTTAATTAAACTCCAACAAATTCTACTATCAACAAACAAATTATCATTTTCTCAAAATGTGATATCTCATTATCATCTTATAACATTAAAAGTGAGAAAAGCGAATGAACAATTTATTAACTATGGTTCACACTAATTATAAAAGTGATATGAGGTGTTGATTTTTATGATTATTAATTAACAATAAAATCATTTTCTCATCAACATTTTATTATTAATTAAAATTGGGAAAATTGTATTATTAATCATAAGCATTTTATTATTAATTAAAATTGAGAAAATTGTACAATCAAATTATGAAATATTATTTTCATAAAATTTAATAGGAAAATAACATTTTTTCTAATTGAAGAAATCCTATCTAAAACAACTTTGCGGGGTACATAATCTTGGCTGACATTACACAACTAAAATTGTGTAACGAGTCTGAGATTGGACAACTTGATTTATGAAAGGGACATGAAAACACACCTCGTGTATGGGCTTGGAGTGGTCCTTAGGGTTGATGCATTCGGTCGCTCCCAGGGCCATGGCTGCAAGGAATTAACAAAACGATTGATTGAGTCTGTGCGTTTAACGACTTTACGTGTTCCAGAGTTGACCTGTTAATTTACCTTCGGGAAACTTGTTAGGGTTGGTATCAACTCCAATTATTCTAGATGCTCCTCTCACGCTGGCGCCTCCAGCCACCTTCGAAAATGTAAGTGAGCAATCAAGAACATTAAATAATTTTGTGAAATAAGTAGGTGATGAAGAACATTAAAAGAATTCGTGAGAAGAAACGACAGGTCAAGATGTGAAATTGGTGAAAATTTACTGACCGCAAGGCCGACTGAACCGAGACCGAAGATGGCTACTGTTGAGCCATGTTCTACGTTAGCTGTATTCCATGCAGCGCCAACACCTGCAGATCCGATATCCTCAAGATGAATTGTTTAGGGATTTCTACTTGTGTCTGCAATGATTACTGATAGGTTTCTGCCTGTGAATGATTTTATCGTTAACTAGGTCCTGTTTGGGGGCCCAATGTGTACGGATTTAAGCGGAGTTAAAAAAATTTAGTAAATTGGTGCAGAAAATAATGGATTTTTGCCCGAGATTTCAGTAATATTTATTTTTTTTTGGGGAAATCCTAGGTACCCTTGCCCAGGTTCAATATTTTAGGAAATCCCAGGTACCCTTGCCCAGCTTCAATATTTTTGGAAATCCTCTCATCATCATAAAAAAAATCTATTATCTCAACACTATAAAAACAAGATTGAAACACTCTTATCCGTCTCAACACTATCAAAAACAAGATAGAAGATTGAAGCACTCCTACCAAAAATAGCGAGATTCCCATGCCAATTTATTCCATGGCAGCTTCATTTATTTATATGGCTTTTAGGATTTTTAAATGATCTATAATAAATTGTTAAATTGAATGAAAGTTTAGCTTTATTGGGTAGAGACTAACTATTCACTCTAATGAGATAGAAATATTGTAATTTGTAATTTTCTAAAACATTTTGATTCAAATAAATTACATAAAATTAAAGATAAATAAAATTTAAGAAAATAAAAAAACATAATTTAAATTGTAGAATTGTTTATGGCTCATTAAATCACTTGTAGTTTTTTTTATAGTTATTTTTTTGATAATTAATAATTAAATCGTCTTGAATTTATTTATATTATATTATTATTATTATATCTAAAATAAAAATGAATATCAATTAATATTTTAATTTTATATCAACCAAAAATAAAATATTTAAAAATTATAATAATAAATTAAAATTAAAATACATGAATCAACTAGAGTTAAAATGGATATTCATCAGATGTAACACTCAAGGTGCTAAAGCTTCTTTCCTCTTCACACATCAAAAACTAATTGATATTTGAATTGAATAGAAAGAAAAATTGGAGATGAATGGGCTCACATACCAGTGGCTATTCCGCAGCTTAGAAGACATACTTTTTCTAGAGGAGCGTTCGGATTTATTTTGACAACACAGGCATAGTCAACAACTGTGTACTCGCTGAACGTGGAACACATGAAATGATAAACAGGTTTTCCACAAACAGAGAAATCGGTTTTCCACAAACAGAGAAACGGGATTTCTGATCACTCTGCATCACAGTTCTAGAGACGTTCGGTCTGAACTTTCCACATAAATTGGTCTTCTTGGAGTTACAGTAAACACAATCTCCGCACTGCCCAGAGAACAAAGGAAGCACATGGTCTCCTCTCCTTAGATCTGTTACACCTGCTCCCACGCTTTCCACTATTCTGCAATTCGTCACAGCTTCTCAATTAGCATTTTCTTTGTTTGTGATGAAAATGAAGAGTGCAATGAAACTCACTTACCCTGCACCCTCGTTGTAAGGACCTCCGGTTGTGGGTGCGACGGGCGCGGGGCGGGCGATCGTGCACTGGCATGGGCGGGCACGTGGGCGGGCGCACGGGCGCGCTGAACGACAGTATGTGACGATAAAAGCGACGTTAAGAATACACAAAAAATGGCTAAGTGACACTTCCTCACTTGTACGCATATGTTATGAAACAATATGGAGGTTTATATATGCGTGGAATAATAAAACATAAAATATAATGGAGCACATACATATACGACAAGATTAAAACTATGTAATACGAAGGTTTATAATAATTAAACATGAAACATAAATATATACCAAAGATATGACGTAAGGGCTTCATAATACCATTTAACATGTCGGCCCAAAGTTATATCCCAAGGTGTAGAGCGTATATATACATGAGCATGAGAGCTCATTAAGGCATCGAAGCATCTTCGCTCATCTTCATACGCATAGGGGTAAAACAGCAGGGGTAAAAGTAGACTACGCATACCTCATGCGTAGTGCTACTAAAGGTGCAGTTTTGACTTAAGTGCGGGTTAGGTGAAGACAAGCGTGCTGAGGTGTGTAGATTGTGTACAGGACTTGACAAAGTAAGATAGGTGGCCCGGGTGGGTATTCTTCTTTGTGCAAGAGTGCATATGATGATGTATAAGGTTGTTCTATGCCTGTTGTAAAATTATTCTAAGTGTTGGCTTGAAGTTTTTCAAGCACACTTGTATTGTAAAATTGAAGAACCTGTTATAATATATTGTTGGGCAGACTTTACTGGGAGTTGCCCCTCCCTTTATACTTGTGTATTGTTCTCGGTTTATTGTATATGGTTAATGATTGAGAATGTTAAAGTATAAAGGATAACACTTTATTCGGTTATAAGAACACAATTTAAGTGTGTTCATGTTGGAATAGGCGTAGCCCATGAACGTTAGTATTGTTAAAAAGAAAGCGTTCGGTGGTGCCGCACCTCGCTACAAGCGGTTGGAAGATCACCACAGGTGTAGGGGCGTGACAGTTGGTATCAGAGCTCGGTCGGAGCTGATGAGCTGGGGTGCTCATGACAGTGGACAGCAAGGCATGGCGAGTTTGGGTGAAGGGAGAAAGAAGCTCTTGCTTACCTTGGACAGGTTGAAAAGGTTGAAGGAAGAGAGGCCCCGAATCCGTGAAGAACTTAAAGCCTTGAGAAAGAATATCGAAGGACTTCTCCAACTTAGTTGGGCAATGAAGCAAGTTGCATTTGATGCCAACAAGGAAGAGGAAGTCCGACATGGTGATCTTAGTCTTCAAGAGCTCTTTGATGAAAGAGCCCGGTTGAGGAAGGAAAGTGACCAAGTGGAAGCCGAAATCAAGAGGAAACTTCTCAGTGAAGAGGTTGTTGTAATTGAACAAGAAGAGCTTGACTACATTGACAGGTTGGGAACTCACTACCGAGGACATCCAGAGGACTTTCGGAAGTTTAGTTCTATGAACTTGGTCAATGGACACTTGGTTGGTGCACTTGAGCAGAACACGGTGGAAGGAAAGCTTGAAGCAAGTCAAGCTAGGCCGGGACCGAGTTCCCTAGAAGGACCAAGCAAGGAGGTGAAGTACCTTAAGAGGAATGTCAAGAAGGAGCATGAACCTATTGACACTTCTGAGGCCGAATTCTTGAAGAAGGTTGTTGAGGTGAGACACAAGACAAAGCCAACAGAAGGAGGTGGTTCCTTGAAGGTGATTTTTGTGCAAGTGACCGTGAAAGGAAGGAAGTTTGCAGCTTTGGTCGATACGGGAGCTACTCATAGCTTCTTGAGCAGGAAAGCAGCAAAGTCCTTTGGGAAGAAGGCAAAGATGGAAAAAGAATGGAGTGCTTTCAAAGCTATCAACTCTACCATTAGAACAGTTGATGATGTATTGAAGGACACACAGGTAAGAGTAGGACCGTGGTTCGGGAAGTTGGACTTGAGAGTGGTGGACATGGATGATCATTCTATGGAGTTGGGACTAGACTTCATGGAGCTAGCACAAGCCATGCCAATGGTGGATCGAGACATTCTCTTGATCACAGCTGGAGGAGAAACCATGATGGTGCCTATGAATAGAAGGAGTTGCCTGGGTTATAGACCAAGGATGAATTCTATGATCTTATATCCCAAAGATCCTAATGTGAAGCATGAGGATGTGGAGCAAAAAGGACTTGGGAGTATTGTGCAAACAAAGGAAAAGAAGTTTGTGGACTTCATAGCCAAGGCTGGGAAGAAGAGTGGAGGAAGTGAGAAGAAGGTCTCATGAACTTGGAGACACTTGATGGGAGCATCTTCTACTAAGGATCTTCACAATGGAGTTGCAAATGAAGGAAGCCCGAGTGCTACTTCAAAGGCAGTGGTTGATGAAGATTATAAGGGTATAGATCCTGCCGGGATAGTGAACTTTTGCAGGTATGCCATGGGCATATATGACTTTCAGTTGACAAAGGACAAGCTAGGTGAGCTTGGATGTACATGTGAGGAGATTGAGGTTGTGCACAGATACTTGAGGACACAACATCAATCCGATACATGGGTGAATGAGAGTCAGGGAGGGAGCTTCCTGGCTTTCCTTTCTCGATGAACAACCTTGGAGGAAGGTTGGTGTGGAGGCCTTGGTAGGAAGGAACCACACCAACTTTACAAGGGGCCTTAGGAGAAGGCTTCTTTATGGTGATGATGATGTTTTGGGTGGACTTCTCATAGTCTTGATGGGCACTTTGGTGGAGGAGCTATGATGAAGAGACTCATGACATGATGATGAGATGGTTGAGTGACCGAGTTCACTAAACCGAAGTTGAAGACTTGGATGGGATGGCCAGATGTTGTGATGTGTCTACTTGGTTGGACTACATGGGCAGCTTAGTCATGGACATCAGGTTGGAGACTTGAAGACATGGAACATGGTAGAGACCTATGCCAGGACATTGTGTGGAAGCACTTGTGGAGATGTCAAGAGACATCCAAACAAGGTGCTAGGGCAGGAATGTTATGCAGGAGCACTTGCTAGTGTGACATGGGAACTTGAGGATGGCACATTGCAGATGATGAAGAGGGCTTCATGGACCTGAATGGGGCACATCAAGAGTTGATCAGATTGGAAACTTGAGGATGGCACATTGCAGATGATGAAGAGGACTTCATGGACCTGAATGGGGCACATCAAGAGTTGAATGAAGACTTGAGGATGGCACATTGCAGATGATGGAGAGAGCTTCATGGACCTGAATGGGGCACATCAAGAGTCGGTTTGATGAGATGATCTCTTCACTTTGGAGGAGTCAACATCATGGATGATGGTATGTTGTCGAGGACGACAACGATTTCAGGTGGAGGAGAATGTAAGGACCTCCGGTTGTGGGTGCGACGAGCGCCGGGCGGGCGATCGTGCACGGGCACGGGCGGGCGCGCGGGCGGGCGCACGGGCGCGCTGAACGACAGTATGCGACGATAAAAGCGACGTTAAGAATACACAAAAAATGGCTAAGTGACACTTCCTCACTTGTACGCATATGTTATGAAACAATATGGAGGTTTATATATGCGTGGAATAATAAAACATAAAATATAATGGAGCACATACATATACGACAAGATTAAAACTATGTAATACGAAGGTTTATAATAATTAAACATGAAACATAAATATATACCAAAGATATGACGTAAGGGCTTCATAATACCATTTAACATGTCGGCCCAAAGTTATATCCCAAGGTGTAGAGCGTATATATACATGAGCATGAGAGCTCATTAAGGCATCGAAGCGTCTTCGCTTATCTTCATACGCATAGGGGTAAAAACAGCAGAGGTAAAAGTAGACTACGCATACCTCATGCGTAGTGCTACTAAAGGTGCAGTTTTGACTTAAGTGCGGGTTAGGTGAAGACAAGCGTGCTGAGGTGTGTAGATTGTGTGCAGGACTTGACAAAGTAAGATAGGTGGCCCGGGTGGGTATTCTTCTTTGTGCAAGAGTGCATATGATGATGTATAAGGTTGTTCTATGCCTGTTGTAAAATTATTCTAAGTGTTGGCTTGAAGTTTGTCAAGCACACTTGTATTGTAAAATTGAAGAACCTATTATAATATATTGTTGGGCAGACTTTACCGGGAGTTGCCCCTCCCTTTATACTTGTGTATTGTTCTCGGTTTATTGTATATGGTTAATGATTGAGAATGTTAAAGTATAAAGGATAACACTTTATTCGGTTATAAGAACACAAGTTAAGTGTGTTCATGTTGGAATAGGCGTAGCCCATAAACGTTAATATTGTTAAAAAGAAAGCGTTCAGTGGTGCCGCACCTCGCTACAAGCAGTTGGAAGATCACCGCAGGTGTAGGGGCGTGACACTCGTGCCCGAATATGCGTGGAAATAGTTTATCATCCTACATGCCATGTACAACGACAGATAGTATCAGCCTTGAAATAACATGAAACTATGCAAAACTTCATCATTGGCTAGGGCTCAATGGGCTCAAGTCAATTCGAATTCTTAAGGATTAGCAGTCTCTCGTGTAACTGGACTTGAAACCACCCTCCATTTAAATAGGGTCAGTAAAATTTACTTGTAATTTACAGTGAAGTAATGAGTATTTCACACCGACCTCGTGCATCCAGAAAGTAACGTCGCATGCACAAAGACACGTGTGGGTGATTTTAATACGGACTTCCATTGAATTCGGTGGATCTACTTGAACTTCTTCAATAACCAGTGACTACTTCGGCCCCCATGCTACGGCCGCTGCTTGATGTTTCAACCATAGTTACCAAGTTCGGCCGTACTGCAGAAAAAAATTCGAAAATTCGCCGGTTCGATTCGATTTGTGAATTAATACGTCAATTCGAGTTCAGTACGGTGTATTAGATATTAGGTTCACGGTTCATGGATTAACGGATTAAGGCCAGTGCACATTTTTAATTGTAACAATTTCGATCCCCGGTGCAACCTTAATAAGCAACGGAACAATTCGTTACTCGTTGCACCAGCTTTCCCCCGTCCGACACCAAAGACTCTGGTTTCAATTTCATTCCATTTTTATAACCATAAACAGGGATATAGTCGGGTGCAAGCGCATACCTAGTTTACCGAGAGATATGTAGTAGAGATAGGGGCAGGGGTGAAGGCAGATTTTGATCGGAGATTTTTAGCTTTCCATTTACGGTTCAAAATCTATGAAATGGCAAAGATTATGGTTAAGATCTTATTTTATGCAATAAGAATTTTATTGGGAATTCCTCAACAACTTAGTAATTAGAGATTTAGATTTCCATACACGGTTCAAAGCCCTTTCAGATCCATAAAATGGCATAAGATTATGGTTAATAAATGATAATGCAAGATGTCATTTTATAACTAAAAAAAATATAACTTTTATTTTAACAAGAATTATTAAAATAGAATTATGAAATAATGAATTGGTTGCAAATTGGTACCTTTTTTATAAAAAGAAAAAATCTAATTTCTATATCGTGTTAAATGAATAACTCCTATAAAAATAAAAAAGATAAATCAATATTATAAAAAATTATAAAACATATAAAATGGTAAGCTTCCAAATCCACAATTTTTATACAGAAGTAAATAGAAAAACAGTAACTTCTATATTACAAAAAATTATAAAAGGGAAAAATTCATTATTATAAAAGATATAAAATGGTAAGCTTCCAAATCCACAACTTTTATTAAAAAAAATAGAAACACAGTAACTTCTATATTACAAAAAATTATAAAATGGCAAAATTCATTTACAATGGATAAGACTTATAAAAAAATAGAAAAAAAAAAAAGAAGATAAATCCAATATTTAAAAAAAAGAATTTTAAATATTTGTAAGATGTATAATGTCGAATTTTTTCCGTATTGAATTTTATAGAGTCGAATTTTTTCCGTATCGAATTCGAATTCGAATTCGAATTTGGTAACTATGGTTTCAACAAATTCATTATATCTCGTTCTTTAAACAAAATTTAGCAACAAAACAACCACGAGTAATCTAGAAAATGGGTATTCAGTTTCACTATTTCTATAATTAATCTAGAAAATGGGTATTCAGTTTCACTATTTCTATAATTTTACCTTTGCAAGTGATGACATTACCAGCTGTGCCGCCCGTTCCCATGCTTTGAAATTGCTCATTCAGATGATTCATAGCGCTGTCTCCGCTCAATGCTTCTCCCATGATTCTATACTAGATTCACGGACCATCTATTTCACTTTCAAAATCATTTTCCTTTGTATATTTATAATGGAAAGTGGATATGCACGTAATAAATACTGAAATCTGTATCCAATTCAAACATGAAACGCCGACATCAGCCAACCATCTACGCTACGCCAGGTAACCAAAGGATTGACAACGCCTTAATCGTTATTTCATTTCACAGAAGGTGCACTTAGGCTATTAGGCTATCAAGGTGAAAGGGAGCGAGTTAAGAAGTTGGAGATAGTGAAAAACTCTGAACTGAATTTTTTGGATGGCACAAAGTCGAAACTGAAAATATTTATTGTTGGAATAATTTATTTTTGCATGTTTTGCTGTGAGCGGACAGTCTCTGAATGATTACACGAAACGCAGTGGGCGGTGAATATCATATTACAGGCTCAATCATTGGAGGAGTAAAGGAGCCTGAGGTGGAAGTCCGCATGTTAATAGTTTTTATAATTAATTCGAATATATATATATATATATATATATATATATATATATATATATATATATATATGTGGGGGTCGGGGGTAGTAGAGCAATTTCTAATTAGTCTGTTTTGTTGGTGGTGGATTAATATAATTTTTAGGTAAATCATTATAACATTTAAGTGTTATATGGGAATGGGGTAGATTTCGTATTAGTTTTGTATATATAGGATAGATTTAGGAAGATTTTTTTTATTAACTGCAAATAAGTTTATTGTTGACGGTAAATGGGTGCATTGTTAAAACATACCTACCAAAAAAATTGCATATGTCTTAATACATAATATTTATTTTTTTTTTCATTTTTATGACACTTACTAATTAAATTAAGTCAGATACTCCCAACTCACACCTCATTGTAAAAAATTTAATATTTTGAATTAACACTTTTAATGGCCGTAAGCATCTATCCATTTAAGTTTAAATGCAATATGGAACATATTTAATTGTAATAAATTCTGGAAAAACGAACACCCTACTTAAACCCCGTTTCCTTCTTATTGTACTGAAATCTGAGGCTGTTAAGATGCCAGTTATTATGGACAGAACGAATAATTTCAATTTCTAGAAACATTTTTAATTATAAGCAGCCTTAAAAAAGTAGACTGCCCTGCCTGACTGCTCTTCCTTATTATTGCACTGAAATCTGAGCCTGTTAAGATGCGAGTTATTACGGCCAGAATGATTCGAAGATCTATCAATAATGTATATATGTCGTAAAAGTTATGAGACAACATAAACAATATGAGACAATCCATACATGGCTTGCGCATTCGGGAATTCTCCAGGGTCAGCCATGGCCGACAAGAGTGGAAGGCAACCACATGGCCAACGTCAATGGAGTTTAGGAAGCATGGGCGTCATAACTATGGATTGATATCATGTGCTGTGCGGTATAAGCCATACAGAGTATACGTTTTCATACAGTAGTAATCCATTTATGTCACCACGTTTACGCTGCTTAGGCGTGGTATATTTGGAATAGGTTTTACTGAGTGTCCATTTAATAGAATGAGCTAAACCGTTTTCAATCTGCATTACAAATTCTTAGTTTTACCCATGGAAAATATTTATTTGGTTTTATAAATGGAAGATAAGTATTTAATAGTTATGAGATATTTATTACCCTTTTAATTTAAATATTACGCTGATTTAATAATTGTGAATTTTAATAAGTATTTAATGATTATCGATTATTTATCAATTCATAATTACGAGTTGCAATAGTAAATAAGTATTTAATGGTGATATGTTTTTAATTAGTTACTTAATTCACATGAGTAAGTGGAATAATTAAGGAATTCTAAAATGAATATAATAAAAAAATTATCTTAAAGAGTTTACAAATTAGTTTAGAAAATTAAGGAAATTTACTTAAGATTATGATAAAATTTGGTATTTTTTTTTTTTTAAATTGGGTTATAGTTGTCAAATTTAAGGATTTTGGCTGTCCATGGGTTTTTGATGGTGCTCAATCCATTTTCACCATGATGAAAGATTATGGTTAACCTTGGTTTACCATTATTGTCCATGATTGACCATTCGTAAATGGTTACATTAATGTTGACCATGGCTAACAATGGTCAACCATGCAATCTTATATTAATATTAATGCTCATGTTATATCATTGCCATAAAAATGGTTACGATAATGGTTGACAATGGTTCAAGAGGATGACCATGGTTGAAGAGTGTTGGCCAATGTTGGTCAAGTGAGACCATGGTTGACCTTAGTTGAACATGATTGACAATGATTACAATCATTGACCACAGTTGAATAAGATTGACCGTGATTACGGTGGTTGACCTTTACTCACCATGATTGACAATAATTATTGAATTCCAGGGATTAATGGGAAGATATGGTTAATATTGATTTATCATTGTTGACCATGGTTAGTGAGGTTGACCATGCATGAAGAAAGTTTCCTATGGATTAACGTGGTTGATTATGTTTCAACATGATCAACCATAAATACTATCATTGTATTTATGTTATATTAATCTAAGAATGTAGCATTAGTATTTTAAATTGTTATATTGTTACATTAATCTTGACCGTGTTTGATTTTACATTAATATTACATGAATGTTATGAAAATGGTTTCATTACTAGTTGAAGAGGGTTGACAAGGTTGACCATGGTTAAAGAGGGTTGATCATAGTTGATTGAGACTTGATGGAGGTGAAATGGTTAACCATGGTTGTCTATGTTTGATCATTGTCGAAAATAGTGGATCATGGTTCATTATGGTTGAGCATGATGACCATGGCTTGACTATGTTAACCATGGATGAACATTGTTTGACATATTTTCCTAATGTTGACCATATTTGGCTATGAGAGATTCTCGTTTCCTATGTGGACAATGGTTGGCCATATTTAACCATATAGATCTTTGTTGACCATGTTCGACCATTTTATCCATGGTTGACCGTAGTTTACCATGAAGAGTGGGTAGAGCATGGGTTGTTCTAGGTTAGCTATTGTTAACTGGAGATGACCATGGTTGGTCATGTTTGACCAAGGATGAACATTCTAACATACCTCCTAAGCCTACCCCAGAAAAATGGCTACAAGGCCCTAGTAACTTCAATTTTTTTTGTGGATAGTTTAGATTCAATGGTTATTACATGCATAATGTTTATCCCTGCAACTATACTCATAAGCGAAAACAATCATCTGAGTAATGAACCATACACTCTAGGCACAATAATTGTAATCATTTTATCATTTCTTATGCATAACTACCAGGTGAAGAAAGAGTCATAGAATGCAACTCATAATGACTGCAAATAAGAATTCATAAGTCCATAACTTGCATCCACTCCTGTTAACACAATTAGGCTATAGGTAGGCTATAGGCATAGTCAAAAGGTATTACTGACTTAATTCTTATGCATCATGCAAAGATAGCTAATATAGTCTCATTGGTCATACTCTTATGATGCATTCACATGAGTATATACCCAGAATCATAACTACACAACTAGAAGCATTATATCCTAACTGTTGCACATGAAACATGGCTACCACCTGATGTTAGACTCATTAACTATCTTAGCATTATTAAATGACCATTTTAGAATAATGACTTTATGGAAATCATTAACATTAACACCATGTAGTTATCATTTTCCAACTCCTTTAGTATAGTCAAAGGAATACCGACATGCACAACAAGCCCACAGTAGGGCAATCATTCTATAACATATAATACAACACATAGACAGTTCTAAACCTTAAGCTAAGCAATGTAACATAAATATATATATCCAATACTTCCAACATAGAGTTCACCTTCAAGGAGACACATAAGTTAAAAGAGTAATATACATTATTGCATCAACCTACATTTTTCATTCCTCTACTAGATTTTCCTTTGACTACACTAATGTCACATGCATCCATTCACTCATTTTTAAGGCGAGGAAACTTAAGAAAATTCTCTAGAAAACTAATTGAAACTATAACAGAGAGGAGAAGAAACCGACATATAGTAAATTCCATGCATATGAACCCAACTAAAACATCACTTGGAAAGCAGAGCACCACCACCCATCCATGAATCACCTATGATTCACCCCGAGCTGAGGTTCTTGCCATGGATCAATTGCCTCCACTTGATCTATGCAATGGGTATTTAATACCCTCTTTAATGATATAGTGTCCATTAGCGGCATCCTGCTTTTATGGTTTTTTCCATTTTCCTACGTATTTTTCCGGAAAATCTTTCCTTTATCTCCCACAAGGCTTTTCCTCATAAGAGCTTTCCTTTATCTTCCTCAAAGCTTTTATGTTTTTTCCTTGATGGATATATATCTCCAATCCATCCAAGCTTATCTAGAATCACATCTCGAAGCTTATTATGAAAGATTTATCCCAATCCCATTCCTCTATGGGATTTGGCAAGAATCTCCTCTCTAGGTGTCTCGCTTTTCCAAGTGATTTATTTATTAATTTATATTTGTTTTAAATATTACATATCACACCTAGCTTTTCTCGGCTTAGGTTACAATAGGCTTACACACAAGGGAGGGGTGTTACATACTCCCCCCCTTAAATTTTACACCGTCCTTAGTGTATCCCTGCATCATGTCCTCATTCATAGGCAGTTGGCTTCTGAATCCACAGCTCTCATGGCCTTTCCATATGATGCAAATATTCTAATGTATATCGGTTACAAGGAGTGCTCCCAGCACATCTCCTTCCATAGCTACCTGAAACATTGTTTTCAATAGTTTGTAAGAAATTTTAGATGCAGAAATGCAACTAAGTTTACCATGATCAATATCATAATTTTTCACTCAATACTATTAAAATAGCTATGGCTTATATTGCCCATTATTCATTTTATTTGAAGAATGCATGTTCTCCTCCTGCATTCTTCCAAGCCTTTGTGTTCTTGCCGAACACTTGCTTCCTACAGTTTCTTTGCATACAACAAGGCTAGCATATGCATAAAACATTATAGCAGGTTAGCTCACATATCATCATAATCATATGTATTACATACTACAAATAAACCATTGTTACTTATTCTTGATCCACTTCTTAATTATGTTTGTTGTGCAACTTCCAGGTTGGTTACCCTGCCAGACACACACCCAGTATCTTCATGCATACCTGCACATAAGGTGTATTACACACATAGTTATACATATCATGTTTAAATCATGCCATGCATATATGCATACTAGTACCATATGTACTACTTCTACATAGTACAATCTATACTACTTCCCATCATACCATGCTCATAGCATCACTTGGATGACAAACTTATCCATATTTTCCCACCATGTTAGTATCATGCGAAGATTCATTCATCTATTTCTCGTAAATAGAACAACTGTGCTCAGTTTATAAGGACTTTTCATGAACATGGTTCATTTCGGCAACCAATGAAAGTTTTTATATCGTACTATTCAAGTACCATTATTTAGCAATTTTTCCCCCTATGTTATGTGGTTGCAACAATACTAACTTAATAGTATCAAAACAGTCATCTTGCCCACTATTACTCAATCATACCCATAACTCTTAGTTTTGGGATTTGTTCTATCACCCGTACCAGGTTTAATAAAAATGGAATACATCATAAAGAATACTATGCTATTGAGTCTATCATAGAGACTTGAAGTCTCATGCCCATCATAACAATTTTGGTTAGTTCTTACTAATCATTCCATACTTAAATAATCATATCATTGGGTTTCCTTCTTCTAACACCATTTTGGTTCATGTAAGTCTCTCATTATGGTTAAATAGTATGCACCTGCATACAACTCCCATGCAGGAGTTATAAGTGAAAATTTATACTATTCTCCACTTCACATCCTTAAGACCAAGGAATTGATTGTCCTCTTTTCCCTTGCATGTTTTATGTTAACATTATATTTTTAGATC
This sequence comes from Pinus tabuliformis, assembly GCA_031772625.1. Lineage (NCBI taxonomy): Eukaryota > Viridiplantae > Streptophyta > Pinopsida > Pinales > Pinaceae > Pinus > Pinus tabuliformis. Next base: position 527,934,186 of record CM062820.1, read on the forward strand.
ATTATGAGTGGTTATTTGGAAAAATCATTTTTCCTTTCCCATTTTCTGCTTACTATCTCAGAGGCATTCTCAGAAGTAGCGTCAACCTTGTTTTTAGATTTCCATTATGTATGTTAATGGATGTGCTTTTGAGGTCAGTCCATTGACCTCCTTATCATATTAAGTATGTATACAATAGGTTGTATCATTTTTTTGTTACCCACTTGACCATCTCATTCCTGATTTAGGGTTTTTAAGCATAACTTTATTTCCTTGAGTTATTTTATTTCTTAGACAACATACATTGATTTTAGATGTGGATAATATAAAATGACTTATCTCTATATTCCATTCTTGAGTTGGTACTTTAGTCTTTTCTCTTATGTGGCAACCCTACAGTCTTTAATTTTAATATGGTAAGTTGATCATGTCATATATTAACCACTTATTGCTTAGTGAATTAATTGTTTTTGACATTATTTCAAATAACGTTTTTCCAGTGAGTCTCTCTTCCTCATACTATAATTAACCAACAACTAGTATGTTATCATTGGTGTAATGCCTTACACATATATTCATTTAACGGTTGTTGTGTCATCGTGGTTTAATTTTGGATTTCTTATCCAAACCATTTACACCTGAGATTACAGGATAACATTCTTCTTAAATTTTATTATAGTTTAGCTATGGGAATTTGTGATCCTTTCAAAGATTAAGGCACATTCATGCATCTCATTGTATTTACCAATGATTCCTTCCTGTCAGTCACACTGGCATACTCAGCTCCTATATGCATTACTTGTTTAACATGATCAATAGTGTATTAATATGATGACTATGTTTTGTTCATGACTGTCAATTATTAAATTATCCTGTTATAAGCCTTTCCTTCTAATCATGTCCTTGTATCCACATAAGAATGTTTATTCATAGTTTAAATTTTGTAAACTTTTAATATTACTAACAATGTTATTTTCCCACTTTAGCACTGCTTTAGGTAACACATTTAAGTACCTTTTGGTACCCATATACCAGATATGATCCTTCCGAGAGCTTCATCTTACAATCAACATAAAATCACAACAAATTTCAGATTGTTCTATATGATTCCAGTATTAGGTTAAACAATACCTTCATGACTTTATATCATCATCATTCTCAGAGCAAAAATATTGTTTATCTAGTCCTGATCACATTATAATACCCATATGCATCATCGCATAGCATCAATTCTTCATGCCATATGTGTATAGTTAACCATACTTAAACAAAATTTAACATCATCAAGCGAAATCTACTTATTCATTGTAGCCCATAGCATGCAATAACAATTTAGATATAATATTTTTCACATGACAGTAAGGATTAATATCCTTTAGTTTCCTTATCCAACCCGACTCTTAAACATAATAATAAGATTTTCATGCATACTTTCCCTGTTTATCATTGGCACATAACAACCCATGCATGTATGCTAAAAACTATAACCTCAAATATAGTTCAAGCAACTGGAATCCCATACATGGATGAAAAGGTCAAATCTCTAGATTCTATGCATATTTGTAAGCATTACTATTCAAAACTTAATTTATTTTTTTGACAACCTATAATAATAGATAAAAAATTTAAATTCCTCATTTATGAGGAACCTCCATAAAAATACGTATTAGCATGTTAACTCACATTCCATTACTGCCGCCACATGGTAGTACAACCCCCATCTCATGGAGTACAAGTCTCTGAGGGTTATTACCACAAGTCCTAATTTTCAATCAAGGTAAGAGAACTATATATCAAGTTAAACAACATTGATTCTATAAGTCAAAAACCATCAATCCTCACACAAGACAAGTATTCCCAACATCTATGCAGCAAAAACAGACAGACTATCACAAAATCTTCTCATAAAGACAATTTTTTTTTAACACAACGATATTCTGCCCTCAACAAGTCAACAACTCCACACTATACTTTACCAAGATAATAATTTTCCAATCATTCTCTTCCCTTCTAAAGAACATACTCCCCCTAAATAGGCATTGGGGTGGCCACCATCTTCATGGTTTTTGTACAATGACTCCTATTTAAGAGACCATAAAGTTGACTAACTAATCCAAGACCTATACAGGGCATATGGTTATGGTTAGTAAATAACAGTGATAAGACCTCACTACATAAAAACCTCTACATTATAATGCTATTACAAAATCATAGTAGCGAATAAACTATGTTAAAGGAGTCTTCTTTCAACACACAACTACAATTTTTTGCACAACTTTTGGCATGATAAGAATTATCAACCTTTATACCCTGTTTTTTGCACTTTCGAAAATTATGTGCATTGGTCTATCAAATGAAATTTTATAAACCATGTTGTGTGTACTAACTCTAAAAAACATCTCTCTAATCACTCCATTATACCGACAACTTTCTAGCCATCATAAATTTTTTTTCAAGTGTCAATCTTGTCCGCAGTAATTTGTTGAAGCTCTCATCAATTTTTTTTTAATGTTATATATCAATGAGTCATCTTTCTCTTCAACTCCAAGAATTATAATGGTCATTATTAATGTTGAATTGGCCATTTTAGAAGAAAAATCTGTGAAAATCAGTGGACATCATCAAATTGGATGCACAGATGTAGAAAATAAATAAGAACATCCTAGAAAAAACACTCAAATCCTCAACAACGGGTCATGCAATGCTGAAAATGATGGAATATTTGAAGGCAGAGGGTGTAGACCAAATGAGATTCTAGCATATCCAACACTATTCCATGAACTAGATCAGTTACAGATTGACCATAAAAATAACATGTTATGCTAGATCGAATCAACCACTACAACAATCAATGCCGTTTCAACTTCTTGGAATGGATTGAAAACAACTACGTAAAGGATGTCAAGACCATATCAATGTCATTATCTATAAAATTAATTCAATAATTACTCCACCATTGAATCCATGTAACAAACCAATGACTGAGAAATAAATTCACTCACGAGAATTAGTATGATCTAGTCAGTTTAGCAAAGACTGGAGTCTACGAATGAAAAACATTCCTCAACGACATAGCCTTTGTGCAGGTTTACATATGGTCTTCGAAATTTAATCCTCCATGGTTCTAAGATCCCTGGTGATAATCTGGAGCATAGTTGTTCTGTTCTTTGCTCACGAGGATTGTGTTTTTGTTTACAAATTCGTTGTTGACAGTCACAGTTACAGGAAGAGGAATAAAGGCTTTGCGGTCTTCTTCTCCATATTTTATGGTTTTAATCTAGTGGCTCTGCTAGTATGCACAAGATATTGAAATTTTGGTTGATCCGCGATGGTTCGAAAACAACCCATTAGGCCCGCTCAGCGAAGAAGTGGTGGTGATCCTATACTTTGAATTTGGAACTGTGAAGACTGGGAGTGGCTTGAACATGATGGCATTTCAATGAGTCTAACATTTTGTGCAAAGACAAGGCTCACAAGAAAAACTTCTCCAACTCACATTTCTCATTCATTCGGACTTCGAGTTTTACTTGCGCATCGAGGGATGGAGCATGTAATTAAAAGTTTAGGTAACATTATCTCCACGCTTTTCTCTTCTAATTTCATTGCATGGATAAGGTTGAGCATCTTCCGATTCGTTTATATTTTCACAGGGATAAGATGGGTAAATTAATCCGAATGAGGGGATGGATAATCATTATCCTAACGTTTTTATCTCATGGTAACAATAGGAAAACAACTGAGTCCCTTTTTTGGGTTTTCTTCAAAGTTTTCATGGAAATAGTATCGTTGGCGATTGTCCAACTCACCTACATCCAACTAGTGATAAAGCAGGCACCCGCAGTGCTGTGGTCTTTTCCCCAATCCTTAGGTGGAAAAATATACTGCAACCTAAACAACACCTAAAAGGGAAACATTGACCGTAATTGATAAGGAAATGATAGTGTATAAGAATCAAAGCATAAGGATAATCCATCTGGCATCAGCCTACAAGGAAGGAGCTTGTTTTGGGGAAAAATCATGCATACATGTGATTGAACTTACCTAATTCACCGGACTTTTGGGATCAAGAAATTTCGTACCTCTCTAGATCATTGGATAAGGTCGAGCTCTCCTCGATGTTTCCCATATGATTGCGTCTACGTCTATGGTAGAGAACACCAAAAAAAATAGGAACAACAGTTACTATCATGATTTTCTCTGATTGAGAGGGTGTTATGGCTTAGAACTACTCATAAAGCAACCACCAAAAACGGTGTTCATCCCATCCTGAATTTGAATGGAAAACTCTAACACATTAAAAAAGAATGAAAATGCATGCGGAATACGCATCACACCCATGCATCCAGTGTCCAGCCATAGCAAACAAGCCATCGTGTGGTGAATCACACATTTATGCCATTTGAGTTCCTCGTCATGAAGTTCAGCCCAATTCTCAAATTTAGAATTCTGGCTGAAAGACTCAGCTCTAGGTAGGGAGGCATATTCTACAGAGTATTTTGGCTTGTGGGGGCACAACAACATCCATATTATATATACAAATACCTCACCCACGATCAACAGGCTGAGAATCGTGAAGCACATGCACGTTATCACACGCATGCGACTAGTAGTTTCAGTGGTCAAATTGTCAACCAGATCAGTGTTGAGGATGCCATTGAAGTTCAAGGAAATGATTTCTCTCGCTTGCCAAGATAACCACCATTGCTCGAAGCTTGAGCCGTGAAGCCTGGATGAAACCCATGTCATCCTCATCTAAACACACAGTTGTATTTTGTGTCAAAGCTAATGCAATGGCCTTTGGAACATCTGATTCCTATGTGTTAAGGCTTGGGTGGAACTCATACGGATGTATGGTCGCTTCACCCTATCTTACGTATTTACCATTTTCAAACTCAGCAGCGATATGTCTTACTGCTGGGTGCAATCTTCTACGAGTGGGTTATCCGAATGTGTTTAATGTGATCACGAGGCCATGCCATGCCTGCTTGTGAAATGATGTAAAGCAACCCACTAATGAGGGGCGAGTAATCTCATTGGAAAATTTGCATTAGTATGCTTCTGTCGCGTATTAAATACGATGAGATCAACAAGAAGTGAATGGATTTTTTCCATTTTTATTATACATAGCCTAGTCTGTCGTGTGGTTTTAGGCAGTTTCTATTTCCAACTCTATTAAACATAAATGCAGTCCGACATGCTAGAAATATAGCAATTGTCTTACATTTATATTTCACTCAAAATTGACTTTGGCATTTTAGCAGCAAAGCAACTATTATTCCCCTAAACTGCCGTGGTTTTATATTTAACAAAGATGTAAATTCTTTGATATTTCTTGATGTTTTAATCCTACTACAATCACAACGCTATTTGCATAAACTTCATGTTTTCGCCCATGGTTTTATATTTAACAAAGATGTACATTCTTTGATATTTCTTGATGTTTTAATCCTACTACATTCACAACGTTATTTGCATAAACTTCATGTTTTCGCACTAGTGGCGATTTCTCCAAGGTGAAATGTCGCTTCAATGGTTTCGAGGTGTTGACCCGTTATAAATAACTAACAAATATAGCCATATTACTTCTTATACAACCCCATATCCCACATGCATAATTCACTACGCACAATTCGATTTTTTTTTATTTGAACATGATTATGCCATGTATTAATCAATTAAGATCCTTATTTTATAAGTATCGTGTACATAAGAACCCTCATAATAACATGTTATATATATAGTGAATTTAAAATGTATTTATTATTGACCCTTCAATAACCATGCTAATATTTGAATTCCTCATTAAGGAATCCTAACTTCCTTGGATGACAAGAAATCATGTTCTATGTTATCCTAACTTCCTTTGGATGACAAGAAATCATGTTTTATGTTTCCAGAGTTTACTTCCCCTTATGAATCTTGGGTTATTTTTCTTATAGAGATTTTATAACTAAAATTCGACATCAACCTAAATCTCATTCATACTTTGCAGAGATGAATTGGTCCATAGGCCTTAGTGTTTGAGCCTATGGCTCTGATACCATTTGTAACGTACATCCTGAACCTACCCCAGAAAAATAGCTGGTAGGCCCTAGTAACTTCAAATTTTTCATCGATAGTTTAGATTCAACAGTTATTGCATGTATAACGTTTATCCCTGCAACTATACTCATAACTGAAAGCAATCATCTAAGTAATGAACCATACACTCTAGGCACAATAACTGTAATAATTTTATCATTTATTATGAATAACTACCAGGTGAAGAAAGAGTCATTGCATGAAACTCATAATGACTTCAAGTAAGCATTCATAAGTCCATAACTTGCATCCACTTCTGCTAGCACAGTCAGGCTACAGGTAGGCTATAGGCATAGTCAAAAGGTATTACTGACTTAATTCTTATGCAACATGCAGAGATGGCTAATCTAGCCTCATTGGTTACATTTCTTATGATGCATTCACATGAGTATATACCCAGAATCATAACTACACAACTAGAAGCATTATATCCTAATTGTTACACATGCACGAGGGTTACCACCTGATGTTAGACTCAATAACTATCTCAACATTATTAAATGACCTTTTAGAATAATGACTTTATGAAAATCATTAACATTAACACCCTGTAGTTATCATTTTCCCAACTCCTTTAGTATAGTCAAAGGAATACCGACATGCACAACAATACCACGGTAGGGCAATCATTCTATAACATATAATACAACACATAGACAATTCTAAACCTTAAACTAAGAAATGTAATAGAAATATATATATCCAATACTTCCAACATAGAGTTCACCTTCGAGGAGACATATAAGTTAAAAAAGTAATATACATTATTGCATCAACCCACATTTTTCATTCCTCTACTAGATTTTCCTTGGACTACACTAATGTCACATGGATCCATTCAGTCATTTTTAAGGCGAGGAAACTTAAGAAAATTCTCTCAAAGACTAATTGAAACTATAACAGAGAGGAGAAGAAACCAAGATACAATACATTCCATGCATATGAACCCAACTAAAACATCACTTGGAGAGCGGAGCACCACCAGCCAACCATGAATCACCTATGATTCCCCGAGGTTCTTGCCATGGATCAATTACCTCCAATTGATATATACAATGGATATTTAATACCCTCTTTCATGATATAGTTCCCATTAGCGGCGTCCTACTTTTAAGAATTTTTCCATTTGCCTAGGTCATTTTCCACGAGGCTTTTCCTCATAAAGGCTTGCCTTTATCTCCTGAAAAGCTTTTATGTTTTTTCCTTGATGGATATCTATCTCCAATCCATCCAAGATTATCTAGAATCACATCTAGAACCTTATAATGAAAGATTTATCCCTATCCCATTCCTCAATGGGATTTGGCAGGAATTTCCTCTCTTAGTGTCTTGCTTTTCGAAGTGATTTATTTATTAATTTATATTTGTTTTTAATAGTACATATCACACCTCAATTTTCTCATCTTAGGTTACAATAGGCTTACACAGAAGGGAGGGGTGTTACAAACATGGTTGACTATTGATGACCATACTTGACAATGAGTAGTGGAGGTTGTGTATGGTTGAACATGGGTGATAATAAGTGACACTTTTTGAACATCATTGAGTTTATTTAACCATGTCTAACCATAATTGAGCAAGTCAAACATGGTTAAATATTCTCAACATATGGTTCACTATGGATGTACATGGTTGATCAAGGTTGAGATTATTTTCTATAGATGAATGTGGTGAGGCATGGCTAACCAGGAAGCCCATGTTGACTATGGTTGACCATGTTCAACCATGTTTCCCATGGGTGACCACTATTAACCATGATGACTATGGAGATTGAAAATGGATTGACAATATTGGACTTTAGTTAACCATGGTTTTCGAAGTTTCCTATTGTGTATGGTGGTTTCATATTGCTAACTATGGTTAAGTATGGTTCACAATAGTCAACATATGGTTGAGTAAGGTTGATTAAGGTTGATTATTGTTGACTATGGATGACCATGTTTAGCAATGGTTGAAGAGGGTCAAACATGGATGGGAATGATTGATTATGGTTGATCATCGTTGACAATGTTGATGAGAATTGACTATGGTTGACTAAGAGTTGATGATAATTTACCATAGGTAACTATGGTAGATCATTGGTGACAAGAATTAACAATGATCAATTATGGTTAACTATGGTTGACCACTAATGATCATGTTAACCAACGCTGACCATTATTGGGTTAGTTGAATATGGTTGAAATTATTGTCCCTTTTTAACCATGGTCAATGTTTTCAACCACAAATGAGCCTTTAAGAGCATGGTTGAATAACAGTGAATGTGGTTGACCATACTTGGCAATGTTGAACAATAGACGAATAAGGATGACCATGTTGACTATGCTCGATAAAGTGGTTGATCATGGATATCTATGCATGATCATGGTGGCCATGGTTGATTATGGTGACCATGTTTGAACGTAGTTGAGTTGTTTCAACCATGGTTGAACATCATCTATTAGGTTTGAATAGGTCAATTATCATTGATAATCTCTTATGTATTGTATATATTTATTATGGTTAAGTGTGTTGGATGTGATGGTTGTGGATGACTTTGTCGATTATGTGATGATGTTGACTATGGTCAAACATGTTATAATGGTTAACCATTATGACCATAGTTGACTATAGTGGCATTGTGAATTTATGTCCATGGTTTTGGAAATTTATGCCACAATGCAACATTTTTGTCACATAGTGACGTTGGATATTTGCAACATAATGTCACATTATGATAATAATGGAGAGATCACAAAGTTAGACAATCATTGTCACATTATGACGTTAGAATTTTTGTTTTACCATTCCGACATCATAACATGTCAAATAAATTCATTTGTCACAATGTGACATTGGTTTCTTTGTCACATTAGCTCATTTTTCACACTGTGATGCTAGCTTTTTCCACCATAATTTCCAAACTTCTATTTTCATAGTTGTTTTACACAAATTATTGTTACACAACCACATCACGTTGTTATTTTTGTAATGTCACATTGTGATAATGTGTGTCCCATTATGACATTGGATAAAGTGTGACAATGGCACATTGTTAGATAAATTATTTTTTAGTTTTGTAATGTCACGTTACGATAATGTTTTTCAGATTGCATCAACGGTTACAATGCAATGTACTATCACATTGCAAAAATGTTTGTCACATTTGCATGTGAGATAATATTTATCACATTGTAGCATTGGATAAATTTTTGGACCATTCTGACATCAAACCATGTCTATTACAATGTGTGACATTGGTTTGTTTGTCACTTTAGTCCATGCGTGAGTTTTTTATGCTAGTTTTTATTTTCTTTGCATTATCCAAGAATTTGTTTTCATAGAAATTTCACACAATGTTTTTTTGCCCAACCACATGTCACATAGGAACAAAAATATTTTTTAAGGAAATTGTGACATGAAATTTATTTTTCCATTGCATGCTCTTGTCATTTTATTTCTACAACCACAATGTACTGTTAGTTGTGTAATGTGATGTTGTGATGTTGTGATGATGTGTAATTTTCATTGAAAGGAAATGTCTATTCTATTTATTTGTTATAGTTGTAATGTCGGTTTGCTTGTCCCTACATTATGCTATTGTTTTTCATCACATTGTCCTCACATTTGTTTCATAGTATTTTGACGCCATTATTTTTGCAGAACCACATTAAGATATTAGTTTGTAATGTGACATTTTGATGATAGTTTATGTTGACAAAAATACAATGTATTTTAGTTACTTGTCACAATGAAACCAAAAAATTCATTTTATTTTTTATTTTTTATTTTGTTTAAGACAAAATTATGTGAAGAATTAAAATAATAAATGTCACAAAAATGCCTATTCAAGTATAATATTCATATTAATAAATATAGTATTGTATTTACAACTCTATATAATAATATTATTAGTATATTACTGTTATATCAATATTAACTTTAAAAACATATTCTTTTAAAAACATATTCTTATTCTGGAAATTGAAAGGAAGATACAATATAATTGGCAGTATTAATATATATATATATATATATCAATAATAATGTTTTTTTTTTCTTCATAAATACTAATTCTATTAAAAAAGGTGAAAAAATATATACAAAGAGGTCAAGACCTCAGAGGAGGCCGAGGCCATTCCTCAACCAGAAACTCAGAGACATTACAATTCAGGCCTTCAACCAAGTTTACAGTACAGACTTCAAAATTTTGACTTTGGGCTCTGACATACTGAAATATTTTACCAGGACTAAAATTGTCATGCCCTTCATTGACCCAAAAAGCAAAAAAACAACTAGCATAGCCATGTTTATAACAGAGAGAAGAACCTATATTGGCTGTTGCCACTGCCTGTAGCATGAGAATGAAGAAGATACAGACTTCTAACTTCAGAATCAAAGACACAAAACCAAAATTGCATAGCATATAGGCTAGAAGGCCACCCGGCAGATAGGAAACATGATTAGTCTGCATGTTTTGGTGAAGCTGGCGTGTCCTCGTTCACCTGGCTGGTAGAAGCTACCCAGGTCACGAAACCATCTTCATCATATGCCGGTGCGCCTCCATCAGGGGTAGTTACCAGATTTAAAACACCAACTGCCCTTTGAGATGGGCCGCAGGCCATAATATCATTCTGAGTCAGGTCCACTGGCTGTTGAGGCGCTTCCGAAACAGGGGCATCCTCTTGCATGTGATCCGCATGGAACACCATCCCTGTCAAGTCCCCTTGAAGAACACTATCTTCCTGAGAGTGGGTGGAGATAGATGGAGTCGAGCTGAGCTGGTTGCTCTCCTCCTCAGAGACAATTATGGTAATACTTACTGTCAAAACAGGCCTGTTGCGCCGACTTTGAAAGGTAAACCTGGAGGTCTGGAATGAATTGTTCGGGATAGGCCTAGCTTGATCCAGAGGCGGAGAAGAAGGGGGAGCTGAGGCGATAGGGGCAACATTCTGAGGAGCGGGGCGAGAAGGGCGACCTCTGTTCCCTGTATGGCTACCTCGACGTGGGATTCCTCGGCTGCGAGGCATAGTGAGGGAGGCGAATGTGCCGGGAGAGCGACTGAGGCAAAGCAGTCCAGAAACAGTGGGAGCGCGGAAAATTTCAGAGAGCTTCCAAATCCAGGCTAACAGCCAGACTCGAAAGACCAAGCAGAGGTGCTGAAGCGGCTCTGCTTCATAATAAAAAGAGACAGTAGCTAAGACAGGGGCATTGAGTGGATCCATGCCAATAAGCCAACTTGTTTGCAGTGCAGCCATGCTCGCATTAATGCCAGACCATATTCGAGACTGCTCGCTATAAATTTCATCTGCCCTTAACTTAATTCGCCATCCTACGATGCGTATCCTACGAATCATCCGCCTGCCATCCGTCAGGCCAGATGTCTGATTAGCGCAGTTTGTCATTTATAACTGTTCATGCCACCCGCATCCGGGTATATCGATAATAATGTTAATATTAATATTGACATTAATATTAATATAAAGTTTAATATAAGTTTGCTATCTTGATGGTATTTTCAATCTTTTATATGGTTCTATTGATATTAATATCAATTTTAATATTATTATTGATATTAATGTAAGAACATTAAAAATAATATCATAATAATATAATAAAGTGTAAATATTATTATAATATGTTATTCTAAAATACATCATTCTTATCGGTGAGTTGATACATATTATAATAATGTTAATATTATAACGTTAGCATTATAATGTTAACATTGTTATCCCTTAGTACCAATAATAAAATTATATTATTATAATAAGTTGAATTAATATGTATAATGATAATATTATAATAAGGATAATTGTTATTATTATTTCAAAGTATACCATGTATATCAGTGAATTATTACATATAATAATATGAATTATTACATATAATAATATTATTATATTAATAGTGTAATTATTATATACGAAAATTATTATTATTATTATTAATACAATATTGTTTATATTAATTTAAAGATAGTTTACAATATTTTGAATACTATAAAAGAAATGAAATTAACAGTGGTGTTAGCATCAATTATTAACATAATAATTGGGAATAAAATTAAATAAAAATCTTATTAACACAAGGGCAACCATAATAAATCTTCAATTTCATTCAATAATGCAATGAAAAACAAAAACTTGTCATTAACTCCAAAATGTTTACTATTGTACATTCTTTTGAATATGAAACTTTTTCAAGAAATAGCTTTACAATAGTACACAATCCTCTCCTTTGAATATGAAACTCTTTCAAGAAATAGCTTTACAATAGTACACAATCCTTTCCTCTAAATAAAAACTCTACCTATTCTAAAAAAAACTCTCTTCTTTAAAATAGTGTAATTGAAGGTCTCTTTCTACATAAACCCCCCCCCCTTTGGTCTCTACATCTAGAACCCTTCAAATGCATATTCATGCTCTTTATATAACAAAGCGGAGTTTGTTTTAATTCCCAATGTTTAGGATCCAAATCTTGCCTTAGATCTAAGATTAGAATTTAAATAATTAAACTAAACTTTATTAAAACCTAATTATAATAAATTCTGGACTAGAAATACAAATACATAAAAATAAATTAAATTTAATAAAATCAAATAAAAATAATAGTAAACTAACTAATAGTGAAATGACAAAACTAGACTTAAAATTAATAATAAACGTAAGAGATTTTGGATAGATAGTGATTAACTGTGCTTGATGTTAAGCAACTGTTAAGCAACTGGTTCAATTCCTTTCCTTATTTATGTGTTATTCTCGAACATTATTATAATGTAGCCTCACTCCAAACTTAAAAATAAAATAATAAACTCAATTAAAATGGTTCAATTTCTTTCCTTATTTAAGTGTTATTCTCGGAATGTACCCTCACTCCAAACTTAAAAAATAAAAAATAAACTCAACTAAAAAATAAATTTAAATAACAAAAACTAAAACTTAAAAGAAAACATAATTAAACAACCAACTATAAACTATTTTTATTCAAAATGATTTGAAAGGATTTTTAAAACTAAGTTTATAAAGGTAAAAAATTATAATTAAATCTGAATAAAACTAATTAAATTATATTTAAAATTAAAACCAAAAGAAATTGAAAATTAATTAAATCTAAATAAAACTTTGAATAAGAAAGTTAATTAAATCTAAATAAAACTTTGAATAAGAAAGTAACCTGGAAGCTACATCTGCATATAGTTATATTTAATTTAAAAAACTGTTAAATAATAAAAATAAAATATATTAACTGAATTATATTTATGAATAAGCTAAAATTTAAATCTAAAAATGATAAAGCTAAATAACGAAACTAAACCAAGTCTATGTTAAGGTTAAAATTGGACAAAAGTAAACTATATTAAGCTGGAAGTTAAAAATTAGAGTGATGTGTTGAAACTAGAAAAGTGTTTGAAACTAGTTTATTTTTTAAAAATAAACTTGAAAAACCATATATGAAAAACGGTTTTAGGATTCCTTCGTTAATTCGATTTAATCAAAATTTGTTAAACTCTCTTCTTTAAAATAGTGTAATTGAAGGTCTCTTTCTACATAGTTCCCGCCCCCTTTGGTCTCCACATCTAGAACCCTTCTGTCAGGCTAGGGTAACTCCTCGTTCATGTCAGGCCAGGGTAACTCCTCATTGAACGAGAGAAAACACTGATTGATTTATTCATTAGCTAGTACTTTATTTATACAAATACAAAACGGATCAGTTCATCTTCTAGATGACTGTCCGGCTTCACCTCATCCGTTTCGGATTAGGTGTCAACATTCCCCCCCTTAATCTGAAGGGATGTTGGTGAGTCCAAGCATCATTCTGAATCTTTCAAGCTTTTATCTTCCAAGCGCTTTGGTGAAGATGTCTGCAATTTGCTCGTTTGTGGAACAATGACGGAGATGGATTGTTTTGGCCTCAACATGATGTCGGATCAGATGATATTTAGTATTGATGTGCTTAGTACGATCATGGAACTTTGGGTTCTTGGCCAACTTTATTGCAGATGTGTTATCAATCATGAGTGGAGTTGATTGTATTTGTTTTACTTGCAAATCTTCAAGAATTTTCCTGAGCCACACAATTTCTTTCGTTGCTTCAGCTGCTGCCACGTATTCTGCTTCTGTTGTGGAATCTGCTGGTACTGATTGTTTGCGTGATCTCCAGGAGACAGCTCCTGATCCAAGACTCATAGCATATCCTGAAGTAGATACCCCAGTTTCTTTGTCTCCATCGAAGTCTGAATCAGAGTATCCAATCAAGTTGAAGTCGTCCACCTGTGTATACTTGATTCCAAGGTCTTGAGTTCCCTTCAAGTACCTTAGGACTCTTTTTGCAGCAGACCAATGTCCCTCACAAGGCCTTTGCATAAACCTGGAGAGGATTCCAACAGCAAATGAAATGTCTGGTCTGGTAGTAGTGAGGTAGATGAGACTTCCTACAAGATGTCTATACTTAGTTGCATCCTCAAATTCCTTTCCTTCAGTAGATGTGAGCTTCAAGTTTTGTTCCATTGGAGTAGAAAGGGGATTGCACTCTGTCATGCCAAATCTGTATAACAAATCTCCAATGTATTTCTTTTGAGAAAGAAATATGGACTTTGGGTGTTGGGTTACTTCAATGCCAAGATAGTAATGAACATAGCCCAAATCAGTCATTTCAAAAAATTTTCCTAATTCTTTCTTTATGGATGCAATATAGCTTTCATTGTTCCCTGTCATTAAAAGATCATCTACATATACCACAAGATATACAACTGTTTTGCCAACTTTCTTGACAAATAAAGTTGCATCATCAAGATCAAAATGATTGAAGTTGAGTTTCAGAAGATGCTCAGTTAGTTTTTCATACCAGGCTCGTGGTGCTTGTTTGAGGCCATACAAGGACTTCACAAGTTTGCATACTTTGTGTTCATGTCCTTTCACAGCAAATCCTTCAGGCTGGGACATAAAAACATTCTCTTTTAGATCTCCATTCAAGAATGCAGTTTTTACATCCATTTGATGGACTTTCCAACCGTTCTGAGCAGCTAGTGCAAAGAGTGTCCGGATGGTGGCCCATTTTGCTGTGGGAGCAAAAGTTTCCTCATAATCGACCCCAACCTTCTGTGCAAAACCTTTTGCCACAAGCCTAGCTTTGTGCTTGTCAAGTGAGCCATCAGCTTTGTACTTGTTCTTGTAGACCCACTTGCAGCCAATTGGTTTGGTTCCAAATGGAGGATCAACCAGCTTCCAAGTGCCATTCTTTATGAGGGCATCATACTCCTTCTGCATCGCTTCTTTCCATTCATCATGAGAAGCAGCTTCTTTGAAGGAAGTTGGTTCAAAATCTGTAGACAAGTTCAATTCACAATCATAAGTAACATCCATATCAACAGGTGAATTAGAGTTATCTACATCACCTCCATCTTGTCGGTTTGAATTTCTGGTTCCTGTTTTTCCAATTTCATCAGGATGAACACTTTCAAGTGTCTTTGTCAGCCACTTTGGGGGACCTTTCTGAGATGGTCCAGGCTGTTCTGTTGATGGAGTTGGGTCTGAATCAAGATTGAGTCTCCCAATTCTATCAATTACATCACTTAAAGCATCATCCGTTGTTGGAGTGTCATGCAGGGGAGATTGTTCTTCAGAAGAAGATTCCACATGTTGATCTAGTATAGGAATCCCCCCTTCAAGATGTGGAATCTGATTATCAAACTCTTGAAATGATTTTGGTTTTGTGAATCTATCCAAGCGATCAAGTTGCCGCTCAACAACACTGTCAGATTTGGATGATTCAAGAAAAATGACATCTCTAAATAAAACAAACTTTTTATTTACTTCATCATAAAGGCGGTATGCTTTAGATGTGTTTGAATACCCCAGGAAGATACACTTACGACTTCTAGCACCAAGTTTGTTTCTATGTACCTTTGGTATTAAAGCATAACAGGTGGAACCAAAAATCCTGAGATGTTTTACCGAAGGAACATGTCCATACCACAATTCATAAGGAGTCTTGTTTCTTATAACACTAGATGGACATCTATTCTTTATATATGCAGCACATAGAACAGCATTAGCCCAAAACATTGTCTTTACATTTTTGAAGAAAAGCATGGATCGAACCATATTCAAAATTGTTCTGTTCATTCTTTCAGCTACACCATTCTGTTGAGGATTATAAGGCACAGTTGTTTGATGTTTAATCCCATGTTGGCGAAGATAGTGTTCAAATTCATTTGATGTATATTCTTTTCCATTATCAGTGCGAATAGACCCAATATGAGATTGTGCATCATTTTCAATCCATTTATGAAAATTCTTGAATGTTTGAAAAGCATCAGATTTGTTCTTCAAAAAATAAACCCAACACATTCTGGTGTAATCATCAATAAATGTCATGATATACTTATTTCCATTTGCAGAAGGAACAGGCATTGGACCACATAAATCTGAATGAATAAGTTCAAGCTTCCTATGTGCTCTTGAATGTGAATCATGAAAAGACTGTTTGCTATGCTTTCCTAGAATGCAAGCATCACATTGTTTATGTTTTCTAGGAATTGTAGGCAAACCAGCAACACCATTTTTCTTCAACAAGCGGAGACTATCATAGTTTAGATGTCCAAATCTAGCATGCCATAATAAACTTGATGGAAGTGTACCTTCATCATGATGAGAAATATATGAAAAATGCTGTGCATGAGCAGAGGTTCCTTGCAGTTTAAGAAGTCTTTCTTCTTCTATACCCCTCATGACAAGTGAGTGGTCAGATGCCTTTCTTACCTCAAGCTTGCCATCAAACATGTGAATGGAGTGACCTTGCTGGCGGATGTGGACCAGGGACAGCAAGTTTCTCTTCATCTGTGGGAGATATAGAACATGATTCAGAAGAAAGTCTGGAAGACCAGGCAGTTTAAGCCTGATTGTTCCAAGCCCTGATGGCTTGATTTTTGACTGATCTGCAAAGTATACTGCTCCATCAACATTATCAGTGAAATCTTCAAAAAAATCTTTCCTATGAGTCATATGACAGGTTGCTCCTGAATCAAGCAACCAGTCATTTTTCGAAGAAGTAAGTGAAGCATTAAACAGATCTTCATTTACTCCAATGTTACATTGTGCCTCAATATAGTGAGCGGATTCAAGTGCTTTACCTTTGTCTGAGTCATCAGTTTTACCTTTCTGCTGATTTCTTCTCTGCTCAATCTTTTCCCATGGTAGCTTGCATGTAGAAGCATCATGAGATCCTTTTTGTTTGCAGCGAATGCAATGTAAGTCTGCCTTTTCTTCTTGAGGGTGTCTGCCCCCCCTGCCTCTGAAGTATCTTCTTCTTTCTCTTGAATGCATACTGTAACAAAATATCTCTGCCAAAAACTTCTGTAAACAAAATCCTTCTGAAAAAAAATATCTCTGCCAAAAACTTCTGTAAAAATATCCTTATATGATTGCCTTATGCATTATATATATCACTGCTCACATATATATATCATTGTTCAAAAATCAAAGGGCGCTCAATACACTGTTCACTGCTCAAAGACTGCTCACATATATGACTGTATTACTGTTTAACAAAAAAAAATAAGGGCGCTCACTGCTTTTCCATATATCAATATCTCAAAAAAAATAGCGCTCACATATATGACTGCTTACATATATCACTGCTGAACAAAAAGAGGGCGCATATATATATGTCACTGCTTACATATATTAAACAAAGGCGCTCATATGAAAATCACTGTAAAGAAGGGCGCTCATCACTGTGGTCTCAATATATATCACTGCGCAGGTCAATAGCACACGTAGGTATATATATCTCAGCATTAATATATATATCCGCAGGCCTATATCTCAGCATTAAATCTCAGCATATATTATATATATCTCAGCATTAAATCTCAGCATTAATATACATCGTTATATATATCTCAGCATTAATATATCTCAGCATTAAACGCAGTCACCAAAACCATAAACGCAGTCACCAAAACCATATATATATTTCCATATATATATATCCGCAGGCCAGTTTCTTCAAAACTATAAACGCAGTCACTTCTTTCACCAAAGCTTCAATACCGACCGTTGTGGGATCATGATCCAAGGCTTCTGTCAGGCCAGGTTTCGATGCGCATAAACGCTGGCTTCAATGTATTAAGGCGCAGTCACCACAGTTCACCATTCACCAAAGCTTCACAACCCGATCAATGGAGTTTCGACCAGCAGCGTTCAGTCCATAAACACGCAGCAATAGACGCAGGTTTCAATAACATTAAAGGCACAGCTCTCAATACATTAAAATGCAGGAGTCTTCAGCAACAAAACGCAGGAGTCTTTTTTTTTTTTTAAAAACGCAGTCCATATGAACAATAGCCCAAACGTTAAACAACACAGTCCACAGCTCATACCTCCAAAAACGATACCTCAATTCAAGTACTGGCAGCAACGTACTTAATGGCAGAGGGCGCAGAGAGCATATGCAGCGCTGGTGCGCCAGGGAGCAGAGGCAGCAGAGACAGGTATGTCAGAGGCAGCGCAGAGAGCAGATGTGGCCAGCAGGAGTTACAGCTAATTTGGGACCTGTGCTCTGATACCATGTCAGGCCAGGGTAACTCCTCATTGAACGAGAGAAAACACTGATTGATTTATTCATTAGCTAGTACTTTATTTATACAAATACAAAACGGATCAGTTCATCTTCTAGATGACTGTCCGGCTTCACCTCATCCGTTTCGGATTAGGTGTCAACACCTTCAGATGCATATTCATGCTCTTTATATAACAAACGGGAGTTTGTTTTAATTCCCCATGTTTAGATCCAAATCTTGCCTTAGATTTAAGATTAAAATTTAAATAATCAAACTAAACTTTATTAAAACCTAATTTTAGACTAAAAATACAAATACATAAAAATAAATTAAATTTAATAAAATCAAATAAAAATAATAGTAAACTAACTAATAGTGAAATGATAAAACTAGACTTAAAATTAATAATAAACGTAAGAGATTTTGGATAGATAGTGATAAATTGTGTTGCTTGATGTTAAGCAATTGGTTCAATTCCTTTCCTTATTTAAGTGTTATTCTCGAACATTATTATAATGTAGCCTCACTCCAAACTTAAAAATAAAATAATAAACTCAATTAAAATGGTTCGGTTCCTTTCCTTATTTAAGTGTTATTCTCGGACATTATTATAATGTAGCCTCACTCCAAACTTAAAAAAATAATAATAATAAACTCAACTAAAAAATAAATTTGAATAACAAAATCTAAAACTTAAAAGAAAACATAATTAAACAACCAACTATAAACTATTTTTATTCAAAATGATTTGAAAGATTTTTAAAACTAAGCTTATAAAGGTAAAAAATTATAATTAAATCTGAATAAAATTAATTAAATTATATTTAAAATTAAAACCAAAAAAAATTGAAAATTAATTAAATCTAAATAAAACTTTGAATAAGAAAGTTAATTAAATCTAAATAAAACTTTGAATAAGAAAGTAACCTAGAAGCTACATCTGCTTATAGTTATATTTAATTTAAAAAACTGTTAAATAATAAAATTAAAATATATAAACTGAATTATATTTATGAATAAGCTAAAATTTAAATCTAAAAATGATAAAGCTAAATAACGAAACTAAACCAACTCTATGTTAAGGTTAAAATTAGACAAAAGTAAACTATATTAAGCTTGAAGTTAAAAATTAGAGTGATGTGTTGAAACTAGAAAAGTGTTTGAAACTAGTTTATTTTTTAAAAATAAACTAGAAATACCATATATGAAAAACGGTTTTAAGATTCCTTCGTTAATTCGATTTAATCAAAATTTGTTCCGTGATTTTTTGGATCTTGATCCGTTATCTGCAGGTCTGGTGGTAGCCATAGGTTGCAAACGCGTTGATTTGTCCTTCGCCCAATATGGTCATTGAGTGAGCAAGTATGGCTATAATTTTCTGGAAAATATGTGAAATTTTTTACCACTATTATATGCTTCGATATATAACTTACCATCACTAGCACTTCAAAACAGCACACAGGAAAACAAACATTGACAGAGGATTTTGATTTTGATTTTCCTTTGCTCGATTGTTGACTTCCTTCCTTTCTAGTATGGTGAGGTAATTAATAGTTTGGGTAAAGTTTACTTGAACTACTTGTAGATGAAGCTGAGAAATCTCAGGCTATTTTCTTTGCCATTAGTTAACTAGCAAACTATGTTTTCCGTGATCTTGTGCGTTCATATGTTCTGTGGCAACTCCCACACGTTTAACCAGAATCCCGTCCATTATGCCCAAGAAGTTATAATGCTTTGGTAATTTCGTGGATCTGGCTCTATGATTATAGCTTGAGAGGATTTTATTTCTAGCAATGAAACTAAGAAAAATGGATTTCCTTAACCAAATAAAGAAGATTGGATTTATAGCATAAATTATTATGCTTGATTGAAACCTGAAACTGTGAACTCATGGTAATTCTTTTCCTTTCCTCTTCATCAACGGAACTCAACTAATTCCTCGAAATCTGGCATCAAATACCAACAGTTTGGCTTCATGCACGGATGCCAAACTTCGAGCGTTGGCACTTTTGCGGCAAATTCCCCACTATTTATGAACGATGACACCTCTCTGGCCTTTTGGATAACCGTTCGCAGCATTGGATGGTTTGGTGGGCTGGCTATTGGTTTAGAGTCATATATTTCATTTTGAGTTTGTGTTTCTCTCATGGTATTTATATGAATTTACATTAGTATTGTCACATATCCTTCAGCTTAATTTGACAATTACCTATTAGGGTTCCATTTTTTATTTTTGTTGACTTTACATTAGTATTGTCCCATATCCTTCCACTTAATTTGACAATTACCTATTAGGCTTCCATTTCTTATTTTTGTTTTTGTTAAAGTTAGATTCAAATATTACTCACGAGTATTATATGAGTTTATCATGTGCCATACTTATATTTTTCAAATTTTGACAACATCAAAGTAATGAGTCATACCTCTTGGGCACAATATTACAAACTCCTATATTTTAGTGGATTCATGATTTGGATTCTTACATTCAAAAAACAGAACCTTAATAGAAGCTTCCAAATCAACCCTTATGCACATATTATAACTAGGAGGAACGATCAACCATAGGCATTTAACAAGACAAGATTATGCATAAAGACTTATTTCCTTTTCTACCTCAATGTTAACATAGATGAAAACTTCAACATAAATATAATTAAGCTAGTATTGTCCATAACGCAATCATAGTCCTAGTGCCACAGTCACATGTAATGTTAACATGTGTATCTTATGTAATATGCACAATTAGTTAAAAGACCAGCATCAAGTGCATAATACAAAGCATAGATAACCTCAACCATAGTTTATACAGTTTCAAGCCTTAACCACGGTTACCCAATTTACAGAGCTCTCTCAATCATGATTATTCACTATCTTAAACAAAAGACGGGATAACACCAATACTGCATAAGATCCACATATTATGTTCCTTTACTAATCTTAAATGGGATTGAATTTATATGAAATGGCTATCACACGCATTCATATATAATCATCTCATGCCCACAACTTCTATAATCATTTCATGCCCACAACTAACATAAACATTTCTACTCATGCATAGTGGTCACACGCACATTATTCAATCAATTTATATCCAAGAACAACATCAACAATTTCTCTTATATTCTTAAAAATTGACAATATAGAGAGTAAGAGTCAACATACGAATGTCCCACACAAACCAGCTTATCTAAAAGGATGTCACTTGGAAAACTGAGCACTGCCACCCAACCTAGAACTATCTGCTTCCAGTTCACACCCGAGATGAGAGCTCTTGCCATGGATCAACTACCTTTGTTGATCTCTTCTATGGGTATTTTATACCCTCTTTCATGATATTGTTTCTTTTAGCGGTGTCCCGCTTTTATGTGGATATTTTTATCCATTTTCCTAGACTTTTCATGGAAAAGCTCGCATTTCTCTCTGGCGAGGTTTTTCCCATAAAAGCTTGTATTTCTCTCCTTCAAGGCTTTTATGTTAACTTAGCATCATCTTACAACTAAGAAAACTAATGGATATTTATCTCCCAATCCATTAAGTTTTATCTAGATTTGTATTTAGAAGTTTTATCATGAAAGAATTATCCCTTCCCATTCACCAATGGGATTTGGCAAGAATCTCATCTCTTGGTGTCTCGCTCTTCCAAGTGATTAATTATTTTATTTATTTCATAAGGTATTTACCTTTCTTGTTACATATCAAATCTAGCTTTTCTCAGCTTAGGTTAGCAAAGTTTTACATACAAGGGAGGGGTGTTACAAGTATAACTATATTAAAAATATTAATCTGGTTGAGATAGCTTAAGGTTTCATAAATATAACAAAAAAAACTATTGCAACAGGAAGAATGTCTTAACATTTAGCTGATTAAACTTGTACAAAAAAGTTATGGGTCAACTTTAACTTGAGAAACAAAAAGGAATTATACATCTTATTGTAAAATGGACCTTTTTTCTAAATAAAATTTGTTTATATATAAATGAATGTTATAGATAATAGTGAGGAACTTATCATGAAGGAAGTTATCAGAATTGAAATAATCTCAAATCCCTAAGAAAGTGGTGGCATGGAGCCATTTGGCACGAATATAAATTTATTAAAAGTAATTGACCATTTTGCTAAATAAAATTTTCTTATAAATGAATGCTATAAATAATAATGAGGAACTTATTGTGGAGGAACTTATTAAAATTAGAATAATCTCAAATCCTTAAGAAATTGATGGGCCAGGAGCCACTTGGCACAAATATAATTATTTAAATTTATTAAAAAGCAATGCAAACTAACAAATTTTATTACACACTACATCCCTTGATAAGCATTCAGAATGGACATATACTGAACATAAGTTAACAAATACTCATCTACGTTAATCTAAAATTAACATGAGTTTCAATTAAAAAAGTGTTGCAATATAATTTATATACATAGGTTACGTTTTATTGTAAATATTTTTTTTTATAATTCTTGTGTTTCTTGGGAATGTTGGAATAAGTAACTTATTGAGTCTTACGAATATTTAAAAAAAAATGGTTGTACATGAATGTACGTGTGGACCAAAATGTATATGAAACTTTAGATTAAGAGCCACTCATAAATCAATATGCAAGGGATATGAATAGATGTGCTAGATCGAAAGATATTATTTTGAGACAATATTATGGGTTGAATAATTTGCAGGGAAAGTAGAGTATGAACAAGCATGTGTAATTATTTCTATATGTCTCAGAATTGATATATTGGCCGTGAAACTACTTAATATATATACCGGGTTGATAAAATTAATAAAGGAAAAAAACTATGTTTAAGTTATCTAAAGAGATTTTGTCAAGACTAAATTAATAAAGAAAAAAACTATGCTCAAGTTATCTAAGGAGATCTTGTCAAGACTAGAACTTTGATATGTGGTTAAAATTATGCAACCTTGGGAAATATGGATAATAGGGACTAAAGAGGTTCTAGTGGTTTCACATGAGTAGCCTAGTTTTGAAGTTGAGGAAAAAAAAAAAAAAAATTTATAATAGTTTTAATAACTATACTAATGATAGACTCCAGTCAAGAGAAATTGAAAAATCACTTATATAAAACTAACAGAAAAACTACTTGCAATTTCCAAATAATCGTAAGTGTTATTATCTAGATCATAAGTGTACATCAAGTAACATCCAGACCCTGAAGGAATGATTCAGTAACATGCAATTATAAAAGGAAAACAAATCATTCATACATCATTCATATATATATATATTCAAAAACAATAGAATATGTATGGTCTATCTCTACAAGATCGGCAATAAGTAACGTACATATCTCTCAAAAATATTCATGCATATGTTAGCGTTACATATAAAAATATAATTCCCAAGAAAGGGATCCATATTTTCATTTAGAAAACAAATTTACTGAATACATTCTCAGCCAATGCGATAGAGGCCATATATTTAATGCATAAAAATAAATGTGAAAGAGTAATGAAGTAATAACCCTCGTTTTCTTTAAGAGAAAATATAAATATTTCAAGTGACTGGTTATAACTCTAAGCAGAACTACTATGTTGAAGACTGCAGCGACTTCATTGACCTGTAAGAGAACAATAAGAAAATAGGAACTAGTTTCGATTAGTCAACTTCAAAAGATGCCAAAAAATTAAAGCCACCGCAATGATAACCGCACCTACGAAGAAATGGTATCATACCTATCATTAAATACCTGAAAATACCGTAGAAGAAAAACTCACGAAGAAAGATAAGGATCACTTAACACTAGAATCTATGTACATTACCTTGAAGGGGGAAACAAAGTTTTGGCTGGATATCGTGCCACACAGAGGGGAAATCATTAATTTAGCTCTGAATTGTAAGCTAAATAAATTAATTGGTAACCATAGAGATTAGGGTTTGGAGTATCCATATCTCACCTTACAGAAAACCACTAAGAAATTATAGAAGGAGAAGGTACAGTGAAACCCTTCTGTATATATACATTTTCATAACCAAACCCTCAGACGAGAAACTAGGGTTTAACTTATCATTAAAAAAAATGTCTTAGAAATCATAATTTTTAGGGACCTTACGAATAAACAAGGAATACATAGACTGGATACAATACAAGCAACAGCAGCTTAAAAACCTTACTAGGTAGAATCGTTCCTCAAATCTCCCGGGTCTCTTATAGAGGTGACGCAAGCAAAGTAATAAACTCAGCATCGAAATTTTCTAGATTTGAAGAAACAACTCTTAACTTCTAAAAAAAAATCCCATAAGTTGTAAAGCTCGTCTCACAGTTTGGCTGCATGGAAAATGGGAATGTTGGGGAGAGACAAGAGTAGGTCATTACCCTAACCACCTACGAAATAATCACCACCAATAATCAATCCCCACCCAACATTCACCATAGGATGTGAATAATCAACCCACGTGACTCGATGGTTAATGAGGCAGCCACAAGGATATGCATTGTAATGAGGATTGATCAGGGATCAAATGAAACAATAATTAGTTTTCCAACAAGTAAAACATATAAATAACTGCCAAGTCATGCAATAATGAGTTTGGGAACAAATGTATGTTAATGGAAAATATTAATAACTAATCACTAATCCAATCACATTAACTTAGTGCATGGCATTATTAACATACTCATACATAATAATTTATTTTCAGTTAGGTTCCATAACTCGGACTGCCGCAGGCTCCACTGCTCCCGCTCTGACAGGCTTCTCCGCTCCGACTTAGTGGCTTGGATGTACTTAATGAAACTGGATGTAGTTAATACAAATGGACTGCCCACCTACACACATTCAAAGAAACCTTCGCGGTCAACATTTCAAACCCACAGTCCCGCTCAAACTCCGACTTAGTCGCTTGGGTGTAGTTAACGCAAATGGACTGCCCACCCATACACATTCAAAGAAAAATTTCACAGTCCCTCTCAAACTCCGACTTAGTCGCTTGGATGTGGTTAACGCAAATGGACTGCCCACCTACACACATTCAAAGAAAACTTCGCGGTTAAGATTTCAAACTCACAGTCCCACTCAAAATTTGAGCTTAAAATGAAATGTGAGAGGGTCGACAGTGCCACGTAAATTTTTTAAATTGAAATGAAAAATTACCTCCAAAGGAAGAGTTGCAGTGAATTGCAGATTTCTAGCAATATTTGTTAGAAGTTGTAATTATTACTGCATGTAGAGTTGACTAAATATAGAGAGTAAGTTAACTGAGTGATTCAGGGTTGAGTACGATATTTGTTAGAAGTTGTAATTATTACTGCATGTGGAGTTGACTAAACATAGAGAGTCAGCAAACGGAGTGATTCAGGGTTGAGTGTTCGAGTGTTGAGTCAAGTCGAGTTAAGTGATAGATGACTTTTAGTATGTGGTTGCATGTGGGTGCATGTCAAAATATTATTTTAAGAGTCTTTAATTGGAAAATGTTAAATACCCTTCACCAAGTTCATTGTATAAATCATATTTTGTGTGGTCAATAGAAGAAATACAACTCTTGTTTTATGTGTGAATTCATACTTTTTTTCTTCTGCGTTTCCAATAATACCATATCCAATTTGATCTAGATTCCAGCTAACCAAAAATTATGGATGAAGGCGAGTTGAAGCAAAATTTCAGAATGTTGTGTGCTTCTGCAATGTCAGAAATATGGACAATTCAGACGCAGTGGTGGAATACGAAGAAAATTAATTGACACGCCTCTATTGTTATTTCGGGACAACAACTTTTATGGTAAGAATTTACAGGGTGCTTTCGTGTTCTATGTATATTCATGGCAACTTTCTTTTGCTAACTGAGTTATTCTTTCTTAATATTTTGCTAACTGAGTTATTCTTTCTCAATATTCTGTCCAACGTGGAACTCAAATTTTGGCCCGGACCTGACAGAGTTTCACCAAGAGCTTTTATCCAACTACTTCCTTGTTCAAACTCAATTTCAACTTTGAAAAGTGTTGTTCCAGTTTGAATTTGGCTTGACGTCCGATTCCGTTGAGTGTATTTTATGGACACGGAGTTTTCTTTCCAAATATATTTTGTTTTACCGATGGGAGTTTCTTTTCCCAGAGGTTCGAGTTTCATCTTATTTTCAAACTAGCGATTGTGGCTATATATATATGGTAAGGTGAAGATTTTCATTACTCAAAAAACATATACCAAGATGTCAAATGCATGTGGTCTCACCCCAAATAGGTTTGTTGACCAATGTTATTACCATGTTATATACAAAAGAAAAATTCCCAACAGATAGATACACAACCTTTTAGGCCTTACGTACAAAATAAAAAAATAAAAAAAATAGAAAGACACCATTTACCACAATTCATCATCAGAAGTGATTGAAGTATGATTATCTAGCTCCGTTCCTAGAGGAGGTGGAGGAGGACAATATCGACAGTTGAGATGTTGCTCAAAGTGAGCAAGCTAAGCTTCCAAATTTTCGATCTTCTCAGTCAAGAGATTCTGCCCACCCCACACAACCACAATTATTTGATGGACATTGCATTCAAAATAATGGATTTTCTCCAACTTGGCCATAACTGCAATGTGTTACTCCCTCCGAACCCTATCATGAGATTCTAGCATGTCTATGAAAAATTGGATCATCTCCTAGAGCATTGTAGTTCTCCCAGCACTCCTAGCAAATTTGTGTCCAACTAACCCCACATCACTTGGATTGTTGCTCTACTCTCGTGTGCGCAAAAGACTGAGCCACGACCTGTTCACCTATGTCCGTTGCTTGCTCCACGACCGCTCTGAGCTAGGATCCTTCTACCATTGCCAATCACAGGACCGACTGAAGAACTTCACCCACCACATGCTCCATGACCCCCACGCCCCAATATGTGCACAATTCCATCACCCTGGCTGCTACTATCACCATATGCTCTGACACCACCACCCCAGACTCCATTTGACACAATTGACCACTCCCCAAGACGAGACGCTTCCGCGTTCGCCTGAACAAGGGCATGCAAGGAACATAGAATTGACTTCATGTTGGTCATTGTGTCAAAACCCAAACCCCCGAGGCTAATCCCAATCCACACCGAGGACCACCTAATCAAACCCAGCACTACACACCCACTATTTTTTCGATAAACATAGTAAACTAACCATTTCGGTCATTTATTCTTTCCTTTCAATGTCTCCTTAGTCATTCATTAACATGCTAAGCTATAATTCCACAAACGGATACTCAAAACTCATTCTGATAAACCAAAATTACCCTTCTTAGTGATATCAATTTTTCATATCTGGACAACACCTGCAAAATTGTTGAGCGATAGCAAACTTTGAACCAGACGCAGTTGACCATTCCTACCAGTCAGTAGGTTACCTGGTATTTTTAAATTCCCTATTCTCTTTTTATTTTCGAAATGGCTAGTCAAAAAGGGAAATCTAAGATCTCTGTTGAAAATCATATGCTTCCCCCTATCCCTAATTTAGATGAATTCCCCCTGGTAGACACCCAGTTCAAAATCATAGAAAATAAGTGCGAATTTGACATGTATGAGTTACATAATTGGGAATTTCAGAAGTTTGGAGATGCCAATGATGAATTCAACCTATGGGAGTCCATGTTACCCCAATTCATTTTCCCTCAAACTCATAATTTCCTTGAATTCATTACCTGGTGCAAAAATCAATATCTTCTAAGTCAAAGAGCCATAATTGCCCAAAATAATGAAATTTTGCTATCCATAACTCCAAAATCCATTTTCCAGGCCCTGCAGATAAGACCTCAAAGTTATGTTCAACCCTTCTCAGTTGTTTTCCCGATGAAAATTTATCAAAAGTTCACTTTCCAATAGCAAGTCCACATCTCTGGGTCATTTTTGCATGAAGATTTAGAATTCCCTCAAACCAATCTACCGTATTCTTCAACAATCTTTCCCAAAATGACTAGACATGTCATTTCTATGGTTTGTTGCCTCTTGGGTGACCAAAGTGATCAATGGGTTGATGAAGTCATCTTGGTATTTCTATTTGTATTTTCATCTGGTAAAAAACGCTATGTCATTTTTAATTTTAGCTAATTTATTTAAGATATTATCCATGAAGAATTCCTAAAATTTAGTGTAGAGGAATCTTTTAAGCATCAATCAGTTTCGGTGTATTTATTTTTGTACCAACAGTCTAAAATATTCAAAATTCCTCTCCAAAATCTTGATTCACAGGGAAAGTCACAGTGTGTCATCCACTGGACTTCATTGGTTAGGAGAAATTCAGAAGAATATTCTTTTAGTCATTTTCTAGACCAGTTTTTATATTTGTTACTATGCCTCCTTAATAGTGATGTAGTGATATAGTTCCAAGCATATTTGTAGACATTAAAAGTATTTTGCATCTCAGTGAACAGTCAAAGGTGGGAGATTGGTACCTATATCAAAAGTTTATAGAAATTAGAGTTTATGGCTGTGAATTTCCACCTTGTAAGCTTCCATTTTTTGTGTTCGTGAGGATTTTTTCTTTATAATTTATAAGGTAGAGGATCAATATGAATGAAATTCATTTTGTATCTAGGAAGAAAGAAGCCCAATTCAATTTAAAAACTCAAATTGGTCCAGTCATAGTAAAGACAAAAGAAGTTGACAAGGAGGTTGAGATGTTATTGAAGTGGGTGAATTTTAAGTTAAGTTTTAGTTGGCTTATGACCCTTTGGGAGTGATCTTGTCAATTATAAGTGAAGAGAAATCAACGCCCTATATTCATATATCAAAATAAAAAAAAAATGAACTACATTCAAATCAAGAAGTATTAGAGGAGAACACTTTGTAAGAGGCTGAAGAGAATATTTCCATCCAAACAACATTAGAGACTCCAATATTGAAAGAAAAAGATTTAAAGAGACCAAGTGAGATTATCTCCCCTGCTAGTTCAAGTTTTAAATCTGTAAGATTTAAAGTTTTCAAAAGAAGAAATAAAATGAATTTAGAGGAAGAATCACCAGAGTTCAGAGATACTGAGGTCTCTATAATAGTTAGGTTATCTAGCAAGCCTATGTTTTTCCTGCAACAAAGAGAAGAATTAATTTTTGATACACCAACTTCCCCTTCTTCTATCCAACAAAGTATCTTTGATAGGTTCCGAGAAATGAACAAGAAAAATGAAATGTTAAATACTACTACCTATTCTAAGTTCTGGAATCAGACCTCTACCACTAAAACCAGACTATTGTCTACGTTGGAACCTCAAAAAGAATAGTTTAAATTGGCATTTCTTGATCCAAAGATTACAATTCCTAAAAGTGTGAAGGATTATAAAACTTTAGATTTTTTTTTATACTAAATAGGTTCATCCAATAGATCAAATTGATCTACACAAACAATATAGATAAATAATTTATTCCTCTTTAACAAGTTATTCTATGAAAGCCTCAAAGCTGTAGGTTTCTCTAAATAATATCCATTCTTATCTTAAATTAGAAAATATGCCCTCATTAGCTAAAGATAAAAGGATAAATGGATTATAATATCTTGTAATCAAATTAGGATTAGATCCTAATGATATTAATGTCATTGAAGAAATTATTAAGAGAATGAATACAGATATTCAAGCATTATAAAAGAGTCTAAAATTACCAACAACAGAGCATCATGAAGCTTAAGAAGTTTGGAAACTATAGAAAGAGAAGGAAAATACGTTGCCTATCATTATTGAGAAAAAAATTCAGATTCAAAAAATGGAAGCAGATATTGAAAAGCTCTTCAAAGAGAAAGAACAACAAATTATTGCAGAAACTTCTACAGCAGAGGTAGAATCAACCAGCCAAGAAGCCATTGAACAATTGTCAAAATCTACGCAAAATTTGTCATTAAGAAATGTTGAAATTGATAAATTAAAGGCATCAATGCAAAGAATGGAAGAAAATAAAATTCAGGTAGATAATGCATACATCTTTGAAGTGCAATTTTTTTTCAAGATTACTAAACAACTTGAAAAATATATGGATGAGTCAAACAATGCACAGACATTATTAGAAGCCCAAGAGAAAATTTGGGTTGATATCAACTCAACCATTTTAGAATTTTCGAAATCTACTCAAATTATTTTTAAACATGAAAAAGTGGTACATAAAGTAAAATCCTCCATAGCAGAGATTAAAGAAGAACTGAACCATAAACCTGGAGAGGCAACAAGGATCATCAAAGTGTTAAACTCAAAAACTAATGATGAGCTTGAAGATAGGACAAATGCAGTACTAGAAGTCAAAAAGGTGTTAACAAAAATGAATTGGATGTTACAACTGAAGAACAAATGTCATAATTTAGAAGCTCAAATAAAAAAGTTCCATAGAATTTTTTCTATCCTTCAGTAGAAAGGACTCCCATCCTTAAGAGATTCTCATAGTCAATTGATTCCATAGGAAAATTATCAATATAAGTTACATATAGCAAAAGATAATTTAAATTCTTCTAAAGTAAAAGGAATAATTGGTGGAAAATATTGTCTTGAAGGTTTAGAAGATGATTTATTTATTTCTCATGAGATTTATCATCTTTTTATTACCAAGGCTACTTTTAAAAAATACACGTAGGTGGGTGAAGCTTACGGGAGGGTAATTAAGTTTTCATGCCTTGACGATGAGAAGTGGGATAAGTTTCTCAAACTTATTGAGTAAATAGAAAGTAGATTTTCAGGTGAAGTTGTAGCGAAGACAGGAACAAAATCAATAAAATCAACAAAGTTAGATATTAAGGCAGAAGTTACAAATGACATCCTCTAATACTATGTTGTTTCCACATAATCAGTTTTAGAATCCCTATTTTGAGTTTTATTAATTGAAAATATTCAAATTATTTGGATAAAACTTTATTTTTTGTAAAATATTATATTAAGTTAGGTATTTTTGAATTACACTCTATATATACATTGTAGTTCGAAATAACAGGGTTTGATACTTTGAGGGAGCCAAGAAACACTATTGTATTCTCTGAAATTTCCTTGAAGATAATCAAAGGCTTATGACTTCAGTTCTAACATCATTCGTGCTCATGTGAGTTTTTCCTATGTAATAATTTTTTTTCTTCATATGTTCAAGGTAACATAAGAGTTAGGGTCAGACCAAGTTAAAGATTAACTTCCCTGAAATCCCACTACAAAGTTATAATCATTATTGAGAATAGCTAATTGAATAAGTTGTTTAAATTAGTACCTCCACATCATTAAATTGTTGCCTTTTGTCATCTCTTTGTAGAAATTTCTCTACATGATTCTACTATATCTGATAAATTAACTATCCAGGATGAATTCTTAATTATCAAATATCTTCTTCTTTCATATATCACAATCAATTAAAGAATTATATGTTGTCAGGATTGAAGATCAACACTATGAAAAATCTCTTAAGCTTTAGATTGTATAAATATAAATGGGTTGAATCATTGTTCATCCATTTAAATAAAATCCCTCACTTAGATGCTTTGGCATAGTTCTTGAACCCATAATTGTCTTTTAAGATTCAACAAACTACTTAACTACTTTTCAACTAAAACTCTTTCAAATATTACAAGTATAAATTTTTTCTTATGTATGAGAAATCGGGTGACTTATAGAACTTTTACCTAAGATATTGGAGTTTAGTTCGACGACAATATGGAATTTCGTAGATGTAACAATTATTTCACACTTCTTCCAAAGTGCTATGTCTGGAAGCTGGCACTAGATCATATTCTAGAATGCAATCCTCAGATTCAAAATCTTTGTGTAATTAGGCTTTGCAAAAAATATTTTCTTCATTAGCTAGAAGGTATAGAAGTCTCTTTACAATTAATTGACTATTGTACTACATTTTAGAATATCTATTTTCTCATGGAACTTATCTACCCTACTTTTAGCAACCACTAATGCTTTTTAATATGATTCCCTGCTGGGCCCAACAAATAGGTAAACCAACTCTAAGTCTCTGATCAAATTTAGTGTCAAATGTAGATAATAAATTTTGAACTTCTTTTAACCTATTTGCAGTGTGGATAAGAAGTATTGTATTTTGAATAATTTTGTTGGCCTCCATAATTGCTCAAGCCCTATCACTAATATATAATGCTCTGAGTTCATCTGAAGTCTTTTCATTGAGATATTTGATTATCTTTTTAGCTTTCAGTGCCTCTTTCTACACATTTTGTTTACATGTTTGAATGCTCATCCCTACCGATTTACCATTGATTTTGTTCCACAATTATATGAATGTATATTCATACTAAATGAACTTTTTCAATGATTTCATCCCAAATAATTTGTCTAGCTTCGATTAAAGAGAGATTATATTTTAACTTGGCCCTTAGATTTTTGATATCATTTTGTGCAAATTTATACTTATTAGTGAGTTGATTGTTATTTTCAATTTCCATATTCCATTTCCTTTCTTTTATATTAAGTTGTTTCTTTGATTCATTCAAGTTTACCTAAAGTTTCTTTGATTCGAATTCTAAAATTCTAAGCTCAACCATTACCTATGTAGGCTTTTCTGAGGGGTCAACTAATTAGCCTAAGATAACAATGGTGCAAACATGATTTTTTATTGACTTCTTGAAACTCTGCACTTTCTCCTATAACACAACTATGTCCCCATTTTTGGAAACCAATTCTTGAAGAAACTGCTCTTTCTCCTTTTCAACTTCAACTAACTCAGATATTTGAGCATGCTCTGATCTAGACATCTTTAAATTTTTCTTAATGATTACATTTCTTACTCAATGTTCTGCAATAGGGTCTTGATGGCTTCTTTGTCTTCCAAATATAATCCTAGCTTCATAATTAGTTTATTAAACTCATTTTGTATATGCTTTTCCCTAGAATTTTCTTTTTCTTCCCTCAACTAATTAGACACCTCCTTAAGGTGCTTTTGACTTTGTTTACTATTAAAGAACTTGTTCCAAAATCACTGTAAGTAATTTCCCCGACTTGTTTATGCAAGTTTATCTTATCGAGCAATGGGAGATAAAATACATTTATAGATAAATCCATTGTCTTAAACTCAGGTCCTCAAGGAAGAGATTGAGAAGTAGGATGCATGAGAGACAAATTTAGTTGATTTATTTGTAAATCCATGGTAGACATCAACTTGGTCTGATAAACCAAGTTGATTGTGCTGATAATTGGGCTTCCATATTAACTTGTAGCTTATGACTCTTGTCTTTGATTTGCTGATATTATTCTGCAATCTACCTAGTATGGCGGATCCATTTCAATTGCGAAGGATTCAACATCAGTAGAAGTGGAAGAATAGGCTGGGTACATTGGATTTCCTATTTACATTTGAAAACCATGTTGATTTGAAAGTGCTTCAATCAACTTGATTTACGCATCTTTGTCTTCTTCTTCTTCTTGAACTTTAGCTTTCTTTTGAGATTGTACATCTTCCATTTCAATATTTGTCTATTGAGGGGAATTTATCTTCAAATTATTCTCTCTTATAGAGGGGGTTTCAATACCTATTTACTATTGTACTTTATCACTTGGCCAATTTTCTTTATTTTCTAACTTCTCGAGCTCTGGTTTACTTTTGTGAGAATAGGGAGTTGATCCTATTTTAGCTCTTTTATTGGAATTTATATGATAAGGATCATATGACCATGTCTCTCCTTTATCAAAGTTAGATTCCTTCAACATGTATTTAACTTGAGCCAGGGCTTGTCTAGTATTTGTGATGAATTGTCCCAAAGTCCTTTCCATCCTGAAAGTGTATCCTTTGCATGCAGATACAAAATGAACTTGATCTACATACAAACTTTGCCTTATAAATTCTAGAGAAAAGATCTTCATAGGAAAGAAATTTGGTAGGTGATATGTTTGTATCTCATCTCCATACGTAATTATTTCATTGTGGTACCATAAAATATATCAGTCTCCCACTTTGGTATCCAAACTAGGTTGTAGATGTTCTTTGACCTCAAGAAAAACTCTTGGAGGTTGTTGATTATTCAAAACAGAATATACAGTGGCCATAAATAAAGATAGATATTGAGAAAAAACTTCATTATTTTCCTTCCACACGATAATAAAAGTCTACTAAACTACTGGTATTATCTTATTTTTTGACTCCCTTATGTGCAAAGAGAGTTGAGTAAATTTGTCTGCATGTACATATAATAACAAATGGACCAAAATGGATGGATATCTAAAATCTCCATTCATATGAAATTTTTGAAATTAAAAGATGATGGACTTAGCTAAGTAAGAGAGGATATCCAAAATAACATCAGACTATAACATGAGTCTTAGAAAGCTTAAAGCTTTATCATTAACTATTCCAATAACATCTTTAGAAGGAATAAAACCACGACTAGAACTTGTGCAATTTCAGAAAACAGGGTTATGGGATATCTCACTACTGGTGGAGGAACTTGAGATTTTGGTGATAAGATAAGCTTGAACAAGTTTTATTTAATTTCTTGAGAAATATTTTTATATGTAAAAGGAAAAATATCATACGTGACTCCTTTAAGGTTTTCAAATATAGGGAAATTAAATGCATTTTGAGTTAATTTTGGTGTAAATTCAATCACTTTTTCTCTAGATGAAGATATGATTAAATTTTTTTGAGGAACCAAAGAAGATGAAAGCCAACTTATAAATTTAGGAAATTTATAGACAAGAAGCATAATGCCATGATAAAATATCAACTGAACAAATCGAAAGAGCTCATTTGAATCATTGAAGCATTCAATAGCACCCTATAGGATTTCCATGAGATCAAATGGACAATGTGGATCATAGATTTCTGATTCTCAGTGCATGAGTGGAGCTTGGTCAGGTGACGGACTACTTACAAGTTTACTTTGATATTTCTTCATATTTGTAGTTTAAAGAACAGGTAAAGAAATAAGTACAAGATTATGAATTACCTGGTAAGAAAGAGGTGACATGGAACAAATTGTTTACATGGAGTTGGCGATGAATTCAAATGCTAGTTGTCATAGTAGCTATAGACCAAAGAATGAAGAAAATAATGGATGGGGATTCAACCATTTTAATCCCCTGTGCAATATGTGGGAAAATAAAATTAATGATGACATAAGAGAGTATGGGAAAGGACATGGAAGGAGGTGACGTGGAGGGATGAGGTGGAAGGGAGTGATGACATGGAGTACATGCTCTTTTGCACAACTATCTTACACAACAGTTATATTTATGTCGTGTCATTTTTAACAACCCAGTTTTTCCAAAGCTATTTACTGCTTCTGATGGGTGTCGTTAGCAATTTATAAAAAATGATAGGATCCATTAGAAAGGATGAGGACTCTAGACATGAAGATGGTTTGTTTCGTAATCCATCTCATTCTGACAAGTCCCCATTATTTATCCTCTTTTAACATTAACCCTTTGGAAAACCAACAGATCAATTGCGTTGTGAAATGTACCACGATATGATCCCGACATACACGCTAATCAATCTAAATGTCATGGCAACAATGGTGGGTTCATCAATTTTTTTTTTCTAAATTAGGGAATGTTTCAATCTTGCAATGCCACTTCCAATTGCAGCAACATCCCATCCTTGGCAAGTTTGTCGCAATATATTTAAAAAAAAAATTGTGAGCATGTCAATCTTACAACGCACCTTCTAACAGTAGCAATGTCGCAACCATGGTGAGTTCGTTACAATATATTTCAAAAAAATTGGTGGGCCCATCAGTCTTGTGACACCTCTTCTAACAGCAACAACATTGCAACCATGATGGGTTTGTCACATTCTCTTTTAAAAAATTGTCATTCCCATCAGTATTAGGACACCTCTTACGATGTTTACAACATTGCAACCATGGTATGTTCGTCGCAATATCTTTAAAAAATGGTGATCCCATGGGTCCTGCGACACTTCTTTTGATGGGCGCAATGTTTAAATTATGACAATTTCATTGAAATTTCTCCTATTATCACCAAAAAATGATCACTTCGCCATTTCTAACTAGCCAGATTGAAATACATCATGTAGGACCAATTTTACTATAACAACATCACTTTCACCATGGGAATAGTAAACTATTTTTATTAAATTATTTATGATTAAAATTAAAAAAACCCCATGAGAATAATTCAATAAATCATTATTTATTTAATTTTCTCTAGGAATAATTATTAAATCATTATTTGATCATTATTCCTTGTCATATTTGACTAAATCACCTAGGAATAATTAAATAAATCACTATCTATTTATTATTCCTTAATTCTATTATTGGAATAATTTTTAAATCACTATTTAATAATTATTTCAATTTTACACCATTCTTAATCCTTACAAAATAATTAATAAATCAATTTATTTGTTAATTATTTCTAAATAAATATATTTGACCATTTTGAATATCTTTTCCCTCTCCAAAAAATATAATTTAGTACTTAATGGTTAGATCTTGGTTTTCTCAATATTATTTTATTATTTTCCATTTTTGAGATCAACCCAATACTTTGTTATAAATAAGAGGGGTTTCCATTCATTTTTCACCATGATAATTATCATCATCACCACTATCGTCTTCTTGCATTTGAGCTCCCACTTGAGTTCTACACATTGTTTTGGGTTTTTCACATATTGAGAGAGAGAATCAATCACTGAAACACCAAGGACATCAAAGGAATCTTCCCATGGAGGGGGATTTTCAGGCCCTTTTGTAGATCTCCTTCACCAGGTGTTATCAATAAAGATTATTATTCATTTAAAAGTCTTTCCATATTAGGTTATTACATTGGATTTTTATTGTTGTCTGGTATTTAGGATCACATATATATTTTTATTGTAGGTTTTTATAGTGTTATTATTGCATATCTGAAGCATAAACAACCATAAATTGTTGTTAGGGTCACTTGTCACCAATGACTTAAGTGAAGTATTTTTGGTACACCTTCCAAGAAATTTCATACTAACAAATGGCGACTCCACTGGGTTTTTAGTTACATTTGTCGTCGACAAATGGTGACTCCGCTGGTGTAGTAATTCAACTCCTAGGTGACTAAATTTTCAGTAAATTTTAAGGTTTTCTACAACTATTTATAGCATCTCAATTTGAATTCCTAGTTTTCTTTCCTTTTTTGTAAAATTTTCAAATTCGGGTGGTTTTCTGGTTCTTTTCAGATATCATAAGTACCAATCGAGCAAGAGACAACAAAATTTGTGCGAGATCTACCGTCCAATAGTCCTGGGAGAAATACACACTTTTCAACCCCATATATGCATTCTAGGGTGCAAATTTTGGTCGGATATTTATGTCTTCCACTGTTTCCAGGTTAGTACCAACTTTTTGGATTTTTCCAAGAATTTTTCATAATTTTCAGACTTTATGAGAGTGTTGTGTGTGGACTGGGAAGGGTTTCTTATCTCTG
The DNA here is from genome assembly GCA_031772625.1 of Pinus tabuliformis. Taxonomy (NCBI): domain Eukaryota; kingdom Viridiplantae; phylum Streptophyta; class Pinopsida; order Pinales; family Pinaceae; genus Pinus; species Pinus tabuliformis. The sequence continues at coordinate 527,972,121 of CM062820.1, forward strand.
TTTCAGTCTCCCCTAGGCCTATATTATCTTACTTTTCTCTTTGAGGAAGGAAAAATCCCCCCTAGGGTTTAGCGTACACCTTCACTGTTTTAGGAAGAGATTGGCTAGGTGAGGAGTCTAGGGTTTCATCATTTTTAGCCACTTCTTTTCAGGGTCTGATCCATTAGTTTACAATGATTTTGGATATTTTCATTTCACCTTTTCTCCCTTTAGAGTTTGGGCTTTTTCTTCCCCTCTTTGGATCCCCTTGAGCATCCTAGGTTTTGGAGCTTCATAATTATCCTTTAAGCATTTGTAAAATTTGTTTTTTGTTGTCTGTCTGTACCATTTACAGTAGATTAGTGCCTCTAGATCTCAACCCCTTTGACATTATACCTTTTTAGGCCTTTTATGTGTCTTTGAGTAGCTTATTTTCCTTCTCTTGCTTAACTACTTGATAGCCTTTTTGGGTGGGGTTTCATGTGCTTGATTTCTTGTTTAGTTTTCTTTCCTTTTCAGAATTATTTACAATATTCAACTCTTTATTTTCAGCAACATGCGGCATCATAAACCATGCTCAAATAACTCATCCACTTGACACATCATTTTCACATTCTCAAACCCTAGGTGAATGTGAGCTTGGTTAACATTGCCAAGCCAAGAGTTGAAACACTACACCTTAATAATTTGACATACACAGATTAATCCCACTTTGGCACCAGGGCCAAACAATCTGTGTAGTTTAGTTGTAGGATTGATGGGATAGGCTTCCAATAACACACATCGATCACTTACATTGAGAAATAAAAGTTGACATATTAGGGAGTTTAAAATCCTTCACCATCCCACAGTACAAAGTTATAGTGCATCAAAAATGTGATCGAGAGGGGGTTAGGCTAGGTCATCACGTGAGAGGTTCTCCTTGGGGCTACCCAAGCTATGGCAGGGAATCCCATGTGGTGGTTGATCACAAAGAAGCTCAAGAATGAACCACCCTCGTGGGATGAAGGTAACCATAGTGACTCGTCACAGGAAAATTCCCTAGAAGACTAGTTGTGGGAAGCAGTTGGTTCTCTACCCTACCTTTATTTGGAAAACTCTGCTTATAGGGATGAGATTTCGTCAATTAATAAGTTCTTTGGAAGGCCATTTGAAACAATATATTTAGGATTGTTTGAGGATTTAGACCACCTATAAGCTAGAGGCATTTTTCTTTGATAGGAAGTGCTTTCTTGTATTAGAGTAGCATCACTAATATAGTTACTTTGAACTTAGCACTAGTAGACTAGGTGTTTGCTTGTTGTTTGTTTCTCTTTTCCTCCTATCATCACCCTTTAGTCCATAGAGTCATCATTGTCTTGAAATCATTATTCCCCTTAGGCATTTTTCACGGAGAATTTGATGCCTCCACTATCAGTTTCCATTAGAACATATTACTCTTCCTCGTTGAGTTAGATTTCATCCTCCCAATCCTCTGTGTAGTCCTCATTCTGACTCTGGTTCTACCAATTCTGCTAGTTCTTCCCATGATTCCACATCTTCTAGACATCATACCATCACCATGTTAGGCACCAACATGGGTGCGGGAAACCAAGGTGGTAACTTAGGTACTAATTAAGGTAACCCCATGAGCAGAACCTCCACAGGTATGGTCACTCTGACTCTATTGATTCCTTTTATGACTTGTTCAAGTCTCCCTTATTTCAGCCAGCTCATCAACGAACCTCTTCTCCATGACTCCAATTAGCCATATATGCCTACCAATCTTCCTTTTGACATCCCCCAGTTCAAAGGTAATCCTGAAGAAGATCCCACAAATCATGTTCACTCATTCCATATGTGGTGTTCATCCAATTCTATCACTGAACACTCCATCTATATTTGCCTTTTCCAATGCACTCTTACTGGTGCTGCTGGTAAGTGGTATGTCGATCAATCTAGAGCCACTCATTCCACTTTTGTGACTCTTGCCAAAGATTTTCTAACATATTTCCAGTTACAACTCCGTTATGACACTAATACCAAACTATTGACTTCTTTCTATCAAAATTCTGTCACTCGCCTATTTGACCATGCTCAAGAATGGTGTAGAAGGAGGAGCATATGTAAAGTTCATGAATTCGAAGACTACATCTATATGGATTGGTTCCTTCGATCACTTTTGGCCCCCATTTCTAAACATGTTGCTTCTCACTTCCCCCAATATGAGGGAGATGCACTCCAAGTAGCCTTGAAATTTAACCTGATCTATGCCCAGTCAAGATATGATTACACTGTCATCACTGATCAGCCTCAGCCTAGTGCTGCTAATGCACCAAGGGAACCTCATGCCACTGATGGTATTGTTGGATCCATTTTTCACCCTCAACTTCAAACATATGCTCAACCTACGATGAGTTATGGTCAACCCCAGGGGGGGCCAATTCCTCTTACACCTATCCCTCCCCCAATATTTCACATGGAAACTCATATCCAAGTCCTAGCACATCATATACGTATCCACATCCACATCAACAGATGTCAATGCCAACTATTTCTCCACCTGTCTATTCTAATGTTTCCATATCACCTTATTATTTGTATGCACCTCTTAGCGCTCCCACCCCCCATGCCCCCTCCACCTCTGCCATAGTAACAACCTCCCCCATAAGTTCAAGTGTTTTGTTACCAGAGCGCAACTAGTCCCCCCAACCCTAAGAAACAGAACAAGGGGAAAGTAATCAAACCCAACAATCTCAAGGTAATCAGGGTAACCAGGGTCTACCACCTAATGTACCTCAGGGAAACCAACCTAATCTTGCAACCTAGCAATAGGGAAAACAATCCAAGAAAAAAATGTTTTGTGTACAAACAAACCTTGTGCAAGTTGCAACGTATGTGGAAATTATAGTCATGAGTGTCCCCCTTTACCTTAGATGTGTTAACCATAGGAAGCTCAAGCAACTTCTTCTATAGGAAAACAACCCATAGCTCCTCCTCCTCCTGCTGCTTCATCTCAACTGGTTATGCTTACAAATCATTTTCTTCACGAAGGATATGCCATTTCTCAACCTGCATAAGGCCATGTAGTTTCCCTAACCCCACCATCTAGTCACAACGATTATCAAATTCATATGATGAATTTCGACTAAGTCAACACCGCAAGTCAACCTTCAGACTTGATTCCACTAACCTCAAGTTTCCACTGCACCTCTTTTGTTATCAAATGGTGCCTTACAGATCCCTTCACCTGAGGTAGAGGTTATCTCCAATAACCCAAAAGGTCTATTATGTTGAAACATTACTTATGCTAAAGATGCCCGTACCTATAGCATAGTCGATGACTTGGCATAGTCTCCTACTATCATGTCAACATTGGAAGTAATCTAGACATGCCCATCCCAATGGAAATCTCTACTGTCTGCTTTGGGTGTTGTGGATCCTTCTGATTACCATATTATTGCATTTGACATTGAAAAATCAGAACACCCCCCACTCCCTTCATTCGTTGCATTTCAAATACCAATTTCCATAAGAAACGCAATTGTTCATTGGTGTATCATAGATGAAGGCACCTCCACCTTTGTGATGGCAGCTAGTGTTTGGAAGCAACATGGTTCAATTGACATGTCTCCTTCCACCATCACTCTCTATGCTTGGGACAACCATCCCTCTCAACCCCTTAGCTTATATCACAACATTCCTATCACTGTTGTCAGCAATATTGTCTCTATTGGCATTAAGTTCATTGATGCCCCATTAGATTATAACATCCTCTTGGGTTGTAGTTACACTTACGCCATGTTAGTTGTTGCATCTGTTGTTTTTTGTAAAATGTGCTTCCATCATAATGGAAAGATCGTCACTATAAATTAGATGACGTACTATTATCCTAAGTCTTAGACTTCACCTCAGTCCACTATCTCATCGATAATTAGAAATAATATTGTCTCATCCATCACCAATGTCTCTCCTAGAGTCTACAAATATTCCACCTTGCTTGGTGCTTATTATGGTTCACCACCTACTCCTTCTGAGCCTAGGTCGTCTAGTATTTTCAAGCTCCAAGCATCATGGGCCACCCACAAGCCGTCAAGTATGCCTTCACAGCAGCCACCACCTCTGCAACCTACTTCTCCCAACTCAGCCCAACCTTCAGGTATTACTCATTAGGTTCCTCTTCTTTCTGTTGGTATCTCTCCTAGTCCTTTTGAGCCCAGAACCATTCCCCCAAGCCTTAACCATCTCAGAGCAATTCCCCCAGGTCATTACCCTTTTGGTGAGATACCTTTATTATTTCCACCCCTGGGAGTTTATTCTACACCTATCTAGATATGTTGAGTTTACCTAACATTACCTTGGGGATCCTAGTATGGTACTTTGATCCTCTCACAAACACTCCCCCCTGATCAAACCAATAATTTTCCTGAACTCCCTCATATCAAGAATGTGGTCTCTGATACCTTTCCTAATTCTAACATTCCTAAGGTCAATGCCACCTTACCCAAGTCGTTTAAGAATAAAATATACATATGTATGAATCACCCTTGTGCTTTATGTGATAATTATGGCCATTATTCTCATCACTGAAGACTTTCGTGATACACTTCAAGTGCTTCACGAATAGAGGTCGTTCGTAGTGATTCCACCTCTCCTCTACCTACAAGTTTTGGTCCCACTCCTATGCCAAAGAAGGAGGCCTCTCAAACACCCATCGTGATCCCTCCTCCTAATGTCAAGATGACAGATAGTATTGCACCTATTCTCTATATGTCATCATCCATGGGATTGATCTATTGGTACTCTCTTGGCGTCTCCTCTTGTGATTCTTTTGAACCTTCTTCAATGAACACTTATGTCTCAACATCGGCAGATGTAACACCTACTAGTCATTCATCTCCCCTTGTTGATGATGCACATGTGAACCTTGTCTCTCATGAAGATGCCTCTGGTAGCTCATCTCCATCATGTAGTCTCTCTTCCTCTCATCCTCCCATATTTCATTACGATGAAGACATCATGGAGGTCATGACCACCTCTGACTATCCTTGGGATGATATGAACCATTGTGCATACTTACTTTCCAAGAAAACCCATGATCAATATGTTGTGGAGTCCAATGACTTCATTCCTGGTGAGGTTGATTGGTTCAAAAACCCCTTACTTCGAACCCAAGAATTCAAACCACATCCGCCTTGTGGTCATTACATTGATACCCAATGTTGGGTAATGAGGCATCAACTTTTGAGAGTCCAGGAGAAGCAATTCTCCTCTAACCTCCTAGTACATGTGATAGTGTCGACCCTAGTACCATTATTCTTCCCCATTTAGAAGAACCTCTAGAGTTTCATATCACTTTAGGGATGATCCACTTAATCATTCCTCCTTACATCAACAACCTAGTCCCTTAGACATTGTTTTTATTCAACCACCATGTCATTTAGCTGAGAATGTTGTTATTGCATATGAATCCACTCTTTGGTATAGTGAAACCATGTATGCGAACCCAGAAATTCAGTCCATTTAATTCATATATGTAGTGACATGTGAGATTAGTAATCCACCATTCCCTTTCTCCTATTTCATCGACTAGTTCTTCCCATAAGAAGACATTCATAAAATAAACAAATGGTGAACCACAACATCACAATGTGTTTAGAGTCCACTATTCCAAATAAATTTTGCATGTCCATAGCATGCTACACTTATCCATACAAAACTGGGGTGCACATATGCCCCTATATGTCCTCATGATCCTCTACAGGATCTTCTGCTAGTTGGGCTAAATCCTTGAATCCTTTATTTGAGCACTTGGAACATAATAGCACTCCACAAATGCCTCTACCTAGGGGCATCATTCCCGCCTTTTCATACCAAGTCAGTCTCCTCTAGAAAATGTGCTTGGGCATAGTATCTCATACTTGGGGGTGTAATGGCATCCCTGTCCACCTTCTCATTTGTTCAACGTTAGTCTTGGCCTAGACCTAAATTATCTAGGTATTGTAAATTATCGTCCCATTCTTTGGATATATTTTCCTACCGGCCTCTTTGATGAGCCATATACACATTGCATATTGTAAATGCTTGATACCATATATTAATCCATTCTACTCTATGTGATACCACACTTAGCACCTAGTTCCCATGTGTGACTTGGTGGGCAGCGATGATCGTATACCTTCTCTAGTAGATCATTCATGTACTCCTTTCATATCTTGATTCTTCACTAGGAACCATCCTTCCATGAAGCATTAAGGTCATCTTTAGATAAGTAAGGTCACCACCCTGAAAGTTGTTGATCCAAATTCTGATTATCGTTTTTTCCTCTATGATCTCCATAAGATTTAGGGCCTTATTCTCCTCTCTAAATTCTCCAACAATTCACTATGAAAATGAATTGGATTTGGGGGGAATAAGTCTTTTTATAGGAAAAACCCTATTTTTTTTGTCACCCATTACAACCAGCCGTAGCTCTGTTTGATCAGTCATCCTTGTTGTTTGCAATCTCTCAATAAGTTCTATAATGGGTCTCCCTTTGTTTTTGGCAATGTGACACTTCAAGAAGATGCCATTTTTTCCATCAGGTTTCACTTTATCACCTATTAAAATCAAATTTCTTCACTTGAGCGACTTATACTTTGGTACCACTTTACCTATGAACTAGTTGAGTCACATGTTGATTTTAATCATGAGTAACCATTATCTACTCAAGTTTTTATGGTCCCCTCTGAGCCTCCCCCACGTGGCAGCATCATCGAGTCACCCTTGTTTAAAACATCCAAGATGAGTCACCCTTGTATCTATGATGTATGTTCAAAGTCCCCTTACGTACAGTTACAGTATTCCATACATATATGTGTCACATTCATCCCATCATGTTCATATTTGGCCTTCATCTACACATCTCTATCTTTAAAAAGCCTCTATTTGAGTAACTGACCATCCCCTCAAAAATCCAACCAGCCATTGTCAGGTCAACCATGCATATCATGCTCTGACAAGGGAAGTCGTCATCCCACCACTCATTTTGTTTCCTTCCTTCATCATCCCTGTTGTCAGTCCATCAGTCACTCTAGTATGATACCTCATGCCTTTATTGAGGATTCCTCGTTGCCTTAACTCTAGCAGGCCCTCTTTTATTACTTCAGCACATTTATTCTAGAAGTCTGGTCTAGAGGGTGGTGTACCTTGGTTCTAGCCTTTATCTTTGTTTTTTACGTCGAATCAGGTAAAGGGAATCACCATTTCCTGTTGACTTGGTTGTTTCTCATGTGCTTGATGTAAACTCATTATCGCACGATTGAGAACAGTACACGTGATGGTCCTATGATCCAGATGATTATACCAATGATTCCTGGGTGTGTGAGATATGTTCCAGACCTCATGAGGGGGTTTCCATTTAAGTAACCCCCCACATGCTTGGACGTATGCATATGTTTATCCAGCCTCGGATGGAGTTATGCAAATGTGATGGGTTTGGTTTCAACTACTTGTAGTGCCCACAACATGCATATCTCCTTCAAATGATCCATTCAGATCTTCAAATCCCTTTCCTATTCAACAGGGATTCTTTGGTTGTGATCCCCCCTCATCATGTCATCTTAAGGGGCATTATGTCTCATGTACTCAAATGTTATTGTATTCAATCTTGGCCTATATATTTCTAGGCTATTATGTATGGGATTCATTGTATTATTTTCTGGCCCATTGATGCCAACATATCATGTATCATATACTTTGTAGCTGAGTCCCACATTGCTGGGCTCACCATTATTCTTTGTAATAAGTTATCTCAACAAGTATGGGTATGCCTCCCCGACCTCATTTGAGATCATGTACTCCAAAATAAAAGGAGACTTACATTAGTTTAGTAGGTCTCGCCGCCTCCATTTTTGTCATTTCTTGCATAGCTTTAGTTGTATTTGTCTCTCTCTCTCTCTCTATGACTCCCCTTTGGTGTCTTGTGGAAGTGTAACCTATAACATATTTCAGTCATAAGATTTCCTCCTAACCCATACTCTAGGGGACAATCTGTTATCACCAAAAAATGATCACCTAGCCATTTCTAACCAGGCGAATCGAAATACAATAGTGTAGGGTCAATTTTACCATAGCAAAATCATTTTCACCATGGAAAATAATTTAGTAAACCATTTTTATTAAATTCTTTCTGATTAAATTATAAAAACCCCATGAGAATAATTGAATAAATCATTATTTATTTAATTTTCTCTAGGAGTAATTATTAAATAATTATTTGATAATTATTCCTTGACACATTTGAATAAATCACCTAGGAATAATTAAATAAATCACAATTTATTTATTATTCCTTAATTCTATTATTGGAATAATTGTTAAATCACTATTTGATAGTTATTTCAATTTCACACCATTCTTAATCCTCACAAAATAATTAATAAATCATTTTTTTTAATTTCTAAAAAAAGATATTTGACCATTTTGAATATTGTTTCCCTCTCCAAAAAATATAATAAAGTATTTCTAACAATTAGATCTTGATTTGCTCAATATTATTTTATTATTTTCCATTTTCGAGATCAACCCAATACTTTGTTACAAATAAGAAGGTTTTCCATTCATTCTTCACCATAATCATTATCATCGTCACCACTATCATCTTCTTGGATTTGAGTTCCCACTTGCGTTCTACACACCATTTTGGGTTTTTTCACATATTGAGAGAGATAATCGATTACTAAGGCATCAAAGACATCAAAGGACCTGTCCCATCGAGGGGGATTTTTAGACTCTTTTGTAGATATCCTTCACCAGGTGTTATCAATAAAGATTGCTATTCATTTAAAAGTCTTTCCATATTGGGTTGTTACATTGGATTTTTATTGTTGTTTTCTATTTTTGATCACATATAGATTTTGATTGCTGGTTTTTCTAGTTTTATTATTGCAGATCAGATGCATAAACAACCACAAATTGCTGTTAGGGTCACTTCTCACCAGTGACTTAAGTGAGGTGTTTTTGGCACACCTTCCAAGAATTTCAAACTAACATCTCCTAAAAAAAATTGTCAGTCTTATTGGTCTTGTGATGTCGCTTACAATGGCAGTAATGTCGCAATTGTGGGAAATCCCAACAAGTGTTTACGATGAACAGGTGTCAATTCTTCGATGATGCCTATCATTATAATTTCGACAAAGAAGAAGGGGTCGAAAGTACGACTGCACTAGAAATGATGTTTCATGAAATCTATTTTTTTCTTTATAGCTATGAAACATCATTGCAATAAGGACAAAGTATGGCTGAAAATTGTCTCAATATTTAGTAGTGCGACATATTTTCAAATTATCTTAAAGAATACAACAACTAACAAAATTTAGGCTAAAAACTCCCCCCTGATAGGGATGGCTACATCATTCAACCATAATATTTTTTTCAAGGTCTACTGGGTTGCTCTATGGAATCTAGCCTGCATCCTTCTTCTTAATCTTGCTGCATTAACTCAGATCAAATCAATAGATATTCGAATTACATTTAACAATCATTTCAACCAAGAAAATTATCTTGTCATTTTGACTAAAACAAAACTCAACTATTTTTAGTTGTGAATCAGTTATAGAATAAACCATTAGTGAACCATTCAGTAACTCTGTAATACAAGTCTGTAACTCGTAATGATCTAATATCCTATGCATATATCGGGTACAAGAAATTCAAGATCTATTTGGACTGTTTTTCTATATTTTAGGGCCCATTTCACTTCCTTTTTAGTAAGTTTTCATGTTCTTAAGATTGATTCTAATCTTGATTAATTTATATTTTCTAAATTTGGATTGAGGTTGATGTCTTTCTAAGTATCATTAGCACTGCTCTAAAGTTCTTCTATGCTTATTTGGGGTATTGGAGCAACCAAGATACTATTATCATGTCACTTTAAACTTAAAAGTATCAAATATGTTATTCACTTGTCTATTTCCAAGACTAATCTCCTTTTAATCATGAGATGTTATGATATTTTCTCACAACTTATAAACATTTCAATGGTTTAAAAAAATACTTAATCGGAAATTCCAATGTAATTTTCAATTACATGTCTTGTCATGTTTTTTTTCTTTAAATCTTACTTGGCATGCTCTGTGCCCCAATTCTCAACTCATTCGAGTGTAAGGTTTTGGGAATAATTCTCATCATTCAATTCATGTACCCTAAGGTTACATTCATCGAAATATCGACCCTTGCAATTCCTTTACTAAATGAATTCAAAAAGATTTATTTTTGAAATATAATAGCTTTAAAATTCCATAAATATCTCACCACACAAAAGAAATGTTACAACTTTGAAACATTGTCAAAAGGCGTTTACTTTTATACAATCCTCCATTTTGATGGTTTTTTACAGGCTATTCTATTGTAACCATTTTTTGTGGCTCCCTTCATGAGGAAACTTCTAGTGAAGGATTTTAATTAATTCCATTACAAATTTCATCAATCATGAAATCCAAGACTATTTGTGTCATTCATATATTACTGCATTAGATGCATTTATTCCTAATTTATACTACTGATATATAGGTTGTTATCTTTTATTTCTATCTCATAGGTACAACGTTGTGTATTCCACACAACGTATAATGTTAATATTATCAATATCTATCATATCACTTGCTAGTGTTTAATTTGGTGGAGAGGATCCTAACTATTCCTACCAACCACCCAAGATAACCCTAATTGACTCATATTCATACTGCATTTTGTGATCATAAATTTTTTGTATCTCCACTCAAATTTAACAAAGTTTATCATTGAGTATGCCCATATAGCCTCCTTGGGTACACCAGTACACCATATATTTTGGTTTATGTAACACAAGGTTCTAAATCCCTTTTAATCATGTTTTTTTTATATCTACATACACTTTATTATGTGTTTATACTCTGTTTATTATTATTCTTTTTAATAAAAAAATCCAAAATCAATTTTATTTATAGGGAAGGGTACCAAATCTTCTTAAGACATACAATACAATTATTATTTTGAATGTTTTCGTAATGCTGTCATAACCTATGTCCCTTTTTGGCTTACTTCTCATGCATTTAGAAGGTTACTTTTCCATTAGGGCTCATAATTTTATTTTACCATTAAGTATTACCTTAATTCTCTTTGTCTGTAAGATTCTCAATCAAAATTTAGTACTTTAGGCCTTTCTAAGAATGCAAGGAGGTAATTTTGTACCAATCAAGTAATTACTTCGCAAATGTATCTAGTGTAACAACTAAATATCGATTTCTTTGGCACCAATAGTACCTTTTACAATTTTTTTGTACTTACCTCCTTCCTCAACAATCTATACTAGTTGTCTAATTTAAGAAATCTTTATGAATATCAAGCTTGTAAATTATGTATCAAAATAGTTTTTATGCAATTTACCAAAAAAAAGTCTTGCAATCACTAGTACGCAACCATTATGCAGATAATTCCAACTTTCTAGGGGTAATGATTGTTTAATGGATTGAGATAGGAAATGTTACTTTACTCTTTTACACATGTATACATCTCCTAACTTGTTTACGTAAATACTACTTCATTCTATAGATTATAAACTTCTTTCTTTACTCACTATTCGAAAGTCACGGAATATGATTTACTATTTAACATGCATTACTAAATCATTTTTTCAAATAGTTTTTTTCTCTCCTAGGCACCCAACATAACATTTTCTGTGGGTAAGGGTACCACAATAACAATTTGATTAGTGTTTTTACAAACTTAACTTACATACTAAAATTTATATCAATTTACTCATTGCAGGGTTCTTTTGCTTTTATTTTCGCTGACTATATAACATAAAAATTATTTGGTTCCTTATCCAATAAGAAACATTTACTATGCTGATTTTAACTATAGTTGGGCTCATAGGCCACAATATTGTTACCTACAACTCTAATACCACCTGTAACATCTCTCTCTTTTGAGGGACTAATATTACCCTTTGATATGGAAATTTACACATTTTATATATATATATATATATATATATATATATATATATATATATATATATATATATATATAGATATATATATAGATATATTCTTAGGTTTTAACCTAAGTATTATTCACATAAATTATGTTTATGATGTCCCGAACTAGATCTAGTTCTTCTGTCACTATGACACTATGTTGTATTCACATTTTGGTAACCTTTCCCCATTTTCAATACTTTATCTCACAACATGAGCCTTCGATATTTCAATTTACATGTTTTCTGTGGCCCGCTTGATGCGTTTGCTTATATTGGTTTGCATTAAAATGAAAATGTGCCAGAAATGAGGCGATTGCCATGTGACTGCAATCACATGATTAGGGATAACATGGTGTTAGCATTTATACTTTCATGGTGGTGACCCTAGTTATCGCCCTTGAAGCTTGTGATTAATCATACAATATGAATGATCACAATGACTCGAGAGGGAGTTACGGTAACCATCTAACCCAATATCACTAAAGGGAGTTCATTGTTGTGAAACTTCTGGATGAAATGAATTCTGCATATTTTTTCACTTTCTTGCAAACATTAAGGGTTTTCCTTTGAGATATGAGGGAGACTACTAGCACCCATGGTGAATATATCTCTAGTTATCTATGTTAACTTCTTCTACATTACTAGCACACCCCAATTGGCTCTTTTCTAGTAATCTCCCTGGTGAAATTTCTTCTTTTTTCTCTTTTTTGCTCCAGTATCATTCTGATGAATTTGTTTTTTTGGTTTCACAAGTCTATATAAATGTGTTACTAACCCTTATTCCCACATTCATTTGGCAGGAAGACCAATGATGTGAAAGGTTTTAATGTAGGAAGGATGTGTAACATCTCTCCTTTCAAGTGATAAATTACCATAGTAATTTGTATAAATAGCAAAGTAAATTTTATTTTTTTTACACCAAACTTACATGTTTTCTAAAACACATTAGTACTTCTTATTTTCACCACCTTTACCTCATCAAACTAATGGATTTTATATTTCTATAACATGAGAAATTTCTTCGTGCAATCACAAGGATGATTAATTAAAAACATTAATCTATGCATAGGACTTTATATTACTTTTATCTTAATACTACAATTGGATATAGAATTGAAACATACACTGATGGCCATATTACATGAGAGAAATTTCCCCCTTTTTTATCCCTAGAACTTTGAAAAACTATTTAACAAATTTTTTTAACACTCTAAGTAAGAAGGGTCTTACCATACACACACGATGCCATGTTTAAATGAAAACGATGCAAATTCAGTGTCATTGTTCTAAACTATGATAATGTTATGCCTTACATCCTTGTCCATTCTTGAAACATGTAGGTATCATATATTAAATATGATGATTCCCTAAGTTTGTGCCTCCTCAACTTAGATATTGTAATGGGTTATTTCCATACATTATGTTGTTTGGTTTTAAATTATACCACCTTGGATATAGTCGTATTTCACTTTATTGTTTGGACTTTATTTTCCACCACACACATTGTTCTATCAATATGTTTACATGCATTTTGAAATGTGGCGTCCAGCTATTTCATTCACGTCATTTTAGGTTAGTTGTCATGCTTGATGATAAAAAAGTTTTGATACATATGGACAGTGGGCATTGAATGAGAAGTGGTTAGGATAACCACCTTACTCCTATCCCGTTACTGGCTCCCATTCTCTCTTAGCTTCTCAGAGAAAATTTCTATGCAAGGGTTTGGTTTGTTACAATTGCACAGGGTTTTCCTTTGAGGAAATAGTTGAAATCCTTTGCATTCTCCATGGCAAGACTCTAAATTCATTCTAGGACTCCTTTCTTTAACTAGGCCACTCAGTACTCTTCCCTTTGGTAATTGTTTGTAACCCTTGTCTATTATTTTCAATACCTATCTAGTTATTGCATGAACATTTATTATATATTTTTTCTTTATATTATGTGAGGAGTATCTAACCTTCTATTGGCCTTGTTGTACATGTTCGATTGATGGCTCTGCTCGATCAAGGGCTTTTCAAATCTGACACTGAAATGGGTCCAAAGTTTCAAGGATTTGACTCAGTTTCTTCCAAGTTCCATTATCCTATCATTATGGTAAGCTAGTCTCCCATTCCTAAATTTCTTTCAAAGAAAAAATATATCTTTTGACTAGTTAATGCTTCTTTCTAGGGCTTTAATTGCAAGATTGTCTCATTATGTACTAATATGCTTGTAATTGCAGGTAAGAGTCAGGTCATGACCTCACCACCATACACAGGTATAAAGGGGAAAACCTCATTAGATAAGAACTTTTTATTTTCTATGGGTATTTCTAAGGGAGGTGACCTTCGTTCCAACTCGTTGCCAATCTCTTTATTTTGGTTGTATGAGAGATATGAGAATAATTGTGCAGTTTAATGTTAACAAGAGGGGTTTTTGGCTCAATACTTCTCTTCTTTTACGAAAGGGGGGTTCAACTCTAGTCAAAAAGTTCTTATAGATTTATTCTTATTGATACTAGGTTTTGGTTAATGCAACCCATGGAATTGTTTTCATCAACAACTTAAATTTTCAAACCCTACCCCTAGTTGTTTGGGTCCCATCTCAATGATTTCCTAGTTTTTGTCTTGCGTGATTGAAATATCAATGAGATATACTCCAAACTATGTGGTCACAGGCCTCTTTTGTTATTTTTAATGTATATATAAAAAAATGTTAAGTCTCAACTGGACTCTGTATATTTAGTTTTTTTGTACTCTCTTTCTAAGCCAAGCAAACAAGGGTTTATTATAAAATTATTCCATCTATTTTTCAAGAAAGACATGTATGTTTCATGCACTATAATGTGATTTCAATTATTTATATACTTATGGAAAAAATTTCTTCTGGTTCATTTTATTTCCATGGCAAAGACATTATATAAGTGATACATTGGTTTAAATACTTTCCCTGCAACCTGATATATGAATCATTACAATTGTTTTCTTCCCTCCTGTTCCTTTTCATTTTCCTTAACATGTATATGTACATATAAATGCATATTTATATGCCAATGTTTCCTTATCGAGTGTTGTTTTAATTGTTTTAATTCAAATAATAGATGGTTCTTTTCTCTTTATTTTCTCATTGTGACAATTTTCTATTCGTTAACTACTTAGTCCTACAGACAATCTTCTCAAATGTTTTGGAACCTATAAACGTGTACAATGTTAGTTACTATAGGATTTTCTATCTATTCTACTTATATATCAGTGCATAGTTTTAATGTTATTTCATTTAATGTCCTATCATTTTACAGGGGATCTTTATCATGGGGAACCCCTGTCATTTTCTCTAGGTCCTAACCTTGTCATTCAGGGTTGAAGGTTTTTTTGTGGGATTCTTTCCTACAATTTTCATTTTAACATGTATGACATTATCTTCTTTCTTACAATATATTATTATTAAAAATACTATATATATATATATATATATATATATATATATATATATATATATATATATATATATATATATATATATATATATATATATATATATATATATATAGATAGATAGATAGATAGATATGTAACACCCACCTCCCACATCTACCAAAGCAACCACTAGCCGAGGTAAACATGCGACGAGAGGCCACTATGATAAGATTCAACCTCCTTAGTGACTTTAAGGAAATGGAATCGATGGAACATCACATATAGTCATTCAACATCACCCAAATAACCTTCAAGAGACAAGTCAGCCACTCATCCTATCTATCCCTAGGTCCTACCGCTGTTTGAGAAACTTAGGGCAGGTTCATGCTCCCTAGACATTGCCCAGGTGAGTTATTATTAGGACTAACGCTCCCCAAACACTGGACAAGTTCTTTACAACACTCCCCAGACACTGCCCAGGTAAGTTAGTATCAGGACTAACACTCCCCAGACACTGGCCAAGTGCTTTATAACACTTCCTAGACATTTCCCAAGCGAGCTAGTCTCAAACTAACGCTCTATTTTGCTAGCATTCTGGGATTTCAACCACCCTTTTCGGCCCAGAGCCCAGGATACTTTCCAAAATGGAATGATCACTTAGAATTAGTAAGGGTACAAGGAAACAAGGATGAAAAAGAAATGATATGAACAAGATCATAACCATACCCCTATTAGCCGTGACATGCATTTTGTCGAACATATCATCAACATGTAACCTACAGGTGTAAATAACATAATTAAGTTTATGGATATCATACTTATCTAAGAATCACTATGAACCATTATCCCTCATGCCATTTGTTGCATTATCCTCCATTAACTCATAAACACATTATCCATTAATATACAAGTAAAAACATGTTGAGAGCCATACATAGATGACGTCATGAAATGCGCATATAACTAGCATAATAGGAACATAAATACAATAAACATATTAACCATCAAATCGATAAATACATTAGTACCTTTACACATAAAAATCAAGGGAATGGATTGGTCATTAATGAATGAAATGAACCAACTGGAGATGGGACTACCACGTTCCACCCGACTGTAGAATGGATGAGCCAAATCTCTCTTCAGAAATTCACCCCCGTGCCATATTCCAAGCATGAATGTGGGATATCATAGAATACATCAATCAAAACTCATCCAGGGCTTCTAGAGGCCATCCACCTCAACCCAGCAAACAATGATTCCACCTCATGGTCGGACATCACCAAAACCATCATCATATTGGTCTCCATCCAAGCCTTCCAGGGCTTCGAGAGTGTTTCTCCAACCAAGGCTTGCAGAACTAGTAAATCAACCAACAACTTATATAGGGCTTCGAGAGTGTTTTTCCAACCAATGCTTCCAGGACTAGTAACTCAACCCACCAAGGGCTTCCAGAGCATTTGTCCAACCAGGGCTTCCAGGACTAGTAACTCAATCCAAGCTAAGGAAAAATGAGAACCAACCAAAACAAAGCAATGAAAGTAAACCCACAATCACCATGGCTATCTAGGAAACAGAAACACTAGGCAATCCACTTTCAGTCCAAGAAATCCCCCATGCCAATGACAGATCATAACCAAGAAACCACATGCATGTGTCATGCATGCCAAAACTAGTGAAGAAATCATACATGCAACTCGGTACATGCAAGAAAATCTGATGTAGTTGTTGATGTCGATGCCTTATTGCACTTTGCCACTCTTCCTTTTCCTTCTTGCTCCAAGAATCCAAGTATGCCACACCCTCCAAGAGTGCTCCAAGAAAACTCTAAGTATCCAAGAGTATGAGAGGGAGAGAATAATGAGGGAGTTCCAAAACTAAACTGACAAAAGGTTCACACTGAAAGGAAGGAGCTTTCCAACTAATCCTCAAAAGCCTTTTTATGAATGAGGCCTCTATTTTCTTCATTTTCCATTATTTTCCTTCATTTTCCTCCTCACATACAACCTATGACCTTTCACCTCCTTTTTCTCCTAATTTCCATTATTTACATAAATAAATGTACCAAAATTCCTTTTTTCCTCTTTAATGCCTTAGCCATTGCCTTTGCCAATTTCTTTAACCATAAATAATCAAATGAACACCCACTGGGATGTCCTACGCACCATTTAACTTGCAATATGTGTCCCATAATCTATGGTATTCATATATTTTTACATGGAATTTTCACCAGAGCTGCTATAGAACCCTCCCCCTTGGGGGAAAACTATCCTCTATGTTCAATGACACCTATAACCAATGTGACTACTAAAACAAAACATACCACCCATGTAGCTTTATAACACATCTCGTTCCAGTATTTACAATGAAATACCTGCTCAAAATAAAAACATCATGACAACATGACAACATACTGCATACTGGAGCTTTATAACATAGCTCATTACAGTATTTACAGTAACCCCATATACACATATACACATATGCACATTTTCTCAACCAGCAAATAAAAGAATATGATGCCTATGTCTATAACAAGGAAATACAGATGCTCACACCTTCATCCTCAAAGTAATACCAGAATTCACCTCCTTCCCAGGAATTCTATAATCCACTGCAAAGTCAAATCTACATCCAATGTCTAGCGCTATAATCCCGAACCACTTGTCCTCTCAGTGAACAGTTACCAACTCATTGTTCTAGGTCACACTCCCAATGTGCATTTGATTCCATCTAGCAATTATAATAACCAAAATAAATCCATCTGTGACCTTCCCTTCTCTGCTACACATTCCCTCGGGAATCTGATCACCATTTTTGTGCAGTCACTCACCTTCCAAGTTCCATTGGCACCCCCATCATGGGTAGTCCATCCCTTTGAAAGGCTTCCTCACATCAGAAGATACAAAAACCAAGACATATCCCTATCTTAAAATCATCATACTAGTCATACCATGCTCATGGAAATCAATATACACAATTGGATACCATTGTCCCATTATGGCCCTGCTTCTGAAGTTCTCTACCAGTATACTACTGCATTTCTAATTTCTTTCATTGTTGCTGCTAATTCTTGCAGTCGATTTCAACCACCCAAATGGGAATGCTCATGCTTCCTGTACTAAGAACATAACTTCCATTACATTCAAAATAAATTGAAATAACTTCAAATCATACCTCATTGGTAGTTCGTCAATAAGGGACACTTGGAATCATGTTCACTTCCTATCACAAGAAGTCAAACTAGCATCTTTGACCAAATCAACATGTATAGAAATATCACATCAGGTTAGCTCAAAACAAAACCATCATAGATCAAAATCATAAATCACATGTAACCATCATAAGCCATAATCATAGAACATAAAGCAAAATTATAGATCATAAATCAGAATCATAGATCATAAACCAAAATCATAATTCACATGTATTCATCATATACCAGAATCATAAGTCATGTGCATAATAAAACTGAAATACAATACCGATATCTATCCTTCATCGATCCTTTCTTCTACCTTTGTTCTTTTGTATAGACACCGGATCGATTGCCACACCCAGCAAACACCTAGTGCCTTCTCCTCTACTAAAAGCATAGACTCATAGTTTGCATCACACACATACAACCACCATGAAACACATTCACCTATACCTGACATACAACACATACACCCACACCCAGTGTACACACGTATACATACACAATATACATCACAAGACATGCATCCGCACACAATGTGTGACGCCAAAAAATGCATACACATACACCCGATATACAACACAACTCATACATATATACCCGATGTACAACACCACACAATACATGTACCCACATAGAGTACAACACAACAAGTACACATGTCACAACACCACAACTACACAATCCACATATATAGTACCGCATGCCTGCAACACAACATATATGACATGCACACAATACCACATGTACACCAGTACCATATATACAACATGTACACAATACCACTTATACACTACACCCCCTGCACAACGTGTGCACAACATCACATGTACACGGCACCACCTATACAACATGTACACAATGCCACATGTACATCGCACCATATGTACAATGTGTACCCAATACCATATGTACATAGTACCACATGCAAGGCATGTAAACGGCACCACATGTACATAGCACCACATGCACGACATGTACATAGCACCGCCTGCACACAACACCACTTTTACAACATGTACACTTCACCATATGCACCTAGCACCACTCGTACAATCATGCGCACCACACCATATGTACATAGCACCACACGTGAAACATGCACACAACACCACTTGTACATATAATTACATTCTCAACATGTACATAGCATTATCTATACACATCACTGCATATCCAACATGCACAGAGCACCATATGCACACACACCGCATATATGTCATGAACACAATACAATATGTATACAACACCCCATATGCAATATTCGCACTATCCTATTTGTACCATCTTGTACATAACATTTCATAAATAACATGTACACATTCTATGTATACACAACATGCAACATGTACAACATATACAACATATGCATAACAGTAGTACCACAAATCCAGAACCACACTGACTCTACCAAGAAACCTTGCTTCCAGGTGTCCTATCCATGGTTGTCTTAGCATGCCATGGACCACGTTGTTTTTATTCTGCTGGTGTACCCTTAACCGTTACCTATCATAACATAAACATAGGCATAATAAAAGCATATAAATTCATATTCACATGACACTGACCTCATATATTTGTCATGACTACTCTTCCCACTTGATTCCTCATGAACCAGGAACCTCTTCATGCCATTCAATTGTGTAAGAAATTATTCCTTCACGAGAATGATTCCTGACAATCCCTATCAAAAAATGACATAGATACATGCAAACATACATATATAACCGTTAGCATAAAACAGTCATCACCTTGTCAGACAACGACATACATACATTCATGTATACATATATGAACAATAGCGTAATCATGATCATAACATAATTAATAGATAACATAAGGTGTAGGTTAAGAGAAATTCCTTTATTCATGCAACACATGTGCAACATTGAGAACAATAGTTCCCAACATAGCCAAGGCATATGATGCCTCAAATCCATTTACTTTACCTTCTCTAGTTACCTTTCTCATGTGTGTACTGCCACTATCCATTTACCACAATGGACCCAACTAGCCCAACTGGTCATCACAGTCTTACCTTCCGTTGCACTCACTCATGCACCGAGCTTCCTCCGTGTCGTACATTACTTGTTGGGTACCACACAGCTCTCCCTAAGCTTCATTAACTTTCCTCTTTCCTAACGAATTCCCCAGACTCAAAACATAAAAGGTAAGAATGGAAACAACAACAACAAGAAAACCATTGAAACTAATAACAACATGACTCCACAAACAAAGTGGTATGGCCATACTCTAGACATAAACAAATCTGCAAATCAAGCACAAGAAAATCACAAAATACCAAAAGCACAAGACTAACAAAAACACCAAGACTCAATCCCCATGATCCGCAGTGCATCCAAGGAAAATCTCAACTTGAGCCTTCTTCACGATTCATGGCAATCTCTCTTGCCATGCAACTCCCTGCATTATATTGTCATTAACACATAACTGTTAGTGCATAAATAAACATAACAATACACCAGTTACCTCATCTTTTTGTGCCAAGAACGTTTCTTGCAACTGAACACATCCACACCATCTCTCAAGGGACTCCATTCCTTTAACAGATCCACATATAACTAAAGACTAGCTAATATACATGTCAAGTACATGTTCATGAATATAACACATATCCACATAATGTCAGACAAAATCAAGGTTAAGAAGACTTCCTGTGTGCAAAGCACTCATTCATTCGAAATTAGGGTTTCCAAACATATCGAAAGGAATTATTGCTCAATTCTTTTCTTTTACCTTTTTACCTTATTCAAATCAAGGTTTACTATGTTCAGGTACACCAGCCAACTATTAGTTATATAAACACATCAACTATTACCTTGTCATGCTAATACCAAGCATGTTACCCTACAACTACTCACACATGTCAACCACATGTTCCAAATATCAAGACAATCATATCTATTAATTTGAAATCAACCATTACCAAGACTAACAATCATGTCATAATCCATAGTCAACTCATAGTCATCAGTCATAATACTACAACTATCACCTACTATACTCAAGTACATATCAACTGTCTCAACACATATATTTTAGTACAATCATCTTAAAACAAGATCATTTGAACACATACTCATATTATGCAATTCATCAAACATTCATACCATGTTAAATAAATCAACTAGATGACATAATCAACAATCAAGCACCAAATATATGACATAAGAAATTGATACCTTAATGTATCTCAAGGGAGGTGATATTGTCTGCAAAATCAATCTAGTTAGCACGATATAACTTTACAACACATCAAACAATGTAAACTTTGAAACGGGAACTAATACTGTTACCCGTTTCGTAGAGATAGCAAAAAAGTGACCTGATTTTGAAAAGGGGTGATGCAAAACGAACATGTTTTTTTTAGAGCATAGTTTTTGGTACTTTAATTTTTTTTATGTACATTACGTTTTAGAATGGTAGTGATTTTCATGTTGATTTTAAAAAGTGAGTATTCTGCATCACCCCCTTTTTTTTTTAAAACCTGTTTTTTGGCTTTAAATTTATAATGTATAAAATGTAAATAATTATTTTGTAAATTTGATAATTTTTGAAGTGGTCATTTTCTTCACATTTTCTTGTTTCTTATTTTAAGTTTAACTTTTTTTTTAGTGAGGTTTTTATTCGTTTGCATTTTTAAATTAGGAGGTCGATATTTAGAATTTTCGATATTCTACATATTTATACATCTTTAATTAATTTTTCAATCCACATGAAATAATTGTTTCTAAAAACAATATTTTTTTAACAATGAACATAAAAATAACCATTTTTAACATAAATATAACTAAAAAACTACACGTTTTGATAATTTTTTGCTAGAATTGACATGTCAAAATTACAATTTTTATACGATAATTTTAACTAAAAATGGTTAAATAATAGTTTTTTTTATGAATTTCATGTCAAAAAAATAATAATCACTTTTTTTTTTTTCAAAAAATAATGATTAACTTAAAAATCAATGCGAAAATCATATATTACAAATATTGAACGTATAACAACCCTAATTGAGTGTTTATTATTCTCATAAAATGTCAAAATCAAAACATTGCAAAGCTTGATTTGCAAGCATAACTTAAATTTAATCAACAATGTCACATAATCCAAACTCTTCGTCCTCTAGAGTTTCATCATTGTCTTCTGCCACAATATTTTCTGTTTCCTTTTGCTCATTTTCCTCTTCTAATGGGTCTTTGATGTCTGCGAATCTCCCAATGTATGTCTTTCCAAACATTCCATGTAATGGTGGTTGGGGTTCCTTTTCCCTTTTTGCCAAACGTGATTCATTAAAGTCCCATTTTTTCAACCCAATTTCTTGCATTGCATCTGGAAGAAATTGAAGAGCATTAATTCTTTGCTGAATGAAATTGCACTGTACTGGATCTTTTTCAATTGCAATGCAATTTCTTCCTTTTGGAAGGCAACATGCTAGTGTTGTACCTAATTATCAAGCACAAGAGAAATAATGAACTAAATTAGTGCAATGACATATTAATTAAAAAATAACATATTGAAATTCAATTCCATATAATAAAACTTACCTGAGCCAGAAAATAAATCCAGAACCCAATCTCCTTCATTTGACTGCCGCAAAGACATAGCTAAATCGAGCTCCTAAATAACATTGGGTTACATTGTTTAAGTGCTCAAACGGCTCGATTGAGCGCTTAAAAAGGACTCAATTGAGTAATCATTTTTTCCACCCAAAAGTGCCATCTCTTGGAGTGAAATCATATCATATGTAGCTAAAGGCTAGACAAAATATGTCTCAAACACAGACATAAACTGTCATAATACCTACACATATCTCTTATACAAGGATTTAGAGCACCAATGATTCAAACAATACAATTTAATATGTAATTCCATTTATTGATATTATCTTTTGGGATGTTTTTATGAAAAAAAATTGAAAGGTTGTTAATATTCTCTCCTCTTATTGTTGCATTTATCCATACTTTAGTGATTAATAACTTCATAAATGAAACTAGAAATTGGTGAAGATAAATTGTGAAAACCAAGACCTACCCATTATGATCACTAGTTAAAAATGGTAGCAAGATCTTTGCATCAAAGAAGACACCACCGGGTAAGATTTTGACAAACCTTATTTAATGTAGTTGTTAGTCTATATAGACTATGATGCTTTCAGTGTTGATTTGTTAATATATTTGTTTTAAAAGAAAAAAAATAAAAAATAAAATCTAGTACCAAAGATAACATTTTTAATATAATTAAATTCAATTTTTAATTTTTATTCAAAAATATCTTATTTAATTTTAATTCAAATCTAGCACAGAATTTTTTTAATTTTTTTTTCCACATTCAAAACATGAAAAGAGTTTCTCTAATTTGTATCTATATATACTAACATTTATGCAAATAATTTCACTAATCCATTGCATTTTAAAATTCTTTCTTGTATATATATGATTTCTTGAGTTTTTATTTTATTTTTATTTTAAGCTTGTAAAACTTTGTAAATATTTGAATTATTTCAAGTATAATATTTGAAATATATCTCATTTAAACCTTGTAAATAATATTATTTGAAACATTTTATTTTCAATTTTGCAAAGACATTCTCATAATATTTATGTCCATATCTCATTATATATATTCGAATAACATTCTTGTTTTCCTGGCAGGTTTAGAGAAAGCGTAGAGTTTTACAATATTTGAATTATTTCATTTGTGAGTATAATATTTGAAATATATCTCATTTAAACCTTGTAAATAATATTATTTGAAACATTTTATTTTCAATTTTGCAAAGACATTCTCATAATATTTATGTCCATATCTCATTATATATATATTCGAATAACATTCTTGTTTTCCTTGGTAGGTTTAGAGAAAGCGTAGAGTTTTACAATATTTGAATTATTTCATTTGTGAGTATAATATTTGAAATATATCTCATTTAAACCTTGTAAATAATATTATTTGAAACATTTTATTTTCAATTTTGCAAAGACATTCTCATAATATTTATGTCCATATCTCATTATATATATATTCGAATGACATTCTTGTTTTCCTGGCAGGTTTAGAGAAAGCGTAGGGTTCTCGGAAGTGCTTTGTTTTGCAGTCTTTCTCATAATATTTATGTCCATATCTCATTATATATATATTCGAATGACATTCTTGTTTTCCTGGCAGGTTTAGAGAAAGCGTAGGGTTCTCGGAAGTGCTTTGTTTTGCAGGTCCTTTGTTAGAGATCAGTGTTTAACATTGAGGAAGCAGCCACAAGCTCCCCCCTAACTTAGCCTCCCTTTTGGAATGATAATCTGGCAGTTTGGCAGCCTTCTATCACTGAGCTGCAAAGGGTTTTGTTGTCTGGTTTAAAAGGTTTGGTCGCTGGTTAATGTTGTCTAAATCTAGGCATTTTGAAATTCATTATAGCTTAGCCGCAAGGGCTTAGGGCTTATTTAGGCTAGCCACAACCCTTTTGAGGCCTAGCTCTTTGGACGCTGCTTTTTTTTTTTTTTTTATCTCTCTTGCTGTTACGTTTGATTTCTAGATTAACTTTTACCAAATTGCAGTCCTCTAATCCATTGTTTGCAGGGGTTCTAGTTTGATATTGTGCTAACCGTCACTGGTTTTGAGGAGGGTTTTATCCACAGTTTTAGGCATGAAGTCGATTTACCAAGGCTTGAGCTCACATAGAAACAAAAAAAAAAATTTAAGCAGCGGCAGACCTATTTAACTTGATCTCACTGCAATTTCGAAATTTATGTCGGGTCTCAGCCTAAAATTTTTGCAAATGATTCCTAACGATCTGAAACATTGTGTGGGGTGTTCCGCTGTCGAAGATTTCTAACAAATAATTACCATATGTTATTATTGAAGATCTGCCAACAGAACCAAAACATTCAACGTCCAACTCATTCATAGCAGATTGGGCAATTCTGAGAATCGCCTGGTAGCTGAGAATCGCCCCGCCACCGGCCTGCCACCACCTGGGCATGAAGTCGATTTACCAAGGCTTGAGCTCACATAGAAACCAAAAAAAAAAATTTGAACCAGCGACAGACCTATTTAACTTGATCTCACTGCAATTTCGGAATTTATGTCGGGTCTCAGCCTAAAATTTTTGCAAATGATTCCTAATGATCTGAAACATTGTGTGGGGTGTTCCGGTGTCAAAGATTTCTGAGAATAATTACCATATGTTATTATTGAAGATCTGCCAATAGAACCAAAACATTCAACGTCCAACTCATTCGTAGCAGATTGGGCGATTCTGAGAATCGCCGGGTGGTGGGGGTGATTCTCAGAATCGCCCCGCCACCACCCAGCCCGCCACCACCACCCAGGTGATGGCGAGCTGGTGGCGGGGCGATTCTGAGAATCGCCCCACCACCCGGCGATTCTCAGTTTTTTTTTTCTATCTCTCTTGCTGCTAGGTTTGATTTCTAGATTAACTTTTACCAAGTTGTAGTCCTCTAATCCATTGTTTGCAGGGTTCTGGTTTGATATTGTGCTAACCATTGTTTGCAGGGTTCTGGTTTGATATTGTGCTAACCATCACTGGTTTTGAGGAGGGTTTTATCCACAGTTTTAGGCATAAAGTCGATTTACCAAGGCTTGAGCTCACATAGAAACAAAAAAAAAAAAATTAAGCAGCCACAGACCTATTTAGCTTGATCCCACTGTAATTTTGGAATTTATGTCGGGTCTCAGCATAAAATTTTCGCAAATGATTCCAAATGATCTGAAACATTTTGGTTCGGTTCATCAGTTCATCGAGAAACCGAGCCATGTCCACAACAATGTCAGGCATGCTGGGAGCTTCTGCTGCATTATCCATGGGGAGCTTCAACGTTTCATCCCCTGACCGCCCCCTCCCAAGAGAAGATTTCAGGGCACTGTAGCCGTGAATAGTGTGGCTAGTGAAGTTATATCAACTGACCAAGTGAAGAAAGGCATATCCAAGGATACCCAGAGACCTGTATATCCTTTTGCAGCAATTATGGGTCAGGATGCGATGAAACCGTGTCTTTTGTTGAATGTAATTGACCCAAAAATTGGAGGAGTCATGATCATGGGTGACCGAGGCACAGGAAAATCAACCACAGTAAGGTCTCTTGTGGACTTGCTGCCTGAAATCCGGGTGGTTGCTGCTGATCCCTTCAATTCTGACCCTGATGATCCAGAGTCTATGAGTGAGGATGTTCGGCAGAGAGTGGAAAGAGAAGAGCAACTGCCTTCTGTCATGACAAAAAGCACTATGGTGGACTTACCGTTGGGTGCAACTGAAGACAGAGTTTGTGGAACAATTGACATAGAGAAGGCACTCACAGAGGGTGTCAAGGCATTTGAGCTTGGTCTTCTCGCGAAAGCAAACAGGGGAATTCTATATGTTGACGAGGTTAATCTTCTTGATGATCATTTGGTAGATGTGCTGCTAGATGCTGCTGCTTCTGGTTGGAATACTGTGGAGAGAGAAGGGATTTCTTTCTCTTATCTGGCTCGTTTTATTCTCATTGGTTCAGGAAATCCAGAGGAAGGTGAGCTTCGTCCTCAACTTTTGGACAGGTTTGGTATGCATGCTCAGGTTGGGACAGTAAGAGATGCAGAATTGAGGGTAAAGATTGTGGAGGAGAGAGCAAAATTTGACAGAGATCCAAAGGCTTTTCGAGAGTCCTACATGCAAGGGCAGTTGAAGCTTCAGAACCAGATTTTTGAATCTAGGAAACTACTTCCTAAAGTTCAAATTGACCATGGTATTCGTGTTAAGATCTCACAAGTATGTTCAGAGCTGAATGTGGATGGCCTAAGGGGTGCCATTGTGTCAAACAGGGCTGCCAAGGCTTTAGCTGCTTTGAAGGGAAGAGAAGAAGTAGCTACAGAAGATGTGATGACAGTCATCCCAAATTGCTTGAGACACCGACTTAGAAAGGATCCTTTGGAATCCATTGATTCTGGCTTGCTAGTTGTAGAAAAGTTTTATGAGGTATTTGGGTGAACAGGAAAGTGAGTCCTACTCTGGTTCAGTTCACTGTTCTAATTCTTTCTCATGCTTGGCCATGCCTGTCGAAGTCTCTTGCTTCAGGTCCACATGTTATGACTTTGGCCAGGTTCATTTGCCTGATCTTAAGATAGCAGGTTTGAATGACTGTATTAATGCCAAATCTTTTTACTTTGTGAGCCCTAAATGAGTGGAATTTTTTTTATGACCAACACTATTGTTGATTCATTTAACTCGGCACTATACTTTCATAGGAAAACCATATATGCCATTTGCAAATTTGTTGCAGAAAATCTAACTCTTATTTTCATGTTAAAAAATGATCTGAAACATTTTGTGGAGTGTTCCGGTGTCAAAGATTTCTGAGAATAATTACCATATGTTATAATTGAAAATCTACCAATAGATAACCAAAACATTCAACGTCCAACTCATTCGTAACAGATGGGGCGATTCTCATAATCGCCGGGTGGTGGGGGCGATTCTGAGAATCACCCGGCCACCGCCCCACCCCATTATGAAATATTTACCCTAAATATTTATGTTAAAGTTATAATGCGAAAAGGGTATTCGAATCAAGCATTAATGTTGAATGCTCTATTCGCTCAAACAAAATGTTGATACTCAATGTTTACCCACGGTTAGTTGAGGTTCGCTCAAACAAAGTACTGACACGCAACGACTACCCACAGTTAGTTGAGGAGTTGAGGAAAGAGATGCATAAAGAGTTGACTCCTGTGCAGTTTTAAAATTATGCATATTTATGAAATATGCGTGGGTGATTTTGCATTAAATATATTACACCTTTTATTTTAATAATTTGGAAATCTTTAATCAGATAATATCACTAGAATTTATTTTCAGAAATCATGTTGACACTGATTTGATATAACATGTTGTGAATACATCTATGTGCAAAATGTGCTTAAAATCCGAGGTCGAAGAAACGTCATTTCCATGCCCTTGGACTTATTCCTCGTTGCCGAAGTTTAGATATTTTCTAACAACCATTTTTATTCCATAGCTATCACCTCAATACTTCTATAAATATAAATAAGATTATTGTAATTTTCACAATATTTTTAGAGAATATTTCTATAAATAAGGCTATTCAAATTTTTACAATATATTTTTACAAAACCTTTTCCCATAGAAACATTGTCTCTATGCAAACTTTAAAGTTTGTACTTAAAATCATTTGGTTGTTGAAATACAGCCCGGTATTTAAAGCGATGAAAATTTCATTGAAAATTTCATGGAATTTTTTTTTATGATCAACACTACTGTTGATTCATTTAACTCAGCACTATACTTTCATAGGAAAATCTAACTCTTATTTTCATGTTAAAAAATGATCTGCTTTCTATAATTGGCTACTGGACTTTATATAACCAACCAATCATGATAATGAATCTTATTAGTGTGAAACTTAGGCCAGAAAAGTGAAAAAAATGACTGGTTTACTCTCAAATAATTGAAATCATTTTTTGTTTTGCCATTGGCGAAAGAAATTACAGATTCACTGTGTTTGATGACAACGGTGGATATTGAACTGATTACCCATTATGTGAATGTGAGTTCAAGTTGTGATTCATGTTACACTAAATGAAACCATGATATCCAGGGAGTATGAAAAGTTGTCATGAAATTCACTGTGAAAGTTAGGTTATAATAATTTTAATTTCTCGGTATATCATAAATTGATATTATATGTAATTTTCAATACATTTGTTACTCGTGACAATATAGCATTGAGAGGCATAAAAATTTAGGGGAATTCAAAATAATTTGAGTGTTATTTTAATTTTTTCACTTTCGATTTTAATAGAAGAGTTTTAATGACCAACACTACTGTTAATTCATTTAACTCAGCACTATACTTTCATAGGAAAACCATATATGCCATTTGCAAATTTGTTGCAAAAAATCTAACTCTTATTTTCATGTTAAAAAATGATCTGAAACATTTTGTGGAGTGTTTCGGTGTCAAAGATTTCTGAGAATAATTACCATATGTTATTATTGAAGATCTGCCCATAGATAACCAAAACATTCAAAGTAACTCATTTGTAGTAGATGGGGCGATTCTGAGTGGTGGGGCAATTTGCCACCAACCGGCCTCGCCACCGCCACCCGGTGAGGGTATGTAATTACCTCTATATCATTGGTTAATAATTGGTAATTGTTAATAATTCGTATATTCACTTAGAGACCAGTGAACATGAAATGAATAGCCAAATTGAAATCTCACGACACAACATTGATATATAAAGTAGATTCTATATAAGAGATTGTAGGAGCTTGTCACGTGCAATAGATTTGGATTATTGATCTGACCATTAATTCAATGGATGGTGTTTGATATGAAGAGATTGAAATATGTTACTCATGAAATAGATTGTGGAATTGAAACAAAAAAAAACATAGCACCGTTGATGTTGATGTTATGGTTGAGAACATGTTGAATTTATACTTAGGGAAGAAAAATGATATTCTATCAAAAACATTAATGTGTTTTTTTCCTCATAAACAACTTTGTTTGGCACATAAAAATTTGGTTTTACTAGCATTTTTTGAAAAGTTTTAAAATTGACCCTAAAAAAAATCGTCGTTCCAGTATCATCACTTTTTCGTTTTGAAGCTATATTTTTCACGAAATTTTCATATAAATTTCGTAGTCACTGCCATTTTTAAAACATGTTCAAAATTGACCCCTAAAAAAAAAATCATCGTTCCAGTATACACACTTCTCGTTTTTAGCACTGTTTTTGATGTTTTTTCGGGATTTTTTGGCCAGAGTTCCCATTTTGAGTTTATAGTTCCTATTTCAAAGTTTACATTGTTATCAACACAAGCACTCATAATATCATGATATCCATAACAATATCTAACCAACATGTTCACATCGCAAACTCATACACATATGCAAAGTCAATCTAGATTAGTATGACACCATCTCACAAATATGTTGGTTCATACCTGAATATCACAACCATAACCATTTGCATAGGTCAAACTAGGTTGAGACAATACATATAACATCAAGATCTTCAAGGCAATGAATATAACCATCACGCATATGACCAATCCAAATTATAACATCAAGATCTCAATAAAATAACCCTAATCATCAAGTTAATAGCATATAACAATAATAAGCTATATATCATGCTCATCAACAACATACAACATAATCATTAGGTTATCTAATATAAAAGAACAATAGCAATGCATACAACTACGAGTTACTATCATTCTTGACTATGTGCATATAAATACACTAATCAACTAACATCTATCATGAATGTAAACCTAACATCAAAAGACATGTACATAAACCTGATGGATATAAACCTAATGCATATAACAATCCTTAACTTTTACATACCTACATGCCAACCTACAATACCTGTATGACGATCTGCTCTTACCCCAAAGTCCAGTGTTGCAACCTCATTATGATGATCTGCATCTCCTGCTCTATCTCATTCAACATATTAGCATCATAACAACCAATAGCATCATGATGACCTAAATTGCATATAGTGACTTCAAAAGGCATGTTTGACCTACTATACATGCATAATCATAACCAAGACCATAAACATATAACAACTACATATACACACATAAAAAATGAGTACCAAACCATATACACATCATTCCATCTAGAGTCGAGTCATCAATGCATGACCATATCAACTACACAAACCATGACCTCATGCATGAAAATAACCATTACTCCATTGTACACATTGCTACATGCAACCAACAATGTGCATAAGCAATGCCAAATCAACTATACCTATGAATAAACACATGTACTCGAACATAAACAATCAATTCTTGTAATCAACCTACAAAACTGATACATGTAATCCAAATATTCAAGAATGTAACCTAACATACAAGGATGTAAGTATGTGCCATAAAATCAACATGTAAGCGACATATTATCCATACATAGTCAGTCACATACTTATGGCAATGCATTTCACGATATTAATATCAAATTCTCCATAACAACCATACTACAACCATAATCAATCATCAAGCCAATGCAACAAGCACATGAAACGCAAGTATGAAAGACACACATGCAACTAACATGCATGAATGACTAACACATTCAACCCATCTAGTCTGAGAGTTGAACCATGCTCTAATACCACTCTGTAACACCATTCTTCCACATCTACCCAAGTAACCAGCTAGCCGGGGTAAACATGCGACGAGAGGCCACTATGATAAGGTTTAACCTCCTTGGTGAATTTAAGGAAATGGAATTGATAAAAAATCACATACTATCATCCAACATCACCCGAATAACCTTCAGGAGACAAGTCATCCACTCAGACTGTCTATCCTTGGGTCCTACTGCTATTTGAGAAACTTAGGGTAAGGTAATGCTCCCTAGACACTGTCCAGGTGAGTTAGTATCATGACTAATGTTCCCTAGCCATTGGCCAGGTGCTTTATAATGCTTCCCAGGCACTACTGAGGTGAGTTAGTATTAGGACTAACACTCCCCAGACATTGGCCAGGTGCTTTATAAAGCTTCCCAGACACTACCGAGGTGAGTTAGTCTTAAACTAACGCTCTGTTTTGCTAGTGTTCCAGGATTTGAGCCACCTTTTTTGGCCCAGAGCCCGGGATACTGCCAAGAATGGAATGATCAATTAGAATTAGTAAGGATACAAGGAAAACAGGATGCAAAAGAAATAAGATGAAAAAGATCATAACAAGACCCCTACTAGCCATGACAGGCATTTCGTCAAACATATCATCAACATGTAACCTACAGGTGTAAATAATAGAATTAAGTGTACGGATCTCATACATATTTGAGAATCATTATGAACCATTGTTCCCTTGTGCCATTTTTTGCATTAATATCCATTAACTCATAAACACATTATCCATTCATATACGAGTAAAAACATGCTGAGAGCCATACATAGCTGTTGTTAGGAAATGTGCATATAACTAGCATAATAGGAACATAAATACAATAAACATATTAGCCATCAAATCCATAAATACATCAATACCTTTACACATGAAAATCAAGGGAATGGATTTGTCATTAATGAATGAAATGAAGCAACCGGAGATGGGACTACCACGTTCCACCCAACCATAGAATGGTTGAGCCAAATCTCTCTTCATCCATTCACCCCTCTGCCATATTCCAAGCATGAAAGTGGGATCTCATAGAACGCATCAATCAAAAGTCATCCAGGGCTTCCAGAGTCCATTCACCTCAACCCATCAAATAGTGATTCCACCTCATGATCAGACATCACCAAAACCATCATCATGTTGGTCTCCATCCAATTTTTGCAGGGCTTCCAGATCTCTTATACAACCAAGGATTCTTCATTTTCCATTATTTTCCTTCATTTCCCCCCTCACATGCAACCTGTGACCTTTCACCTCCTTTTTCTCCTAATTTCCATTATTTTCATAAATAAATGTGCTAAAATGCCTTTTTGCCTCTTTAATGCCTTAGCCATTTCCTTTGCTAATTTCCTTAACCATAAACAAACAAATGAACACCCACTAGGATGTCCTGCCCACCATTCATCTTGGAATATGTGTCCCACCATTCGTGGTATTTATATATTTTTGCATGGAATTTTCACCAGGGTTGTTACAATAAACACACACAGACACACACACACACACACACAGATATATATATATATATATATATATATATATATATATATATACATATTCCTATGTAGGAATAGTTCCAACAAAACTTTCATTGTAAACTTATAGAATATTCAATACTTGCAATCAACACAGATTATTAGTATAACAATTATCTATCATAAAGGTATTTTTTTCTTTCTTTTCTCAGTCCATATTTGTCTTGTAAAATTTCACAGTTAATCCAACAAAATATTTCATATCTCTTTTATTTTACATGGATTCTATACTCATCCACCAATACATATTTTTATTTACAACTTTTCCCACAAAATACATAGTTAGTCCATATGAAAATTTCTTCTATATAATTGCATCTATTATCAGGCATATCTACACAAACAAAATTTTACCTACACTTATTTGAGTCCTTTATGGCCAAAGAATGAACCGATTACTCAGTGATTCCCTCGAGTTATCCCCAGACTCTCAGGAAAAATAGTATCACAGTAGGAGGTATTCTCTAGCTTTGTACCTCCTAAACCCTTAGTAGTATCCTATTAAATTCTCAATGTTGTACCAGACTTTCTCTCCCACTGGTATTTATTTTTCAAGAACTATCTTTAAACCCCATAGATATTAACTCCACACATTCCACAATGTGGAAATTATCTCCATCCATATAACATATTGTGGTCTATCAACCTATCTTTCTTCTCTTTCTCTCCCAGAAGAAACTAACAGAAGGAGGATTTCTTTTTTTATTTCTACCTCACTAGGCACAACCAACTTTCTTTTTATTTTATTTTTATTTTATTTCTTTTTTATTTCTACTCCAATTGTTTTTTCCCTGAAAGTTAGAGTTTAATATCTCATGTTAGCCTTTAACTTTCTCTTTAGAGGATTAACACATTAAAATAATTCCTAATTTCATTGTTTCCAGATAATATTTATGATGAGATATTTATCACATATCATTTAATTTCCTCAGCAAATAATTAAATAAAACAGGACATATAGTCATTTACCTAGGGGTATTTCACAATGCTTTGATATTGGGTTTGAGTTCTTCCATTTTGATTGTTCAAGAGCCATAAATTTCAGAGTCTTGAGGTAGTTGACTCCCCTAAATCCTTATCCTACTATTGGAAATGCTTCTCCTTAGGGTTTCTTATTTATATTTTAGACAATTTTCCTAATTGTAAAAAACAATATGTTTTTATTATGTCTCTCTCTTTGACAGGGATGGAAGAAACTCCTTTATTCCCTGCAAAGGAATACTATGAAATCCTATTCTAAAGAGCTTTTATTCGTAATCGAAATTTCTATAGTTTTGAATCTATTAATCATCTTCATGCCGCTACAGGTATGCTCAACATTGGTCCATCCTGTTAGGCTTAAAATAAAAATAATTATGGGTTTCACTCTCACATGGTTATTCAGCATTGGCTTCAGGTTCTTATACATTTTCTTCAATTGCATGATAGGCTCCCATAGACTTACAATGGACCTAAAGATTCTACTTTGTTCCACATTAGCTATTGAAATTTTAGACATGTTTATAATCTGCCTTGGAGTCACTATGAATTAATCTTACGCAGTATGAAAACCTGGTATTTGCAAGGTTGCGGGCCTCCCTTTTGTATGTTATGAAGAAATATTTCTGAATTTAACTAAACATTTTTATATTAGCATAAAATCGAATCTTTAGTTCCCATGAGGATTGAAGGACTTGAGATCATGAATTCCCTCAATTGTTTATAAAATCTATGTACATTACTCTATAAAAATAAATGTGGTTATACTTTCTAAAGCACCAACTCCTTTCTTCTGCACACATTGTATCAGCTTACCATGAAGGACCAACTTCATGGATTTACAAAAGCACCAACTTACTCCCCAACCTCCAATCTCTCCTCATATACACTATATGGAAGCAACAAATCCCTATTTTGCATGCTCCAACCAACACTCGATAAAGAAATCATTGCACTATGTCATGGAACCCACTTGGCTTGATTTTAACTCTCTTTTCTCATCCACTTGGCTCTTTTTTCTCCTTTTCATTCGACCTTCTGTTCTACTCAACAACCTTCACTCATACTCTTCCCACACAACACTATGATTCCTTCTCATTCTGCAGCAACCAACACATCATCACAACTCTCATCCCACATAGAAGCTCTCATTCTTCAACATTTTTGTAGTTAACTCTCCACATTACTCTCTACTCTCAGCCCTCTTCTTCTGCAAAATAAATCTTGTGCTTATTCTTCTGCATATGCACTCTTAGCCTCTTGGAGTAGCTCACCAACTCATAGAGCTCTCCACTTAGCTCTCTCAACAATGTTACATTCCCCCATAATGCAGTTTCAACCCAAGGTTTTGTCCCACTGCAACATAGTGATCAATGTTTTCTTTGTAGTAAATCGCACTGTCCAAGAGTGTACTTCTACATGGCTAGCCATTATGTTGTTGCATCGAATCGCTTGGCCCCTAAAGTTTCATTAAACACGATAATGGGCACATATATTTATCCATACTGAGAATTAGATCTCAATCAAACTGCACACTACAACAAGGCTCTCCATGCTTGTTAATTGGTCATAGAGCTCAAATTGTACTTCAAGCATGACCCTCTGAGATATGGTCAAAGCTTCTACAATAAATATTATTTTAAATTGAATTCTTCATATCATGCAAGGAAGCTAAAGCATGGATTTTTCTATATATATTAGGCTCATAAATTACTCCTACAAATCGTGGTCATCTACTGTATTAACTCAATTTCATTTATACCAATTTGCAGATATAGTTGCTGACTCATTAGTTGCCTACATAGACCAACTATGGCTAATGGCTGATTTTTTTTTGGCGCATCTACCACATCTTGCACGTAGTGCCAAAGAGTTTTCAACCCATGTAAGCCTTCTCCCCTGATATGTATAGGTCGTCCAACTATGGCATAAATGCCAAGTTGTCATTACGATTAATTCTCAAACCATTTGATACTCGTTAACCATAAATGTGGCACAATTTCACGTATGTCGCACTTTCCATATATTGATAAATCTTGCACAAGAGCTTTTGCCTCATTTTCCAAATGCATCATGCTACCAAATTTTCCCTCAAGCACTTGACATGTATGTTATTTGGCCCCTTTGACCCATAATACCAAGCGTTGTAGCATACTCTTTAAAACTGAGCACTTAATTATTAAAATCATTGGCTCTTGGTCTGTGCACCCCATAAAACCATGTTGTGGCACTTGAACTTGGCCCTTAGTGATTTTATTCTAGTGTAATTACTTTTGCACCTTTATATTCCTCTAGGATAGACCTTGAGAGATGACGTGTCCTATGGGGCCACCCTACATCTTCTCCCATTGGTCATTGGTTGCCAACTATACTACCGTCATGTACCCACACCTACATCCTGATGATTCCTCTTCTACTACGTTAATTTATTCTAGGGTTGACCTTTAGAGATGAGTTTTTCCCTTGGTATCCCTATTAAACCTGCGAGAAAATAAACTATTTCCATCTTTCCTATTTCCAAGTCAACCTGATAAACTGCTTTTTCTACACTCGTTTAAACCTTCTAGGTTCAGGCCTCAAGGATGATGTCATGATTGCATCATTAGCCCCACACAAGGCCTCTTGAGTGGTGACACGTGTCGCCTATATTTGGCCCATTAAGACACCAAAAAATATTGAGTCTACCTACCACATGTCCCTTGTACTGACGTCATTCTAAACTCATCACTGACCAATAAAAAATTGCCATGCATCAGTGAGAGAGGAGATAAAAAGGGTTCTAGGCCTAACGTTTTTCAACGAATTCCTTTGTTAAATTTCTAAGGGTCTCATCCAACTCTTTAACACTGTGTTTCCCTCCATTATTTCTTTGTTGCCACATTTCGCAATGCTTTCATATCGGGCCTTCACTTATGCATCCCTTTAAATCAACTAGAGTAAAACTGTTGAGTCGAGCTGTGAAGTGGGACTTCCCCGCTCTACAAACTCCGCTAATCAATGCTCTTTTTGTGTGCATCACTACCTTCCATGTTCACCTGACTCATGTCATCGTGACCCTTAAACATTTATGTGCACTTTTGTTTCTTCCAGGGAAAACTCCGTTGGGATTGTGTGAAGAGAGGGATCCACTACCGACCAATAAAAATTGTCCTTGTTGCTACTTTTCGCACCACATATTCCTGTACCTTTCTTTAGATGCTCTGCTTAAATACTCTTCCTCGTTTGGAAACATCACCAAGCTTAGAATTGCTCCAAAGGGATCTCCAGCCACTTTTAGCTCTGCCATTTGACTTTGGGGGTTCTGAATTTGAATGGTAATAACTTACACTCCATAAGGCCATTTGTGAAATTTTTCATACCATTGGCAAGATCTTTTATAGCATTATACAACTTTGCCACTTCCAAGAGCATCTAAGTTGATCTCTTAAGGAAGAACCTCCTCCAAGTCATGGGACAAAAAACCATCATAGATATACGATGTTATAGCTTATTTTCATATCCTACTACTATGATGGTTCTCTACCAAATACTAAAACAACCATGGAACTCCCCCTGAGCTTGACATACCATGCACATCATGCCTAGTCTAGTTACTTTCATAGGTATCCTAGTTGACATCAATGCTGGCCTGGTTAACATCAATTCCAACACACTAGATGCCACCATCCATCCAGACAATTCTAACTGTCCAAAAATCTCCCCCTTTCGCATTGATGGAAATTCCTCATCACTTCTCCACATTGATGTCCAATCCTCATGCTACTTCCACACTTCTCCTTACATGAGCCACCAATGACTTTCTCTCCTCTGTTTTTGCCATCACAACTTACTCTACCCATTTCAAATCAATGGAAAAGGGATACAAGGTACTTCTTCTCTCCTTTTCAATTGTTGACTGAGGTTTTGATTGTTAATGTGCATTCTAGTATGTAGACTTATCTTCAAGGGTTTATATCTTCATGATGGGGAACTTGAAGTACGTCATCCAAGCTTAACTACAAACATCATAAACAAAGGCATCTACAATAATCAAACATTAGTAAAAAAATGGCTTTGTGTCTCCTTGTAGTTGTTGATCCTACTCTAAAAATTGGACATATATGATATGCTCCCCCTAAACATATACTTCTTATTTTAATGCCTCCTGTTCTGGACACCTTATGGTTTTTGATTGAATACTCTCTCTACCAATGCATATTTTGCACCAATTAAAAATAAACTGATACCAATTAAAATTTCTCATGGTATTCATACTATGTGCAAATACCATGCATTAGTGATGCATTTGGGCTTTCTCTTCACTACTGCTGCTCCTTCAAAGACTATGATCACTTGTCTTGATAATCCTAATAGTTAGCACTGCTCCCCGTGAGATCATACTACTACACATATGGAATACTGCTTAAATAATACCAATTGCACCAATAAAATGATTCAAATTGGACACTGCACTAGGTGGACTCTGATGGCTTCATCTCAAAAAAATGTCCACTTACACAAAAAGGTTATTTCACATGAACTGAAGACCACTAATTGACATAGAAATACCAATTAAAATCATAGAAACATGTAAAGATTGAACCAATTATGCTCATGAACACAAGATTTCTAGGATTAATCAAATTGAAAACTTAAATGAAATAAAGGTATTTATCCAAGATGAAAACCTTTCACTTCCTAAGAATTCACCTCTTCCTAAGGTTAATGATCATTGCCTACTACTTCTACTAAAGAAACTCCCCCTGAGCATGTTCTCTCCATTTTTTCATCTCTTTGCATCTGCATGGGGACTAATCTTATGGACCTAACTTAACTTTGGGCCTCTAGTCATTTGAAACTTCTTCTACAACTTATCTTCTTCTGACAACATAAAGTGTTGTGAACTGCCCCTGAAGCCATGTTGATTGCACTCTCCTTTCTCTAGTAATGTTGATTCATTTGAAATAAACAATGTTATCATTGTATTCAGTGTTAGTGTCAGTCTTTCCAGCCTTCCTCCAGTGATCAAATGTGCTCTTACAAAGTGATTTTGAAGTGTCAAGGTCAAGTTTTGTCATTTCAGTGAGTCTTCAAGCAAAATTTGGTCACTAGGTATTAGATCTAGGGTTGCTTTCATTCTTTTCAAAGTTGCCCAAATGTCAATCTATGTCACTATTCAGCTGAGTCTATCATCATTCATAGGGTTTTCATTATCATGTCAGTGTCTAATGAGTCTTTTTACACCTTGTTCATGCTTCAGTTGTGCCTTGGCAAGGTCATTTCCCTCTCCTAGGGTTTTGAAAGCCAATTTCTCTTGGACGGTCAAGTCATCGGCAAAACTTGTATCCAAATGTTCATACACCTTCCCCTATCCTTCATGTACCTTATCAAATGCTTCCCATCACTGAGATCCCCCAAATTCCTCATTTTTGCACAAACCCTAGTTTCTAGCTACAACCTGGCAATTTTCTAGGTTGGGCCTGTGTTTTGCCCTTTTGGACCCCTTCCCCTCACTCAATCTCTGAGATTCCACTTTCCCCTACTTCCTAACATCCCTCCATACTCCCCAAAATTTCCCCAAGAATTTAGAAGCCCCTTATCCCCTTCATTTCGCTTCATTTCGACAAAATTCCTTGTTTCACACATCGGGACAAGTTTCACTCAAATGATGTTTCAGAGCAATCAAAGATGAATTTTGGAAAACTAAGAGAGGTTTTTGTCCAAAACATGCCAAGGAAGAAAAACCTCCTTCACTTTTTACACAGGTATCATGGTTTGATAGAAATGTCAAGAATACCGTTGCCTCAGGAGAATCAAAGACACCTCTGAAGTGACCTTGGGAAAATCACGTTTTCTCCTAGCTTGGTTGGCCAAATGATTTGTTTGATGGGTAAAATGATAACTAGACACAAAGAGCTTTCCAATGAGCTATGATGAGCTCAATTTGGGGTTGAGGAAGGCATTCAACAGTTGACTGCAACAGCACTCTTCCTTCAGGCAGCCTCATTTGGCACTTTTTGACCAGTCTTGGGAGATTTCATTTTTGACAGGTCAAATCAACTCCAAATTGAAAAATTCCAGTTGGGTTGGAAAGTAGACTCAAAGACCTTTCCAACAAGCTATCCTGAACTTGATTATGACACCGGGAAGGCCTCCAAAAGCCTCCTTAAAGGTGCGCGACCCGTTGGGTGGTGCGCGACCCGTCAGAAGCTCTTCTGCAGTTCAGAAAAACAACGTGCGCGAACCGTTGGGTGGTGCGCAACCCGTTGGGGATTTCTCCACAGAAATTTGCCAGTAAACTTGCCAAGGAGCCACAAATTTCCAAATTTTGTAAGGAGGAGGGAGAACCATCTCAGCAGCCTGATATTCCGGTCACTCGACATGTTAGTTCTTCACCTCAGCTCACTTATCAGAGAGGCCAGAGGGCCTTATTTGCAGCAGCCAGGCGAGTACTATCTCCACAGCAGGTGGAAGGGGTCTCGCCTTCATCATCAGCACAGCGAGTGTTATCTCCACATCAGGTGGAAGGGGCCTCGCTTTCTTCACCAGCACAGGTACTACAGAGGGGCAAAAAGCGCATGATTCATGAGGGTCCGGTGATTGATCTTGAGGCCAGTTCTCCTAGCCAAGAGGCGAAGGAGATCATTCAGCATCTCATGGCTGAAAATGATGTTTTGCAGAAGATACTTGAGGGTGCCCAATGGACTATCACTTACCTGGAGCAGCGGAACAAACAATTGGAGGAGGAGAAAGCACTTGATGAGCTATGGAGGATTCGTAGCGACCGAGTCTTGAACCGTAGAAGACCCGGTGATCCATTGCCTACTGACCGAGAGTCTATGCTCATTCAGGAGAATGCCCGCTTGGAGAGGCTGTTGGCTAAGGCCAACCAAGAGAAAAATCTGCTGAGAAACATGAAGAATCACTATTGGGCAAGGATGCATGTATGCAAGGCCAAAATGAAAATGTTCCAAAGGAGGTTGACCGAGGCTCTTAGGCGGAGGAAGAAGACCAATCCACTCCGTATCTTGGCTGAGGCATCCCTCAAAGATCATGGCACTCACTAGCTCAGCCACAGCA
The DNA here is from genome assembly GCA_031772625.1 of Pinus tabuliformis. NCBI lineage: Eukaryota > Viridiplantae > Streptophyta > Pinopsida > Pinales > Pinaceae > Pinus > Pinus tabuliformis. The sequence goes on from CM062820.1 coordinate 528,013,429, forward strand.
CAAATCCCAAAAAATTTTGAGAATTTTGGGTAATTTTGGCATTTTTTGGAAATTTACAAGTTTTGGCTCCTCAACGAGTCTCACCCCCGGTGAGACCCTTTGTCATGGCAGCTCCGTTTTGCAAAAACTCAGCATTTCTAGATTTTTCATGCAAAATTACATATGCCCATGGATGGACTTGAGTTTTTATGGGGTTTTGGGCCTCCAGAAGGTCAAAATACATGCAAAATTTGACTTTCTGCCCCTTTTTTGAGTTGCAGAAAGCAGTCTTGGAAGAATTGAGTTTTGACTAGGAAAATGACCTCCAAATTCAAAAATTCAAATTGGGTTGGAAAGTATACTCGCAGACCTTTCCAACGAGCTATCCTGCACCCAATTCTGACACCTAAAAGTGCCTCAAACAGAGCTCCCAATGTGCGCGACCCGTTGAGAAGATGTGCGCGACCCGTTGAGCAGACTTTGCCAGATTTCACTGTACAGCTCGGAAAAGCACAGTTTGACTTGGTTTGACTTTTTGGGGTTGAAAATGATTATCTTTGATGTAATTTTGGTAACTCTAAGACACTTTTACTCTTGCTTAACACTTCTAGAAGATTCATTTGTGTAAAGGGTAAATATTAAATGAATGAATTGGTTTCCTAGCTTATAGAGGCAAGTTGTTTTGACTGCCTAGATTTTAGTGCTCAGTTTAGAATTAGTTGAAACAGCTCCTAGAAGGATGAGCTCGACCCCTATAGGCAAGGGAAGAGGTTGGCTTGCCTATATTATGTATTTTCTTAATCATTTTCAAGGGTTGGAAGGTTGGACTCTTGAGTGAGAAGCTATCATTGTATATTTTCATTGTATCTCTGCAATTTTTGGCTAAGGAAGACCAGGGTTTTGGAGTCATCTTTGGGATTCTTGTGGACTCATGTGTTGATGGTGTGTTTCTCAATGTTCTTGTAAGATTTGTTATGTGATTCATTTCCTTTCTTTGCTTCTGCATATTGAACAAATGAACTGTTAAAGTATGAATTCATGCTAGCCATGCTCTGCTTTTAAATTTGTTTAATTTCAATGTTTTCTACTGTCTAAAGAGAATTCAAAGTCATTGTTTGCTCTCTTTAGCTCCTCATCTTTCATTCCTGATCATCCATCTCAAGTTAAGGCATCAATACTGTTTCCTACCTCGCCCCAAGGAACCCCCTGCAGAAACTGTGTCAAATCCCCGCACCCAAAATTGCAATTCCTCAATTTGCCACCCAAAAAACCCCAAATCAACCCTTTTGATCTGTTTACTAGCCTAGTATCAGTGTTACCTTGTTGGTCATCTCATCCCATTGAATATCTACCGAGATTGACCGGAGAGAGCCTTCTCCTGCCCCGTAGGGCTAGCTACGAGGCTGAATGGTTTGATGTAGCCTTGAGGTTTACCTTTCTCAGCCTGAGGTGAAATTTCAAGCGCTAACATACTGACGACCATACTGGGGAGAACAAACTTGTTTGTGGATTGATGTGTTTGTTTCATAAGCTTAGACGGAGCCTGAAGTTACGCCAGGTAGCCTTCGAAAACGCTCTTGTTTTACATCAGCGTTAGTAGATAAACGCTGCTTCAGTCCATCTCCGTGAGCTAGTGAATGTAACACTTCATCTGCAAATTACCCCAGTACATGTATCAAGTTCAGATCTGATGGTTGATGGTGGACAACGATCAGACACTTGCAAGGCTGAAATCATTCACTTGGCGACTCTAAATCATTTTCGAGATCAGATCCAAAGACTCCACTGGAGGATGTTCCCGACCAGCAAAAACATGAAAGGACAACATGGACAGATCAGGTATTCAAGTTGGAATTTCATCCAAGACATTTTGTTCTTTGTCATAAATTATTTCTTCTCTTTTCCCAAGAATGTCAAGAAGGCTTTGCAAAGTATATTGTATTTGAGAAGAGATCCCAGGCCTGCAGTTGATTCTTTCCCTTTGAAAAGTGTGAATGCCAAAGATTTGCATGCCTTTGAGCTTGATCAAGATCCTTTTTCTGAATTTTGTGATGAACCTATACCTGCTGTACATATCCCTACACCTTGTAAAATTCCAGATCGGTATAAACCTCTTGTTTTACCTTCTGTTCTTCATGCTTTCCCCAAAAACTATGATCTATACTTGCCGATGTTTGATGGTGAATGTAAGAATGTCAACGCTAAGCACCATGTCCAGAATTTTGAGAATTTTCTAGATCTTTTTGAAGTTGATGAAGAAGATGTTAGTATAAGGCTTTTTGCTCTTTGTTTGCAAGCCAAAGTGAAGAGTTGGTTCAAAGCCCTGCCTGATGCAAGCATTTCAGATTTCCAGCAGTTTGTCAAAGTTTTTCTCGACAGGTGGATGATCGGGCAGAACCTTCTCTTGATTGTAGAAGAGTATAACCAGCTGAAAAGATTGCCGGGGGAAACAGTACAACAGTTTTCAGCCAGATTTAATCAAGTTTATTATTCTATGCCAGTTGATATAAGACCTTCTCCTAGATCTGCTCTCTTGCACTATCCGGGTGCCTTTGATCCGGAAATGGAGTTTCAGCTGAGAGAAAGGAATATTGCAACACTTCACAAGATGCAAAACAGTGCAGTAAATGTAGAGGCGCATCTGTTGATCCGACGGGCAAGGTTGAAAGAAGAAGAGATGAAAAACATAGATCCGGAAAAATCGACATCTCTAGAGGTAAAGCTTGACGTTTTGGTAAGTGCAGTGGAAGAGATGATGCAAAGGATCACCACAAGGAATGCTTATGATTTTCAAGCCCATGGCTCGCTGATTGAAGAAGAACAAGTTGCTGATCCAAAGCATTTTGTTTCTCATCCTAGTTGTCATAGATCTGATAATGATTGTTTTGTAGATCATCTTGGCGAAGAAAGAACTGTTGATATGACCTGCATGCTTGATGATGTCTTTTATATTGATGATTTGCCTGAGTATGATCAGTATGATGATGATTATGTTCTCCAAAAAGAAGCTAATCTTGCAGACAAATCAGCAGCTAGTTTGTGGGAGGAAAAAGTTCATTTTCAGCAGCTTGAATACAATGTTCAGCCATCACATATCAGCTATGACATTGACGAGGAAAGTGCAGCAAATTTTGAAGTAAGTGAAGGATATTTGCCTTTTTGCTTTGATTCGTTTCAGTTCATCAGAGATAACTACCATGCAATCAGAAATCAAATGTCAACAAGTCTTGATTTGGACCATCTTGAGAGCAATGAAAATTTTGTTCAAGACTTCTCATATTCAGATTTACAACCCCCGGAAGCCATTGATTTTCAGATTGCAGATGAAAGCATGGAAGCTGACATATTTGATCAAATGATACAAGAAGGTTCCCTACCTTTCTGTTTTGAATCATTTGAGTTTTTGAAGGGTAGATTGCATAGTAAATCTTCAAATGAACAGCTTATAACAAATCAGCAATCTCTCAGTGTTAATGTTGAGGATGAGACAGATAACAAAATTCTTGAGCAGCTTGTAGCATCAGATTTGCAGCCACCAAATGAACTTGAAGGGCAGATTACAGATGAAGGTATGGCAGCCGAAATACATGATTTGATGATGCAGGAAGAATCTATGCCCTTTTGTTTCGAAGCATTTCAGTTTATAAGGCAGAATCTTCATAAACTCTCTCAAGAAAAAGATGAACAGCTAGAAGGATGTCATGCATTTTCAATGGATACATTACAGCAGTCTTTTCAAGTTTTTCATGATCCAATAGCTGATGTTTTGGATGAGGTTTGCAGTCAAAGTCTTTCTCCATTGACCACATGTGAGCTTGAAACATGTGCTGATATGAATTTGATCTGGCAGCCAGTTTCTTTGTCATTTTCAGCAGAGGTCTCGTCACAAGGCTCAGACCAAAGTTTGCATTCATGGTATGAGGAGAAGAGAAATCCATTGGATGAGCTAAGTTCCAGTGTGCTTGAATTTCAAGATCCTTATGCAGTGTTTTTGGAGGCAGATAGAGAATTCATATCATTCAACGGATCTGTTTCTAAGTTGTCATGGGAGTTGCCTTTCAGTAGTTCTCTCTTGTGGTTCATAAGTGAGCATTTGCGGAGAATTCAAACAGCAGATGGTATACTTACTTGGTTGCATTGGTTGTTTCATTTCACTTGACCAGGTGATGAATGAAACTGTTAGAGTAGGTTTTGATGAATAAGCTCCACTTTGAGCATCATTTTCAGTTGGTCGATTGTGTTTAAGTATCGAGTCAGTTTTTGGTTGAGTCATGAGTCCTTTTGAGTCAATTTTTAGTCTTGTTGTTCAGTTAAGTTTCAGTCAGTTTTCAGTCAAGTTTTCATTCAATAAATGTGTCAAAGTTTTGTGTCAAAGGTGTAAATAATGACTCCATCGCCCAATGGTTGCAAGCACTGGTCTGCTCTCCCAGATGTCTAAGGTTCTTGGCACCTCCAAGGAGCTACCATCCCCATTGGAGCCAATGTTAGTGTCAGTCTTTCCAGCCTTCCTCTAGTGATCAAATGTGCTCTTACAAAGTGATTTTGAAGTGTCAAGGTCAAGTTTTGTCATTTCAGTGAGTCTTCAAGCAAAATTTGGTCACTAGGCATTAGATCTAGGGTTGCTTTCATTCTTTTCAAAGTTGCCCAAATGTCAATCTATGTCACTATTCAGCTGAGTCTATCATCATTCATAGGGTTTTCATTATCATGTCAGTGTCTAATGAGTCTTTTTACACCTTGTTCATGCTTCAGTTGTGCCTTGGCAAGGTCATTTCCCTCTCCTAGGGTTTTGAAAGCCAATTTCTCTTGGACGGTCAATTCATCGGCAAAACTTGTATCCAGATGTTCATACACCTTCCCCTATCCTTCATGTACCTTATCAAATGCTTCCCATCACTGAGATCCCCCAAATTCCTCATTTTTGCACAAACCCTAGTTTCTAGCTACAACCTGGCAATTTTCTAGGTTGGGCCTGTGTTTTGCCCTTTTGGACCCCTTCCCCTCACTCAATCTCTGATATTTCACTTTCCCCTACTTCCTAACATCCCTCCCTACTCCCCAAAATTTCCCCAAGAATTTAGAAGCCCCTTATCCCCTTCATTTCGCTTCATTTCGACAAAATTCCTTGTTTCACACATCGGGACAAGTTTCACTCAAATGATGTTTCAGAGCAATAAAAGAGGAATTTTGGAAAACTGAGAGAGGTTTTTGTCCAAAACATGCCAAGGAAGAAAAACCTCCTTCACTTTTTACACAGGTATCATGGTTTGAGAGAAATGTCAAGAATACCGTTGCCTCAGGAGAATCAAAGACACCTCTGAAGTGACCTTGGGAAATTCAAGTTTTCTCCTAGCTTGGTTGGCCAAATGATTTGCTTGATGGGTAAAATGATAACTAGACACAAAGGGCTTTCCAATGAGCTATCATGAGCTCAATTTGGGGTTGCGAAAGGCATTCAAAAGTTGACTGCAACAGCACTCTTCCTTCAGGAAGCCTCATTTGGCACTTTTTGACCAGTCTTGGGAGATTTGATTTTTGACAGGTCAAATCAACTCCAAATTAAAAAATTCTAGCTGGGTTGGAAAGTAGACTCAAAGACCTTTCCAACGAGCTATCCTACACCTGATTCTAACACCGGGAAGGCCTCCAAAATCCTCCTTAAAGGTGCACGACCCGTTAGAAGCTCTTCTGCAGTTCAGAAAAACAATGTGCGCGACCCGTTGGGTGGTGCGCGACCCGTTGGGGATTTCTCCATAGAAATTTGCCAATAAACTTGCCAAGGAGCCACAAATTTCCAAATTTTGTAAGGAGGAGGGAGAACCATCTCAGCAGCCTGATATTCCGGTCACTCGACATGTTAGTTCTTCACCTCAGCTCACTTATCAGAGAGGCCAGAGGGCCTTATTTGCAGCAGCCAGGCGAGTACTATCTCCACAGCAGGTGGAAGGGGTCTCGCCTTCATCATCAACACAGCGAGTGTTATCTCCACATCAGGTGGAAGGGGCCTCGCTTTCTTCACCAGCACAGGTACTACAGAGGGGCAAAGAGCCCATGATTCATGAGGGTCCGGTGATTGATCTTGAGGCCAGTTCTCCTAGCCAAGAGGCGAAGGAGATCATTCAGCATCTCAGGGCTGAAAATGATGTTTTGCAGAAGATACTTGAGGGTGCCCAATGGACTATCACTTACCTGGAGTAGCGGAACAAACAATTGGAGGAGGAGAAAGCACTTGATGAGCTATGGAGGATTCGTAGCGACCGAGTCTTGAACTGTAGAAGACCCGGTGATCCATTGCCTGCTGACCGAGAGTATATGCTCATTCAGGAGAATGCCCGCTTGGAGAGGCTGTTGGCTAAGGCCAACCAAGAGAAAAAGCTGCTGAGAAACATGAAGAATCACTATTGGGCAAGGATGCATGTATGCAAGGCCAAAATGAAAATGTTCCAAAGGAGGTTGACCGAGGCTCTTAGGCGGAGGAAGAAGACCAATCCACTCTGTATCTTGACTGAGGCATCCCTCAAAGATCATGGCACTCACTAGCTCAGCCACAGCACAAATCCCAAAAAATTTTGAGAATTTTGGGTAATTTTGGCATTTTTTGGAAATTTACAGGTTTTGGCTCCTCAACGGGTCTCACCCCCGGTGAGACCCTTTGTCATGGCAGCTCTGTTTTGCAAAAACTCAGCATTTCTAGATTTTTCATGCAAAATTACATATGCCCATGGATGGACTTGAGTTTTTATGGGGTTTTGGGCCTCCAGAAGGTCAAAATACATGCAAAATTTGACTTTCTGCCCCTTTTTTGAGTTGCAGAAAGAAGTCTTGGGAGAATTGAGTTTTGACTAAGCAAATGACCTCCAAATTCAAAAATTCCAATTGGGTTGGAAAGTAGACTCGCAGCCCTTTCCAACGAGCTATCCTGCACCCAATTCTGACACCTGAAAGTGCCTCAAACAGAGCTCCCAATGTGCGCAACCCGTTGAGAATATGTGCGCGACCTGTTGAGCAGACTTTGCCAGATTTCACTATACAGCTCGGAAAAGCACAGTTTGACTTGGTTTGACTTTTTGGGGTTGAAAATGATTATCTTTGATGTAATTTTGGTAGCTCTAAGACACTTTTACTCTTGCTTAACACTTCTAGAAGATTCATTTGTGTAAAGGGTAAATATTAAATAAATGAATTGGTTTCCTAGCTTATAGAGGCAAGTTGTTTTGACTGCCTAGATTTTAGTGCTCAGTTTAGAATTAGTTGAAATAGCTCCTAGAAGGATGAGCTCGACCCCTAGAGGCAAGGGAAGAGGTTGGCTTGCCTATATTATGTATTTTCTTAATCATTTTCAAGGGTTGGAAGGTTGGACTCTTGAGTGAGAAGCTATCATTGTATATTTTCATTGTATCTCTGCAATTTTTGGCTAAGGAAGACCAGGGTTTTGCAGTCATCTTTGGGATTCTTGTGGACTCATGTGTTGATGGTGTGTTTCTCAATGTTCTTGTAAGCTTTGTTATGTGATTCATTTCCTTTCTTTACTTCTGCATATTGAACAAATGAAGTGTTAAAGTATGAATTCATGCTAGCCATGCTCTGCTTTTAAATTTGTTTAATTTCAATGTTTTCTATTGTCTAAAGAGAATTCAAAGTCATTGTTTGCTCTCTTTAGCTCCTCATCTTTCATTCCTGATCATCCATCTCAAGTTAAGGCATCAATACTGTTTCCTACCTCGCCCCAAGGAACCCCCTGCAGAAACTGTGTCAAATCCCCGCACCCAAAATTGCAATTCCTCAATTTTCCACCCAAAAAACCCCAAATCAACCCTTTTGATCTGTTTACTAGCCTAATATCAATGTTACCTTGTTGGTCATCTCATCCCATTGAATATCTACCGAGATTCACCGGAGAGAGCCTTCTCCTGCCCCGTAGGGCTAGCTACGAGGCTGAATGGTTTGATGTAGCCTTGAGGTTTACCTTTCTCAGCCTAAGGTGAAATTTCAAGCGCTAACATTCAGCATAGGTACTTGGTCATACCTCCAATGTTCAGATGCATCTCCATATCTTAATTATGTGTGACCTATGCATCTAATTTATTTGGCCTCACTTGAGGCCATTCCCTTCTTTAAATAAAGAGAAACTAAGGATCTACTCCTCTTGAGTAGAATGTCCTCCTTTTTCTTCCACACTTTCATTGGCTTAGTGTTGGCAGGAGCATTTCCTTTCAAATTCTCCTTGCCCTTATTTGAGAATTTTTTTTGCTGCATATGGATAGAGGACATGTCTCCTTCCTTCCTTCTTTATTCACCCAAATCAACTTGTCACTTTTCTGTTTTCTTTTCAAGTGTGGATTAACAAGGTTGTTGCAGCTTTTTCTTTCCAAAATATTGTATTCATTACAATTGACAATCATGAATGGTTTTACCACTAGAATATGAGGATCATCCCTTTTAATCTTTCTTCAATTTTTCTTCAAAGAAAAAGAAATTTCTTGATTACTTCTTCCTCCATTTCTCAGCAATGTGCCCTCTTTTCAGAGAGTACTTAAAACAAACTCGTTTTCCTCTACTCCTCTATTTCTTCTCATTTTCAATGGTTGAGTTGCAACATTTGCATGCATATTTTGAGGGAAATTCATTGTCCTCTCATATCTGCAATCTGCTACCTTGTGCCCAAATTCTCCACAGTTGTAGTAATCAACATAGCACGTGAATGGGGCATTAGGATTTCTATACTTGGAAACATTCATATAAAAAATTTCTCTCATGGCCAACATGCTTTCTCTTGGGCACTTCATGTATTCTAGGGTTGTTGCTACCCAACACATTTCGTTTTCTTGCATCCCATCTACTGTTTATTTCCCTATGTCCATAATTGTTGTGAGAAAAGAAATAACCATGAAAAGGGTTTTGATAATAGAAGATACCTTTTCTTTGAGGACTCTATCCTTGAGGGTGGAAGAACCTCATAAAGTTTTTTGTGCACTCTCTATGGCCATTTGAATTGTTGGCTTACACTCTTCTTTATTGCTGCTTAGCTTTATTTTGTTGCTTTCCTCATTGATGTTTCTTTTTCTTCTATTCTTGCTACTGCTGTACAATAGTATCTTTACATATATTGATGTTGGACTTCTTTGTCTCCTCTAAACCATGCCATTATGAGACTACTTTACCTTGTAGTCTCTCAAAGTGGGCTTCTCTTTCATGCAGCTGATTTGTCAACCCTTCATTCAGTTTGTTGACTTCCTCTTGTAACATCAAGATCAACACTTTTTTTTCTCAACCTTTCATTCTCAATTTCATATTCTTGCAATTGGGATTTTTTCTTGAGATTTTCTTCTGAAAACTCCTTGATCTCTTTTAGATTTGATATCAAATTCCTCCTAAAATATATCCTTTCATCTAGATCATTTTCTTTGCTATCAGAGATACTAGCTAAGCCACTGCAAAGATCGAAGTTATCCTCTGTGTACATGGAATCTTCCATAGGTATAAGTATTCCATCTTCATCACTAGCAGGGATACCCCTATTCTCTTCACGGGATATACTCTCTTCTTCTTCAGAGGATCCCTCATTTTCTATTGCTACTAAAGTAGGTCTATCTACATCAGTAATAGATGCACTTATATCTCTCTTTTCATAAACATCACATGAACATCTAGATGCTAAATGACCTATATTTTCTCATTTATCGCAGAAAAATAACATATCTCTTGAGAAGAATTCCCTTTCTTCTAATTCTTCATCATCATCAACTTGAGTGATGAACAAAAACTTCTTTCAGATTTGATTCATAAATTGAGAAGTAAGGCTCATTGACCATCTATGATGCTTTTTAGCTCTATGATCCATATAGACATTGCAACTTGTCAAGCATTTCCTTTGTTGTCTCACAATGTCTCACTTTATCAGCATTAGAGATTGACAACCATTTCTGTATTGAATTAATTCTTCTCTCCACATTCCACATATAACCAAATATCTTCATCAATTACCATCAAATAGGATTCCATAATCCTCCAGAGATAGTATAATCCATTCAAAAATTGAACTCCCTATGGATTTATCCAAACTAGATTAGCCATGTTTCCTCTCAATCTAATTTTAAGTGGTTAAGTTCTTCTTGATGGAAATAGGCTCTGATACTAATAGTTTGAAACAACATTTAATACTGAGACAAGAGGAGGGGGGTGGGCGCTAAATCAGTATTAAGGCTATTTTTTCTTTTATGCCAGTTTTTATTCAATATTAAAACTTGGTACAACCATCTATATAAATCATCAACAACATATCATGTGCAACAATATGAATGCACACATACACATACACCACAATATCATGAGAAGCATACACATAGAACACAAAGGTTTAACGTGGAATCCCTTCTAGGAGAAAACCACCAAATATTTGATTGTATTATGATGTAAATATGAGCTCCTAATCTATTAGATCAATTTTATTTTGTGCCACCACTCACAAAATGTACCAGCTCCCTTTGATTGTTTTCTAGCACCCACTGGCGGGAAGCACCAACTCCCTTCTTCTGTAGACACCTGATCAACTTACCATGAAGCACCAAACTCCAAGATCTCCTTAGCTACCCACTATATGGAAGCACCAACTCCCTAGTTTGTAAGATCTAACCCGCACTCAATAAATAAATCACTACACTCTATTATGGCACCCACTTGGACTGTTTTAAGCTCTCTGTTCTGATCCACTTTGCTACTTTTTCTCCTTTGAATTCAACCCTTTATTATACTTAACATCCTTCACTCATACTTTTCCCATGCAACACTATGATTTCTTCTCACTCCGCTCACACTGCATCAGCCAACACATAATCACAACTCTCAGCCCACATAACAGGTTTCACTCTTCAACATTTCTATAACATACTCTCCACAATGCTCTCTACTCTCAACCTCTTCTTCTACATAGGAACTCTCATCCTTATTATTCCACATAGGAACTCTCAACCTCTCATAGCAACTCACCAACCCATAGAGCTTTCCACTAAGCTCTCTCAAGAATGTTGCATTCCACTACAATGCACAAATGCGACCCAAGGTTTTGTTCCACTGCAACACAATGATTGATGTTGTCTCTTTATCCAATCACACTACTTGAGATTATTCTCTTGCATGGCTACCCGTTTTGTTGTTGCATCGAATTATGCGACCACTACAATTGCATTAAACATGAGAATGGGCACCTGTGTGTTTCTCCATACCTGAGAATCAAATCACAGTCAAATTGTACAATATAATAAGGCTCTCTATGCTTATTAATCACTCATAGATCTCAGATTGTACTTCAAGCATGGCCCTCTAAGATATGGTCAAAGATTCTACACTCAACATTCTTTTCAATTGAATTATTTGTATCATTTAAGGAAGCTCAGACATGGCTTGTTAGATATAAATCGGGCTCATAAATTACTCCTTCAAAATGTGGTCCTCTTTTATATTAACTCAATGTCATTGACATAGATTTGTAAATCTAGCTACCAACTCATTCAATGCCTCCATAAACAAACCATGGCTAATGGCCATTTTTTTTAGCGCGTCTACCAAATCTAGCACACATTGCTCAAGAGTTGTTGGCTCATCCAAGCCTTCTCCCTAGATTTGTAGAGGTCCTCAAAATAGGACATAAGTACTAATTTATCATTGCCATCAATTCTCAATTTAATTTGTCAACCCATTCGATGCCCATAACCATAGATGGAGTGCAATGCCAAATATGGAGAAATATTGCACAAGAGTTGTTGACTTGTTTTCCAAATGTCCCATGCTACCAAATTTGTCCTTAAGCCTCTGGCACATATTTTTTATAGCCCCTTTGACCCATAATACTAAGCATAGTGACCTAGTCTTTAAACTTGAGTGCTAAAATGTAAACTTCATTAGCCCTTTGTATATATGGCACATAAAACCATGCATTGGCGCTTAAAATTGGCCCCCCCCATGCTTTTATCTTGGTGAAATTACTTCGTTTCTTTTATATTCTTTTGGGATAGGCCTTGTAGTTTGGTGTGTCCCATGGGATGTTGCACTGAAAATTGTCAGCTTGACATTCTGCTATCTATGTGAGTTCATTACCACTCATACTTTCCTCCTCTGTAATTCTAAAACATCAGTTCCTCATATCAAGTCTTGAAAATAAGAGAAAAGCTCTCAAAAGTTTTTAAAACTCTAGTTCCACACTTTCTCTGTGTCTTACCTGCGGTCCCGCACCTAATGGTCATGTCTCCGGCGCACCTGACCGCACTGTCTTTGTGTTAAGGGTGCGGACCCCTGTAAAAGTTAAAAAGGCACAAGTATATTCTGAAAAACTCACTTTTAGTTATTTCTAGAAGCTTCTGGAAGGAATCTTGAGGTGGCAAGTTCGCTCTTTTAAGGTTCATGTAACCCATACCTTAAGGAGCTAACCCCTTGATGTGAGGAGCTTATTCCTTTGAAAGAGGATTCTATCCCTTCATAGGTGGACCTGTAACCTCCTCCTCTGCACTATAAAAATAAGCATTGAGCTAGGTAACTTGTTAGAGTTAGAAGCTTACTATTTTTTGAGGGAAAATGATGTTGGAACTTAGTCTTCTTTAGTTGAGTTTTATGAGGAGAGATTACATACCTCTATGAATCTCATTTGAAGAGTGCAAGACTTGTCAAAGTAAAGGAAATTCCTATTTCGGACCCCAGGAAGAACTTGTTCAACATCAAGGCTGAAAAGGTTTTAAAGTTCTTCTACTATTCAAAGTTAATACAAATATATTTGTTTTTCTCAATAAGCTATTAATTCATGGTTTATTTTATGGATTCCTTGATCACCATCATAGGCATGATTTATAATATTTTTTATGCATGTTCGATTTAGTGTTTGCTTGTTTGTGATTGCAGGTCTTCAAAGATAACTCTTTCGAACGACTAGAGGATGACTACAATGAACAAGCACTGGATCTAAGGTAGGATCATAACACCTTCGCAGTATTTATTTATAAATCACATATGTCTAGAGAAAGATAGGTTTGTTTGTCTGTTTGTTGCTAGACTATGTTTTGATACTAGGGAGATCGGTCTTGTCTGCAAGATCGATTTATCCAGCCAACAAATTGGAGACTCCACTGGGGATCGAACCCAGAATCTCTGGCAGAGGTGATGCATACATTTTCAGCAGACGACAAGACTGCTGCAACTTTCATATTCAATCATATAATTGCTAGATTTGGTGTTCCTCAAGCTATTATTACTGATCATGGAAGTCACTTTTGAAATATCATGATGACTGAACTGATAGATCAACTTGGCCTACACCACAATAGTTCTACTCTGTATTGCCCGCAGGCCAATGGTCTGGTTGAGGCTATCAATAAATTTTTAGTCACTATGATTAAATGAATCATTGTTATTCATAAGTCAAATTGGCATACCATGCTATTTTCAGCACTTTGGGCATATTGGACCTCAGTGAAAACATCGACTAGTTTCACTCTTTTTCAACTGGTATATGGTTTGGAAGCAATGTTACCTATTGAATGCGAAATTACATCATTACAACTAGCCATAGAATTACTCCTAGCTACTTCTGAAGAAGAAAAACATTTTTTGTACTTAGCTCAGCTAGATGAGAATCGGCGCACTGCTGCAATAGCAAACAAGACTCATGCAAAACGAATGAAAGTTCAGTACAACAGAAGTGTTACACCTCGTAATTTTTTAGAGGGAGACCTAGTTTTACTATATGATCAAGCGAACGATAAGCTAGGGGCTGGAAAATTTGTACGTATGTGGCATGGTGCTTACATTGTTAAGCGAAAGCTGACAAAAGGGGCCTATGAATTGATAGATTTTGACGGCGTCTCTTTGGGTAAACCCAGAAATGGACTTTATCTGAAGAAATATTATGCTTACATTCTATGTCGAGATTTTTTGTTAGATTAGTTTCTTTACAGCTGGTGTGTTTTAGATTAGAAAAGTGTGCCTAGTTTAGAGAGTGCTCTTATCACTATTCCTGCTTATCTTGATTTTACTCTTGATATTGCAGATGTTGACGTCTCTTCAAACATACATTAGTTTTGCTGATGGTGCTTGTCATAGTACATGGAACATTTCTTCCGCGGCTTGGGTTATCTATTCACCCTCTGATGAGCTAGTGTCTATGCATGGGGTAAGCCTCGGTCAAACAACGAAAACATTGCAAAGTATAGTGCAATGATTCAATGAGTTATTATCTGAATCCATCTCATTTGGGATTCAGAGTTTGATTGTTACGTTGGATTCTGAACTCGTTGTATTACAGCTTAACAGGGTTTATGCCATTAGAAATCCAGTGTTATTAAGGTTATTTTTGAGAGTTCGTCTCTTGGAACGTGAATTTTCTCACATTGAATATCAGCATATTCCAAGACATTTAAATACATTAGCAGATGCAGTTGCTTCTCGTATGATAAATAGACATTTGCAATAATCAAAACAGTAAATTTAATAACATTCAATAACATGTTACATGAGATAGCCGGTAATAGTGATATATCATAGCATAGAAGTGTATTTCAAAAATATACATCATCTTCGATCATAGGTTGAAAAATACCTTATGATCGGCAAAAATGATAATACAAAAAGACAAAAAAAAAATGTCGTGAGTCTACAAAATCGATCATCCTATCCCTGGTGATGATCACGATAAGAAACTACTGCTCGGGCCACCCTACATAGGAACCTCCTAAAAGGTCCTGGGACCCCAATCACATATCTATGTAACCTAAGTGGAATATCATCTATATCAGTCTCTGGAATATCTAGTGTCAAGCGCTCTAGATGATGCTCCAAGTCGGTCAAGATCTCTGCTGGTTGGCCCTGTGGGGCTGGTGCTGTTGTAGCTAGGTGTCTTCTCTCATAAGGCTAGAGAGCAGCTGGTCGTCGTGGACCCACATCTGCATTTAAACTTTTAATTTTCAATTTTGGACAATTTAAAATAAATAAAAAAATTAAAACTTAGAAAGTGTTGAAAATGGTTTTTACCTGAATCATCCCATCGCTCTCCCGGTGGAAGAATCATGTCTGGATCGCTGTGGTAATCCATCCCAGCATATGGAAAGTCCTGAATCACAAAAATTTGGTTGTTGAACCAACGAAAATATTCAGGTGGAAATCGAACAACCCCTACACCCTCAGTGTGACAAGCCATCAAAGCAACCCGATGAACCATTCTAGGCTTCGAGGAAGACCAACATCAACAGGAATATGCTGCGGGGCTAACATGGGGATCCTCTCTAGAGAAAAGGTGACTATGATAAGTCCATATCCAAAGTTTTTCAACTATCCATTCTTTGCTCTAGTTAGTTGGCCTTTCACATTTGCCAACACAGCCTCACACCAGTTGTATATGGTGCCTCGAAAATAGTCTACAGCCATCTGCATCTGGGATCTAGTAGCCACATGCAATGTCGAACTCCCGCATAGTATGGTAACAGTGAATGCAATAACTTTAAGCTCAGGACAGCTGACAGTTTTAATATCAATCCATTTACCCTTGGGGTCTACTTAATCATCGCAAAACTCCAATCGGAGACTAGCGACAGACTGGCCACCTGGCCTAGTCCCGAAAAGAGATAATTGTTCGCCCCTCCTGGACAAACCAGTCAAAAAGTATATTTCCTCCAGCTCAATTTCGAGCCGGTGGCCACCAATCACAAAGCACTAGTCCTGTGTGTTCCATCTGTCTACCAGCCATGTCAAGAGGTCTACTTGGACCCTCATGCCCGGTATGGCCCAGAGCTTATACAATCCACATGCTCTCAATTCCTGCAATGTGGGCATATGACTTATTGCAGCATTATCTACATCCTCGTGCTCGCATTCTCACCAAATAAGCATTTTGAATGTCCTGCAATGCATAAAAAGACATATTAGAACAAGCTTGTTCGAAAAATTTTGGGCAAAAATGGAGAAATTTAATCTTTAAAATTCATTGTGTGGCGTCCGCACCTTCTGCTTACAAACAGTGCGTATGTCTGCAATAGGTGCGTACCCATGATTTTTTTCTTTATAGAAAAAAGTCGGGGTCCATAGGGCCCGCGTGTTGCACTTGCGGACCCCTGAGGGCGATTTTTTAAAACTATTTTTCCTTTAAAAATCAAATTTAACGCCTAAAAACAAAATGTAAACGGATGAAATGCAAGTTAAGGAGGACATGGATTACTTGGAGCTGACGGTTTTCGATTCCAACAGATGGATTTTCTAGAATCTTCACAGGAACTTTTTACCCAAAAGCTCTCACTTCTCACTCTGAACTCAAATGGTAAAAATGAAGTTAGAAAAGTCCTTTTTATAAGTTTTTTCGAATAAATGAATTTTTAATTTATTTATTTTTCACTTTAAAAAGGTAAATTTTTAAATACATTTTTATTTATCTTAAACAGGTATGTGTAATGTTTTGAGTTTTTGTGCAGAATATTGGATTTTTTGGGAAAATTGATCATTTTTCAACAAAGAGCATACTTTTATCACTTTTTCGGACTCTTTAAAAAATTTACGAAAAAGCGAAACATTGGAGTCCTCTTTAAGCCCTTTTCAGACTCTCGAAAATTGAAAAGATTGTCGAGCACTTGATTGTTCGAACTCGTTAAAATAAATGAATAATCGTCCCTTCAGTATAAGTTTACCCCTTTTACGGACTGAAATGGACTATTTACGAAAAAGGTATACGTTGACTAATTACGGTCAATAGAGTTCTCTCCCACATTATTTTATCCTTTTTCGGGCTCGAGGGACTAAATTTACGAAAAGTACCCCCATGGAGTTTTCTTAAGTTTTTCTTCTGACTCCCTAAAATTGAAAAACACCAAGTTTTTCCTATACTGGACTCATTAAAATTTAACAGTAAAGGACCTGTTCAATTTTAAACAAAAACGAACCACTCCTTCTTAGGGTTCGAATTTTAAACTAAGTTGGACTCATATGAAGGATGAGCTTATAAACAAGCAAATGTTATGCTCCTCAAGCTTATCAAAAATAAAGAGGTACTTGCAGAAATGGTGGGGGAAAAGAGAGAAAAATGAACCTGTTTGTTACACTTTGTTTTTTAGAAAAGTCGTTAACCACTCTTGAACACGACACTTTTTGTTCACCTGGGTTGGGAAAATCCTTTGCCTAACAGTTAATCAAACCACATTGAAAGTCTTCAGCCGGTTTCTGGGTATTAGCTTTGGGTCAATTGTCACCAAGCCATCTGTAGTGTCATTATGTGTTCAAGAGAACAGTTCAAACAAACCAGTCATTGCCAAGATATCTGTCATCCATTTTGACCATCCCTAACTCAGTCCTTGCCCATATATTTCTTCAAAACTTGATCTATGATTTCGTGTTGTGGGCTTGCCTACGACGGATCGCTTTTTATCGACTTCAGCTCATTATCTAGGAAGTTGATCTAGAAATCGTCAATACCTTGAAATTTTCATGCCCTAATGGTATGTTTCTTGCCTTCGACGATAGGTTGCATCATTGACCTTTGATCGAATGATTCTATGACATGTTCAACTTCAGCTCATTTATTCACATTTCAGGGATTGTACTGAGTACTTTGACAGCCATTGACATTACTGGTGGTTTCTCTCACACTTGTTAACAGTCCATATCATTGACTGGTAATCAAGTGGTTTCTACCATGTTCGACTTCGACACATTCATTCACATGGATAGAATCGTACTAGTTCGGGAAGCGGAAATCAAGACCCTGGATCTAGTTTCTACCATCCAGGCTGTGACGAATTTTGTTATTCATTATACAGTGGACTATTCATAAACATATGGCTGCATCCATATTGTGTCTACACATGTCTATAATCTTGATGTAATACAAAATCATTCCTGTATCAGAACAATTTAGTCAATGTTGATCTAAGTATGGGAATGCCTACCTCAGCGATGATATGTCTACATATATATATATATATTGCATTGAATGTTTTTATAGGTTCCAACTGGGGTGTCCACAAGATGATCCTTGAAATGATAAAGTACTTCACTCTTCATACATGACAGACTCTATCTTCATCTATTACAGACTTTGCACTTTAGGGGGCAATCTGTTGCACTGAAAATTGTCACCTTGACATTCTGCTATCTGTGTGAGTTCATTACCACTCATACTTTCCTCCTCTGCAAGTCTAAAACATCAGTTCCTCATATCAAGTCTTGAAAATAAGAGAAAATCTCTCAAAAGTTTTTAAAACTCTGGTTCCGCATTTTCTCTGTGTCTTAATTATGGTCCCGCACCTAATGGCCATGTCTCCAGCACACCTGACCGCACTATCTCTGTGTTAAAGGTGCAGACCCCTGTAAAAGTTAAAAAGGCACAAGTATATTCTGAAAAACTCAATTTCAGTTATTTCTAGAAGCTTCTAGAAGGAATCTTAAGGTGGCAAGTTCGCTCTTTTAAGGTTCATGTAACCCATACCTTAAGGAGATAACCCCTTGATGTGAGGAGCTTATTCCTTTGAAAGAGGATTCTATCCCTTCATAGGTGGACCTGTAACCTCCTCCTCTACACTATAAAAAGAAGCATTGAGCTGGTTAACTGGTTAGAGTTAGAAGCTTACTATTTTTTGAGGGAAAATGTTGTTGGAACTTAGTCTTCTTTAGTTGAGTTTTTATGAGGAGAGATTACATACCTCTATGAATCTCATTTGGAAGAGTGCAAGACTTGTCAAAGTAAAGGAAATTCCTGTTTCGGACCTGTTATCACTGAAAAGTCTGTTGCCAAATTTTTTTTTGCCTAGCTTAAAGACAGGGTGTTTTCGCAGCGCCTGAATTCTTTTAACAGTTTTGCAGCGCTACATGTTTAGGCGTTTTCGTAGCGCGCTACGAAATTGGGGATTGGCTCGAGCTTTCAGCAGAAGGTTCATATACTAAATTTTGATGATAAGGTTCCTGCCCGAATGGTGCTTACTACTATTGACACTGCAGTGTTTAGAGCTATACCAGAGCCTTTTTGGTCCATCACAAACAGTTGTTCAGTTGCCAGCTTATAAGTTTCTCAGTACCCTAGTAAATGGTAGAAGTGGAAAATCATACAAGGAATCAGTTTCCTATCTCGACAATTCTGCCTCTGTTCCTAAAGATATTGCCATTGACAATGGAAGTTTTGTAGAGACACAAGATAAGGATGTTATATTGGAAGTAGCAGCAGGAGTGAAGGTCCTTTAAGTTTCAGCATCAACAACTTCTAAACAAAATTCTAATAGTCAACAAATAATCGATCATTTATCTCCGTCAGTGCCTTCTATAACATTGTCTGACACATCAAAAGTTTCAAATGCGAAATCTGCTGTTGGAGTTTCTCAGGTTCCCACCGAAACATTGAATGTAGACTTGTCAGTTATATCTCCAACTAAGAAGCGTGGCAAATAGAAACAACATGAGACTCTGAAGTTGATTGAAATGCGTGGGAATATGGAAAATAGGTTTAAAACAGAGAAGGAAAAGGTAATCTGGGAAGAGATTTCGGCATCTTTGTTCGAGCGTGGAGAATGCACGTAAACTGTTTGACAATATCAGCATTAGAATTTTCTCTTACGGAATGCAAGGATTAAATGCCATGTGTCAAGTGGTCTTTATAAGGATTTGATTGCCACAAGGCCACCACTATTAGTGACACCGGGATAGAGATGTGGCACTTCTGATGGCCACCTGCATTAGTGAAATCACCAGAATCACAACGCCAGAGGCTACTTATAATGATGATGTGTTGAGCGATGTCTTTCGTTTGATTGTTACAGCTTTCCGCGGTTTAGATAATGTAAATAGTCCCCTTGCAAACTGCTTACTATGCGATTATTTATGATATATATCAGTGTGCACCCCGGATGCTGCAGGGTGTTATTCCAAATAAGACACGGGAGGTGCGCCTACCAGTGAAAATACATCTCCATGGATGCTCATCCACCGGCTATGGAGCAGCACAAGAATTGGGTCCATTTCTGGTGAAACGAATGGGACAGGCTTTTCCCTGAACAGATATTCCTGGAACAGAGAAGCGGATTTGTTCTTTTTAGAATCTCCAGTTGGTGTGGGATTTTCATATACCAATACTACTTCTGATTTGCTGGCGTCGAATGATCAATTTACTGCTGAGGATTCATACGAATTCCTTCTGAGATGGTTACAGATATTCCCACAGTATAAAACCCATGATTTCTACATAGGAGGAGAAAGCTATGCAGGCCATTATGTACCTCAGCTTGCAGAGCTTATCCATGACCGAAGCCACAAGCACTCAAAATACACTTCCATCAATTTGAAAGGCTTCATTGTGGGCAATCCTGAAACGGATGAGTTTCATGACTGAGAAGGAATAGTAGCTTATGCTTGGACCCATGCTAGTATTTCTGATCAAAAGTATAATCTGATCAAGAGCATTTGCAATTTCAAAGGGTACAACTGGACAGATGAAAGCCTGGGCATGGTTGAAGAACCCATGGCAATTGATGAGAGTGTTTCTACGGTTGACACTCCTGTGAGACTTGATTTGAATGTTTGCAAGGGTGGTGTGTCTATTTTAAATACGCAGATTGATGACAAGGTCCATGATATTGTTGCAGTTCGTGAGAGTGTCTCTAAGGTTGATGCCCCAGTAACTGGTAATGAGAGCGCTTGCAATGTAAAAGACACCGTAGCAATTAGTTTGGGTGTTTGTATGGTTGATTGTCATGTGGTTGTTGAACAGAGTGTCTGCAAGCTGGATGCTCTTGCAGCTGTTGATGCATGCACCAACATTGGGAAGTCTAAAGGTCAGGAGGAGGCATTGGATGAATGTTCTGTAGAAATGGTCTCAGAAGTCGCCAGTGATGATGTTTATGAAGAAGATGATGAACCTGTTTCTTATACCTGAAGGATGATGGATGGGCAAGCAGATGATGATTCCCAATATGAAGATGGAGAATACAGAGATCTAATTCTTGTTATTGGGATGAAGATATAATAGAAGAACTGGAATGCCCTCTGTTCCTCGTGATAAACTTGAAGTGAAATTATCAAGCTCTGTTAGCCCTTCAAGTTCTGGAGTTTTTCTCTTTGCTCGAATATATTAAAAGAAACTTGGAATGTGGCAGTGGGCATTAAACCCTGAACTGGATGAGGCATTACAATTTCTTCAATCATTGAGATCTGTGTTGCATGCCTTCAACAAAGATATTGCCAAGGCAGAGGATATTATTGCTGAGATGTTTTGTTTGACTATAGAGAGCAGATTACATTATTATCTGGTGTTTGTTTCCGGCACTTTGGTGGTCTGTGCAAGTCTTATTTCAAAGCTGTGTTTTGTGATTGCACAGCAGTTTCGTAGCGCGCTACGAAACTGCTGTAGGTGGTGATTTTAAACGCACAGCAGCTATTGTGATACTGTGAGCGGGAGTTGAGGAAGAGAAACACCTGTATATCAATACCACTTACAGCACATCAGAAACATGGCAGCATTCCATACTTGGGGTTATTAAAAGAGCTGGGACATGTTGCTGAATTTTCGAAGGATGGTAGGAGACAGGGACCTTAAAAATAGGTGTTTTGATTCTGATGATAAATGAGCCATCAGCGCTAACAGGTATCCAAAGTCAGCGTTCCTTGCATCTTTAGCTCAGCCATCTCAGCCTAACTGAAGGAGGACAGCTGTCAAGGATCCAAGAAGAATCAAGCATACGAGGAGAATGGAATTAGTGTTTTAGTTTGATTAGGATTTTGTGTAATTACAGCTCAGCATGTTTGTAATTAATGAATTAGTTAAATAGCATGTAGGAGTAGTTAATAGGGCCTTCGAGCCCATTCTAGAGGGGAAGGAATAGATTCCTATAAAGGGATCAGATTAGGATGTAATAGGGGTTGGAGATTTATAAAAAAACAGAGTTTTTATATTGGCTGATGTAAAAGACTTTGACAGTAATAGAAAGACTACTTTTTCTTCCCAAGATTCATCTTGTGTTCAAAGGCTCAGAATATATGTGGTCTTGTCTTTTTCCTTTCTATTTTACAGCTCCATAGATGTGCAATCACTCTGAATTCACCTAGTGCTCAGACTTCCTGTGCATATTTATGAGTTGTCTTTATCCTTTCTGTTTTACAGCTCAATAGACATGCAATCACTCTGAATTCACCTAGTGCTCAGACTTCCTGTGTATGTTTATGAGTTGAGGTTCTGTTTGAGAAATGTTCTGAGTGTTTAAACATAATATGCCTTGGCTTCCATGATTGAGTAGTTAATAGTTTACTGCAGAGGTGTTTGACTCCATGAGCCCAATGGAAGAAGTGTTATTTTATTGTTCCAACCAGCTTATTTTCATGTACTGTTTGAAGAGTTAGCCATCTTTTCTTGTTCTTAATGCATATCAAAATCTGTGAGAGAGCCCTCTCTGACTAAGGAGGGTAAGCCTTAGTCTAAAGCCTGGTTTGAAATAGTTACATGAGATCTTGCTAAGTAGCAGCCCTTAGTACTGATTTTGTGATAACAGGACCCTAGGAAGAACTTGTTCAACATCAAGGCTGAAAAGGTTGTAAAGTTCCCCTACTATTCAAAGTTAATACAAATATATTTTTTTTTCTCAATAAGTTGTTAATTCATGGTTTATTTTATGGATTCCTTGATCACCATAATAGGCATGATTTATAATATTTGCTATGCAGGTGCTATTTAATGTTTGCTTGTTTTTTATTGCAGGTCTTCAAAGATAACTCTTTTGAATGATTGGAGGATGACTACAATGAACAAGCACTGGATCTAAGGTAGGATCTTAAGACCTTCGTAGTATTTATTTATAAATCACATATGTCTAAAGAAAGATAGGTTTGTTGCTAGACTATCTTTTGATACTAGGGAGATCGGTCTTATCTGCAAGATCATTTTATCTGGCTAACATGAGACCACCCTGCATCTTCTCCCATTGGTCGTTGATTTCCAACTGTACTATCATCATGTCCTAGTGTGTGTATCCCAGTAGTTCCTCCTTTGCTACCTTAATATATTCTGGGTTCAACCTTAGGGGATGAGATGTCTCGGTGGGTCCGCCTATTAAACCTACAAGCCAATAAACTACTACCATGTTTCCTAATGTCAAGTCATCTGGATGAACCTCCTTTCCTACGCTCTTTTAAAACCTTCCAGGCTCAAGCCTTAAGGATGATGTCTTGCTTGCATAATTAGACCCACGTGGTGCCTCCTTAGTGGTGACACATGTCACCGGGATTTGGCCCATTAGGCCACACAAAAACATCGAGTCTATCTACAACATGTCCCCTGTACTGAAGCCATGTTGACGTCATCACTAGCCAATAAGATAATTCCATGTGTCAGTCAGAGAGGAGAGAAAAATGGTTATGGGTCTTGTGTTTCTCAACAAATTCATTTGTTAAATTTCTAAGGGTCTCAGCCAGCTCTTTAACACTATGTCACTCTCCATTGTTGCACTGCTGCCACATTTCGCAGAGCTTCAATCATGGTCGTTCACCTCTGCATCCCTTTGAACCAACCGGGGTAAACCATTTGGGTTGAGCTATGAAGTGGGACCTCCCTGCTCTATACACTCCACCGATCAACTCTCTCTCTTCTTGCACCACTGCCTTCCATGTTCTCATCCCGAACCTTAAACATTTGCGCATGCTTATGTTTCTTCCAAGGAAAACTCTGTTGGGATTGTGTGAAGTGGGGGATCCACTATCGGCTAATAAAAAATGTCTTTGTTGCTTCTCTATGTCACACAAATGCCCGAGCCTTTATTTAGAGGCTTCGCTTAAATACTCCACCTCATTTGGAAACATCGCAAACTTTGACTTGCTCCAAAGCGTCCTTCAACCACTTTTAGCTCTGCCCATTTGACTTTGGGTGTCTTGATTTTGACTGGAAATAACTTACACTCATGGAGGCCATCTGTGAACTTCCACATACAATTGAAAATCTCCTTATGAGAACTATTCAACTATGCCACCTCCAAGAGCATCTAAGTTGATATCCTGGGGTAGAACCTCCTTTTGAAGCCTAGGACAACAAACCATCACATCGATAACATTTTATATATTCATTTCATATCCTGCTACTATGATCGTTCTCTACCAAATACTGCAGCAACCATGGAACTCCCCCTAAGCTTGGCATACCATGCACATCAAGCATAGTCTATTTTCCTTCACATGTAGCCTGGTTGACATCAATGCTATCCTAGTTGAAATCAATGCCAACACACTAGATTCCACCAGCCATCTGGAAAATGCCAAATGTCTAAAATTTTCATTGTACGGAGAATACTCATCCATTTCTTTCATTTATTATGTAGAATCGTTATATGTTAGGTACCCTCTCTTGAAGAAAGTTATTCCTTTATTTATTGTAAATTAGCTCTCTTATTTTTATGTAAATTGATTATTATGTTTTACTATATTCCGACAATATATGAGTGAATGTATAGAAAATAGGTTAATATATGTAAATCTAGTTTGGAGACCAAGTGGATCCCTATAATGGGGAACCACTATTGGTCCTTTGAGTCCTAACCCTCTCTGTCATGACTGAGTACATTAGGCTTCGATAATGAAATTTTCATTCTCCTATTCAATCCTCTAACCTACACAACTCCCCAGATTTACTTTCCCTAATTAATACTACTATATATATTTATATATATAAATACACTAACAACAATGCATGCTTTCTGTCTTTCTTTAGATTTACTCGTTGCTTGGAGAATTACTTCTTAGGGTTCTAGCATCTTCTTTACCTTACTCCAAGGACCCTCCACACTAGACTTGGGTATCATTACAGTTTGCAAAAACATTGCTGGTATGTACAATAACCCTCATTTACACATATACATACAACTTTAATTTTTAACACGTACATTAATCTTCTATTATACTTTTCTTCTTATATGTCAAACAATCATTACTCTATTTCTTTTTACTTAATAAACACGGAAAATCATGTAGTTATTTGAATCCCTTCAGGAACTGGCTAAAGGCCTCCATATTCCACCAAATATTGAACCAAATTTTTGGTTAGTTCCCTCAAAGCCATCCTCTAACTATTAGGAAAAGCCTTACAAAAAGTTATTATGAATTGCACCTCCTAAACATTTAACAGTGTCCTGCTAATTTTTCTGGTTTCTACCAATCATTATCTCCCATTGGTAGTCATTTTCAAGAACTATATTTATCTCCCACAATCCTTTTAAAAAAATCCATGCTATGGCATTTCTCTCTAGCCATACAATAACTTATTGTAGTATGAAATTTGTCAACTTTCTTATATTTTTCCCTGCTTCTTGAAAGATTTTTTTTTTCTAGAAAAAGTGATACACAAGAGGAGTTTTATTTTTCTTTTGTTTCTACCTCTCTAAGCATAACTAACTTAAACCATTTTCCCCTGACAGATAGAGGTTAATATCTCATGTTAGCCTTTACCATATTTCTTAGAGGACTATTTTTTTTTTTTTTTCTTTTCAAAAGGTGGAAAAACCTATCAAACTCAGTTTGTCAAACCAACAGTGAGGACAACCATCTCTGGCTGCTATCCGCGAATGTCAGTTGACACATCACTGTTATCAAGGAAAACCACGCCACCTGAAATAACCCGCTAGTGGTCCGTAAGGGAGCAGGCTTTCACTCCTACCAGATGCCTCTGGGTCTTGGGCCGTTAACCTGTTTCCTTACGTCCGAGGAAGACGAGCTCTTAGCCAAGCAGAAGCAGTTTTAGGGCATACTCCAGGCCCACTTAGAGGACTATTATACAAACATAGTTTCATTTTCATTTTTGAGGCTATTGCCCGCAGGCTAATGGTCTGGTTGAGGCTATCAATAAATTTTTAGTCACTATGATTAAATGAATCATTGTTATTCATAAGTCAAATTGGCATACCATGCTATTTTCAGCACTTTGGGCATATTGGACCTCAGTGAAAACATCGACTAGTTTCACTCTTTTTCAACTGGTATATGGTTTGGAAGCAATGTTACCTATTGAATGCGAAATTACATCATTACAACTAGCCATAGAATTACTCCTAGCTACTTCTGAAGAAGAGAAACATTTTTTGTACTTAGCTCAGCTAGATGAGAATCGGCGCACTGCTGCAATAGCAAACAAGACTCATATCATTGACTGGTAATCAAGTGGTTTCTACCATGTTCGACTTCGACACATTCATTCACATGGATAGAATCGTACTAGTTCGGGAAGCGGAAATCAAGACCCTGGATCTAGTTTCTACCATCCAGGCTGTGACGAATTTTGTTATTCATTATACAGTGGACTATTCATAAACATATGGCTGCATCCATATTGTGTCTACACATGTCTATAATCTTGATGTAATACAAAATCATTCCTGTATCAGAACAATTTAGTCAATGTTGATCTAAGTATGGGAATGCCTACCTCAGCGATGATATGTCTACATATATATATATATATATATTGCATTGAATGTTTTTATAGGTTCCAACTGGGGTGTCCACAAGATGATCCTTGAAATGATAAAGTACTTCACTCTTCATACATGACAGACTCTATCTTCATCTATTACAGACTTTGCACTTTAGGGGGCAATCTGTTGCACTGAAAATTGTCACCTTGATATTCTGCTATCTGTGTGAGTTCATTACCACTCATACTTTCCTCCTCTGCAAGTCTAAAACATCAGTTCCTCATATCAAGTCTTGAAAATAAGAGAAAATCTCTCAAAAGTTTTTAAAACTCTGGTTCCGCATTTTCTCTGTGTCTTAATTATGGTCCGCAGCTAATGTCCATGTCTCCAGCACACCTGACCGCACTATCTCTGTGTTAAAGGTGCAGACCCCTGTAAAAGTTAAAAAGGCACAAGTATATTCTGAAAAACTCAATTTCAGTTATTTCTAGAAGCTTCTAGAAGGAATCTTAAGGTGGCAAGTTCGCTCTTTTAAGGTTCATGTAACCCATACCTTAAGGAGATAACCCCTTGATGTGAGGAGCTTATTCCTTTGAAAGAGGATTCTATCCCTTCATAGGTGGACCTGTAACCTCCTCCTCTACACTATAAAAAGAAGCATTGAGCTGGTTAACTGGTTAGAGTTAGAAGCTTACTATTTTTTGAGGGAAAATGTTGTTGGAACTTAGTCTTCTTAGTTGAGTTTTTATGAGGAGAGATTACATACCTCTATGAATCTCATTTGGAAGAGTGCAAGACTTGTCAAAGTAAAGGAAATTCTTGTTTCGGACCTGTTATCACTGAAAAGTCTGTTGCCAAATTTTTTTTTGCCTAGCTTAAAGACAGGGTGTTTTCGCAGCGCCTGAATTCTTTTAACAGTTTTGCAGCGCTACATGTTTAGGCGTTTTCGTAGCGCGCTACGAAATTGGGGATTGGCTCGAGCTTTCAGCAGAAGGTTCATATACTAAATTTTGATGATAAGGTTCCTGCCCGAATGGTGCTTACTACTATTGACACTGCAGTGTTTAGAGCTATACCAGAGCCTTTTTGGTCCATCACAAACAGTTGTTCAGTTGCCAGCTTATAAGTTTCTCAGTACCCTAGTAAATGGTAGAAGTGGAAAATCATACAAGGAATCAGTTTCCTATCTCGACAATTCTGCCTCTGTTCCTAAAGATATTGCCATTGACAATGGAAGTTTTGTAGAGACACAAGATAAGGATGTTATATTGGAAGTAGCAGCAGGAGTGAAGGTCCTTTAAGTTTCAGCATCAACAACTTCTAAACAAAATTCTAATAGTCAACAAATAATCGATCATTTATCTCCGTCAGTGCCTTCTATAACATTGTCTGACACATCAAAAGTTTCAAATGCGAAATCTGTTGTTGGAGTTTCTCAAGTTCCCACCGAAACATTGAATGTAGACTTGTCAGTTATATCTCCAACTAAGAAGCGTGGCAAATAGAAACAACATGAGACTTTGAAGTTGATTGAAATGCGTGGGAATATGGAAAATAGGTTTAAAACAGAGAAGGAAAAGGTAATCTGGGAAGAGATTTCGGCATCTTTGTTCGAGCGTGGAGAATGCACGTAAACTGTTTGACAATATCAGCATTAGAATTTTCTCTTACGGAATGCAAGGATTAAATGCCATGTGTCAAGTGGTCTTTATAAGGATTTGATTTCCACAAGGCCGCCACTATTAGTGACACCGGGATAGAGATGTGGCACTTCTGATGGCCACCTGCATTAGTGAAATCACCAGAATCACAACGCCAGAGGCTACTTATAATGATGATGTGTTGAGCGATGTCTTTCGTTTGATTGTTACAGCTTTCCGCGGTTTAGATAATGTAAATAGTCCCCTTGCAAACTGCTTACTATGCGATTATTTATGATATATATCAGTGTGCACCCCGGATGCTGCAGGGTGTTATTCCAAATAAGACACGGGAGGTGCGCCTACCACTGAAAATACATCTCCATGGATGCTCATCCACCGGCTATGGAGCAGCACAAGAATTGGGTCCGTTTCTGGTGAAACGAATGGGACAGGCTTTTCCCTGAACAGATATTCCTGGAACAGAGAAGCGGATTTGTTCTTTTTAGAATCTCCAGTTGGTGTGGGATTTTCATATACCAATACTACTTCTGATTTGCTGGCGCCGGATGATCAATTTACTGCTGAGGATTCATACGAATTCCTTCTGAGATGGTTACAGAGATTCCCACAGTATAAAACCCATGATTTCTACATAGGAGGAGAAAGCTATGCAGGCCATTATGTACCTCAGCTTGCAGAGCTTATCCATGACCGAAGCCACAAGCACTCAAAATACACTTCCATCAATTTGAAAGGCTTCATTGTGGGCAATCCTGAAACGGATGAGTTTCATGACTGAGAAGGAATAGTAGCTTATGCTTGGACCCATGCTAGTATTTCTGATCAAAAGTATAATCGGATCAAGAGCATTTGCAATTTCAAAGGGTACAACTGGACAGATGAAAGCCTGGGCATGGTTGAAGAACCCATGGCAATTGATGAGAGTGTTTCTACGGTTGACACTCCTGTGAGACTTGATTTGAATGTTTGCAAGGGTGGTGTGTCTATTTTAAATACGCAGATTGATGACAAGGTCCATGATATTGTTGCAGTTCGTGAGAGTGTCTCTAAGGTTGATGCCCCAGTAACTGGTAATGAGAGCGCTTGCAATGTAAAAGACACCGTAGCAATTAGTTTGGGTGTTTGTATGGTTGATTGTCATGTGGTTGTTGAACAAAGTGTCTGCAAGCTGGATGCTCTTGCAGCTGTTGATGCATGCACCAACATTGGGAAGTCTAAAGGTCAGGAGGAGGCATTGGATGAATGTTCTGTAGAAATGGTCTCAGAAGTCGCCAGTGATGATGTTTATGAAGAAGATGATGAACCTGTTTCTTATACCTGAAGGATGATGGATGGGCAAGCAGATGATGATTCCCAATATGAAGATGGAGAATACAGAGATCTAATTCTTGTTATTGGGATGAAGATATAATAGAAGAACTGGAATGCCCTCTGTTCCTCGTGATAAACTTGAAGTGAAATTATCAAGCTCTGTTAGCCCTTCAAGTTCTGGAGTTTTTCTCTTTGCTCGAATATATTAAAAGAAACTTGGAATGTGGCAGTGGGCATTAAACCCTGAACTGGATGAGGCATTACAATTTCTTCAATCATTGAGATCTGTGTTGCATGCCTTCAACAAAGATATTGCCAAGGCAGAGGATATTATTGCTGAGATGTTTTGTTTGACTATAGAGAGCAGATTACATTATTATCTGGTGTTTGTTTCCGGCACTTTGGTGGTCTGTGCAAGTCTTATTTCAAAGCTGTGTTTTGTGATTGCACAGCAATTTCGTAGCGCGCTACGAAACTGCTGTAGGTGGTGATTTTAAACGCACAGCAGCTATTGTGATACTGTGAGCGGGAGTTGAGGAAGAGAAACACCTGTATATCAATACCACTTACAGCACATCAGAAACATGGCAGCATTCCATACTTGGGGTTATTAAAAGAGCTGGGACATGTTGCTGAATTTTCGAAGGATGGTAGGAGACAGGGACCTTAAAAATAGGTGTTTTGATTCTGATGATAAATGAGCCATCGGCGCTAACAGGTATCCAAAGTCAGCGTTCCTTGCATCTTTAGCTCAGCCATCTCAGCCTAACTGAAGGAGGACAGCTGTCAAGGATCCAAGAAGAATCAAGCATACGAGGAGAATGGAATTAGTGTTTTAGTTTGATTAGGATTTTGTGTAATTACAGCTCAGCATGTTTGTAATTAATGAATTAGTTAAATAGCATGTAGGAGTAGTTAATAGGGCCTTCGAGCCCATTCTAGAGGGGAAGGAATAGATTCCTATAAAGGGATCAGATTAGGATGTAATAGGGGTTGGAGATTTATAAAAAAACAGAGTTTTTATATTCGCTGATGTAAAAGACTTTGACAGTAATAGAAAGACTACTTTTTCTTCCCAAGATTCATCTTGTGTTCAAAGGCTCAGAATATATGTGGTCTTGTCTTTTCCCTTTCTATTTTACAGCTCCATAGATGTGCAATCACTCTGAATTCACCTAGTGCTCAGACTTCCTGTGCATATTTATGAGTTGTCTTTATCCTTTCTGTTTTACAGCTCAATAGACATGCAATCACTCTGAATTCACCTAGTGCTCAGACTTCCTGTGTATGTTTATGAGTTGAGGTTCTGTTTGAGAAATGTTCTGAGTGTTTAAACATAATATGCCTTGGCTTCCATGATTGAGTAGTTAATAGTTTACTGCAGAGGTGTTTGACTCCATGAGCCCAATGGAAGAAGTGTTATTTTATTGTTCCAACCAGCTTATTTTCATGTACTGTTTGAAGAGTTAGCCATCTTTTCTTGTTATTAATGCATATCAAAATCTGTGAGAGAGCCCTCTCTGACTAAGGAGGCTAAGCCTTAGTCTAAAGCCTGGTTTGAAATAGTTACATGAGATCTTGCTAAGTAGCAGCCCTTAGTACTGATTTTGTGATAACAGGACCCTAGGAAGAACTTGTTCAACATCAAGGCTGAAAAGGTTGTAAAGTTCCCCTACTATTCAAAGTTAATACAAATATATTTTTTTTTCTCAATAAGTTGTTAATTCATGGTTTATTTTATGGATTCCTTGATCACCATAATAGGCATGATTTATAATATTTGCTATGCAGGTGCTATTTAATGTTTGCTTGTTTTTTATTGCAGGTCTTCAAAGATAACTCTTTTGAATGATTGGAGGATGACTACAATGAACAAGCACTGGATCTAAGGTAGGATCTTAAGACCTTCGTAGTATTTATTTATAAATCACATATGTCTAAAGAAAGATAGGTTTGTTGCTAGACTATCTTTTGATACTAGGGAGATCGGTCTTATCTGCAAGATCATTTTATCTGGCTAACATGAGACCACCCTGCATCTTCTCCCATTGGTCGTTGATTTCCAACTGTACTATCATCATGTCCTAGTGTGTGTATCCCAGTAGTTCCTCCTTTGCTACCTTAATATATTCTGGGTTCAACCTTAGGGGATGAGATGTCTCGGTGGGTCCGCCTATTAAACCTACAAGCCAATAAACTACTACCATGTTTCCTAATGTCAAGTCATCTGGATGAACCTCCTTTCCTACGCTCTTTTAAAACCTTCCAGGCTCAAGCCTTAAGGATGATGTCTTGCTTGCATAATTAGACCCACGTGGTGCCTCCTTAGTGGTGACACATGTCACCGGGATTTGGCCCATTAGGCCACACAAAAACATCGAGTCTATCTACAACATGTCCCCTGTACTGAAGCCATGTTGACGTCATCACTAGCCAATAAGATAATTCCATGTGTCAGTCAGAGAGGAGAGAAAAATGGTTATGGGTCTTGTGTTTCTCAACAAATTCATTTGTTAAATTTCTAAGGGTCTCAGCCAGCTCTTTAACACTATGTCACTCTCCATTGTTGCACTGCTGCCACATTTCTCAGAGCTTCAATCATGGTCGTTCACCTTTGCATCCCTTTGAACCAACCGGGGTAAACCATTTGGGTTGAGCTATGAAGTGGGACCTCCCTGCTCTATACACTCCACCGATCAACTCTCTCTCTTCTTGCACCACTGCCTTCCATGTTCTCATCCCGAACCTTAAACATTTGCGCATGCTTATGTTTCTTCCAAGGAAAACTCTGTTGGGATTGTGTGAAGTGGGGGATCCACTATCGGCTAATAAAAAATGTCTTTGTTGCTTCTCTATGTCACACAAATGCCCGAGCCTTTATTTAGAGGCTTCGCTTAAATACTCCACCTCATTTGGAAACATCGCAAACTTTGACTTGCTCCAAAGCGTCCTTCAACCACTTTTAGCTCTGCCCATTTGACTTTGGGTGTCTTGATTTTGACTGGAAATAACTTACACTCATGGAGGCCATCTGTGAACTTCCACATACAATTGAAAATCTCCTTATGAGAACTATTCAACTATGCCACCTCCAAGAGCATCTAAGTTGATATCCTGGGGTAGAACCTCCTTTTGAAGCCTAGGACAACAAACCATCACATCGATAACATTTTATATATTCATTTCATATCCTGCTACTATGATCGTTCTCTACCAAATACTGCAGCAACCATGGAACTCCCCCTAAGCTTGGCATACCATGCACATCAAGCATAGTCTATTTTCCTTCACATGTAGCCTGGTTGACATCAATGCTATCCTAGTTGAAATCTATGCCAACACACTAGATTCCACCAGCCATCTGGAAAATGCCAAATGTCTAAAATTTTCATTGTACGGAGAATACTCATCCATTTCTTTCATTTATTATGTAGAATCGTTATATGTTAGGTACCCTCTCTTGAAGAAAGTTATTCCTTTATTTATTGTAAATTAGCTCTCTTATTTTTATGTAAATTGATTGTTATGTTTTACTATATTCCGACAATATATGAGTGAATGTATAGAAAATAGGTTAATATATGTAAATCTAGTTTGGAGACCAAGTGGATCCCTATAATGGGGAACCACTATTGGTCCTTTGAGTCCTAACCCTCTCTGTCATGACTGAGTACATTAGGCTTCGATAATGAAATTTTCATTCTCCTATTCAATCCTCTAACCTACACAACTCCCCAGATTTACTTTCCCTAATTAATACTACTATATATATTTATATATATAAATACACTAACAACAATGCATGCTTTCTGTCTTTCTTTAGATTTACTCGTTGCTTGGAGAATTACTTCTTAGGGTTCTAGCATCTTCTTTACCTTACTCCAAGGACCCTCCACACTAGACTTGGGTATCATTACAGTTTGCAAAAACATTGCTGGTATGTACAATAACCCTCATTTACACATATACATACAACTTTAATTTTTAACACGTACATTAATCTTCTATTATACTTTTCTTCTTATATGTCAAACAATCATTACTCTATTTCTTTTTACTTAATAAACACGGAAAATCATGTACTTATTTGAATCCCTTCAGGAACTGGCTAAAGGCCTCCATATTCCACCAAATATTGAACCAAATTTTTGGTTAGTTCCCTCAAAGCCATCCTCTAACTATTAGGAAAAGCCTTACAAAAAGTTATTATGAATTGCACCTCCTAAACATTTAACAGTGTCCTGCTAATTTTTCTGGTTTCTACCAATCATTATCTCCCATTGGTAGTCATTTTCAAGAACTATATTTATCTCCCACAATCCTTTTAAAAAAATCCATGCTATGGCATTTCTCTCTAGCCATACAATAACTTATTGTAGTATGAAATTTGTCAACTTTCTTATATTTTTCCCTGCTTCTTGAAAGATTTTTTTTTTTCTAGAAAAAGTGATACACAAGAGGAGTTTTATTTTTCTTTTGTTTCTACCTCTCTAAGCATAACTAACTTAAACCATTTTCCCCTGACAGATAGAGGTTAATATCTCATGTTAGCCTTTACCATATTTCTTAGAGGACTATTTTTTTTTTTTTTTCTTTTCAAAAGGTGGAAAAACCTATCAAACTC
The DNA here is from genome assembly GCA_031772625.1 of Pinus tabuliformis. NCBI lineage: Eukaryota > Viridiplantae > Streptophyta > Pinopsida > Pinales > Pinaceae > Pinus > Pinus tabuliformis. The sequence goes on from CM062820.1 coordinate 528,047,397, forward strand.
AGTTTGTCAAACCAACAGTGAGGACAACCATCTCTGGCTGCTATCCGCGAATGTCAGTTGACACATCACTGTTATCAAGGAAAACCACGCCACCTGAAATAACCCGCTAGTGGTCCGTAAGGGAGCAGGCTTTCACTCCTACCAGATGCCTCTGGGTCTTGGGCCGTTAACCTGTTTCCTTACGTCCGAGGAAGACGAGCTCTTAGCCAAGCAGAAGCAGTTTTAGGGCATACTCCAGGCCCACTTAGAGGACTATTATACAAACATAGTTTCATTTTCATTTTTGAAAATAAAACAATATTTCATCACATATCCTTTAATTTTTCTAAAACTAGTAAATAAATAAAAGTAACATAGTAAGCTTTTTCAAGGGTATTACAATGCGAATCCACCTCAAAAGAAGTCAAATGAATTCTTCCTTTAGGATATGCTACTAGTAATGTTTGTGGGAAGTTGTGCCTCTAAGGACATGATAGGTTTCCAAGTTTCTCTTCCAGATTTGTTAGAGGGGGAGTTGACCAGCCTCAACAATTTCTTTCTTAATCAAGAGATAAAAAGGAGGAGTAGGTACATTATTCATGCAATGAATGGAAACATCAAGAAGTACAAAGAAAATGTGTGGCAGGGGGGTTCTCATAGAAAGAGGGATTGGACTTCAAGGATATTGTTTGCTCTAGTTGCCAGATGGTCAAGTTCTTGTATGACCTAAAGGCTCGAGCATAGACTCAACAAGAGTGATTGGTGTTAGAGAGGGAGGATTTTACATATCATTAGGACATCCAGGATCATGATCAATTGCTGGACTAGCTTCCAATTCTGAGGGAGTATACAGATCATCTGAGTGGAAGGGGCATCTTTCCAAGAGACTGTCATGCATTGAAATTTTCAAAATGCTAAGAGACATAAGGTCTGTAGGAGAGTTATGCCTTCTTTGAATGGACCATATAAGAAAAACAAAAAAAAGACTTGCTTATCTGGCAGAGAGAGCTACTGTGGCAGATGGACTTTCTTACATGACAGAGGGAGTAGTAGTGACAGGAAGATTTTCTTTTGTGGTAGAGGGAGCAACCAGGATTGCCACACAAAGACATCCATGAGTGTCAGACGGATTTGACCTCAAAATTTGAGATGATCCACTCCTATATCGCTGACCTATATCGCTGACCTAAGCTGACCTATATCGCTGACCTATTAGTGTGGTGAGGCACTAGCAGCCCACCCCTCCTTTCCATACTCTGTAGAACAACTTTAGTTTTTATTAATTAAATAAATATAAAATAAAATAAAATTACATATTAATATAAAATATATATTTAAATAAATTATTTAAAATATTGAACATTTTAAATTATTTATATCTTAATTTATTTTACTTAAAATTATGGTGTTACAAAATTAAATAAAACTTTGTAAAATTTAAAAGGTTAAATAAAGTATTAAAACGCTTTTAAAATATTAATTTTACAATAAAAACTTAAATGTATGGAAAATATTAAACTATTCAATACTTTTTCGAAAATTATTTTAAACTTCCCTAAAATGTAAGGTCCACAACATTTGAGTAATATACAATAAATAATTTTTCTAATAATGAAGAACTTAAATTGATTTATGAATAATTTGATCTTTACTATAATAACAATTTATGTATATAAAAAATAAATTATATTTTTATTGATGAAATAAAAATGAAAATTTTTAAAATAAATTTATTTGATTGTTAAGTTTATTTGAGTGACGATTAAAATAAAATATTTAATTAAATTAGTATTTATTTATTTATGAATATATCAAATATGATACAAATCAATTCTTCAATATGTAAAATTATTTTTCAGTTTAAAATTTGAAAAAAAAAATATATCGAAAACTTTTATGTTTCTCCACTTTGTAAATATGAGATTAAAATGAATCTAACCTATACTAATTTTTAATAATAATTTTTCTATTTATATAAATTTCACATTTTTATACTTAAAAAAATTCTACAATATATATGCTGAAATTTTTTCATAATTTATATATATATATATATAGAAATATATATATAGTTTTGAAAAAATAAAATTATTGTAAATATCTAATATTTATATGTTTGTTAATTAAATTTATATATAAAGTTTTATAATATACTAATATCAATATGAATCATTATTTTAATTTGTATGGTCAAATTGATCTTATTTTATTGCTATAAATATCATGGTTATACATATAAACTATAGATATGAAGTATAAATGTTTAACACTTAACAAATTTAAGATAATGTCAATGTACGTCTTAATTAAAAATCGATATAGAGGTAGATGTGTACACTCAAAAATTTTACATTTAAATTTTAAAATAAACATTTAATATGGACTCAATTAAAAAATAATAAAAAAAATTAAAAGTATTATAAAGTGATTATGGTGGAGAAGTTGTAGTGTACATTTAAATCTTGGCTCAATAAAAAGTTAAAAGTAATAAAAATAATAAAATTCAATTTGTTATATTTAAAAAAAAATTAAAATAAAAATTAAAAATTAAAAAAAATAAAAATAAATAAGAGTCAATATTGGAAAGTTAATGCATAAACAGAACAAGAGATGGGACTCTGCGATGAGGGTTTTGCAGTCTAGGGTTTTGTCGAAGGTAGGGTAGAAGGGGCGCCGAATGCTGGAGCAGCGCACAAGGGCAGAACACGGGCACGAGAACCAGAAGTACAGAAACTAGAGTAAGAAAAGTCCAAAAAACCAGAAGCCTGGGGGGTAAAAAGAAGTTCAAGATCTGAAGGAAAGTAATGGAAACGGCGCAGGGGAGGGGAGAGATCCCCTCCTACAAAGCAGTGATAACGGGAGAAGCGCGGAAGGAACGGCAGAAGGAAGGAGACAAAACAAGTGAAGGAGAGACTTCAGCAGCAGGAACGCAAAGGAAAATGGGAGCAACAAGCAAATGTTTGCCGAGGGCAACGAACAAACCCAGGTTCGTAATACCTAATAACAGATTAGAGAAATATAGAAGTTACATGAAGGATTATGCTTTGATCTGTAAATTTGTAGGATACTGGCCAGCAGAGAAAGATCTTCTCAGATGGATCCAGCAAAGGTGGAAACCAAAAGGACATGTGGAAATAAAGCTGGGGGCGAAGGGCTTTTTTACAGTCATATTCTCCAATCTAGAAGACAAGGAAAGGATCTTTGAGGAAGGACCCTACTTCATGAACAATGCTGGATTATTTATGAGACAGTGGGTAGACTGTTACAACCCAGATAAGGAAAGAATGCTAGCAGCTCCAGTATGGATCAGACTCTTTGGCTTACCAATAGAATTCTGGGACCCAGAAATCCTTGAGGGTATAGGGAACGCAATAGGATCTTTTGTGAAAGTGGCAGAATCGACAAAGAGGGGTAGATATACAACATACGCAAGAATATGCGTGTATATGAACATAACAGAGCCACTTCCAGATACAATAGAGTTGGAATACCACGATGAGATCTGGCACCAACCAATTGATTACGAGCATATCCCCTTTCGTTGCAGAAGATGCCATGAGTATGGACACCTATACCGAGAATGCCCTATCACGTTATCAGAAAAGGAAAAGGAAGCAGAAAATGAAAGGAGAAACGCGGCAAAGAAATCAGGACAGGAGGATGAGAACTTCAGAGAAGTGCAGAGAAAGAAAAAAAGAGGGAACAACAAGACACAGCCGGACAAACAAAAAGGAATCCATATTATAGAATCCCAAAACAAATTCCAAGTATTACAGGACGAAGAAGTGGAAACAGAGGAGAACGAACATGAGGAAATAGAAGGAATGGAGGTCATGAAGGAAAACGCAAATAAAGGGGCAAATCAAGTAGATAAAGGTCAAGAGGGTATAGAGGAACCAATAGAAAACCAAGAGGATCAACGAAGAATGGAAATAGACCCACAGAAAACAAAAGGCAAGGAAGAAGAACAAGTAATGACGAAGCTTTTGCAGGAATGGAAGACGCTCGATGAAAGATTTATTCCAGAGGAACAGAAACAGATGTACAAAGAAGCCTTTCAAAGATACAAAGAGAAAAAAGGAATAACTGAAGACAGAAGAGTTGGGAAAATGGAGATGCAGGAAACCCAAAATCTAGGAATGAGCAGTACTGGCAAAGGAGGTAGAAAAAGAGGTAGAAGAACAATGAGTGAAACAATTCAAGAAGTTTGAGAAATGTTAGTTAATTCAGGAAGAGTTATACCTCTCTCAGAGGTATTTCAAACCCATCCGAAACTTTTGCGATGATCGTCACAAGCTGGAACGTAAGAGGCCTCAACAGTAGAGGCAAGCAGAGGTATTTAAATGACATACTAAAAAAAGATAAGCCTAGCATAATGATAGTACAAGAAACAAAAATAAGTACAGATAAAATGAGAGATATTTTGAATAGAAACAAGAATAGATATGAAATGATGGGGCAGGATGCGATTGGGAGTGCGGGGGGTTTGGTAATAATTTGGAACCCTGAAGAAATAAAATTAGACAGTTGGATAAGTTTCCCAAGAATTCTAACAGGAACTGCAAAGATTATAGGAACAGCAGAGGAGGTTATTATAACAGGTGTTTACGGACCCCATACCCAAAGAGAACGAGAAAACTTTCTGCAAAATCTAAAAGCAATGAGGAATCTAATCCCTGAAAAACCGTGGATAGTAGGAGGGGATTTCAATCTGATTAAAAGCTTAGAAGAAAAAAGAGGAGGTCTAAGGAGAATGGATACAGCTATGGAACAGTTCAGAGATATGATAAGGGAGCAGGGATTGATTGATATTCAAACTACAAATGGAAATCAAACTTGGAACAACCGAAGAGGGGGAGCTAATCAAATTGCATCACGACTTGACAGGTTCTTAATTTCTGAACAAATAATGATGAAAGATGTTTTCATAGAAGCCACAATTCTACCGGTTGCAGGATCGAATCACTGGCCGATTAAGATGGAAATAGATCTCAAACAAAGACCTAATAATAGACCATTTAGATTTGAAGCATTTTGGCTCAGAAATGAGGGGATGATAGAGAAACTTGAAGAATGGTGGAAGAAGAGCGAACAAAAAGGGAAAAATAAAATGCATACCTTCCAACTCAAATTAAAGGAGTTGAGAGACAAAATAAAAAAGTGGAATAAAGAAGAATTTGGAAATATACTGAAGGAGAAACAGCGCCTAGAGCAAAGAATGAAAGAGCTGCAACAGATGGATATATTAGAAGGTTTATAGGAAGATAGAATAAAGGAAGAAGGAATTATAATAAATCAACTAGAAGAGAGAAGGAAACAAGAAGAGATCTTATGGAGACAGAAGTCAAGGGTTCAGTGGCTTAGAGAAGGAGAAAGGAATACTAAGTTCTTCCATAAAGCAATGATACAGCATAGACAAAGAAACAGAATTTTCTCCATTAAGAACCAAGAAGGTCAGCGTGTCCTCCAGCATGATGAAATAGAAAAAGTACTGGTTAATCATTTCAAAAATCTTCTAAATGAAACTCAAGATAATAGAACAGAGGCTATAATGAAGATAAGCAAGGAGATCCCTAAACTGGTAACCAGAGAACAAAATTTGGCATTGATGAGGAAAATTACTATGGAAGAAGTGGAGGAAACAGTCAGGAATATGAAAAGGAACAAAGCCCCTGGGCCAGATGGGTATACGGTAGAATTCTACCAAGCAGGATGGCACTTCCTTGCTGAAGAAGTCCTAGAAGTGGTGGAGGAAGCTCGAATTCATCAAAGAATATGGCCAGGTATAAACTCAACCTTGTTAACCCTCATTCCTAAAACTACCCAAGCGGATCAAGCTGAAGGCTTCCGCCCTATAGCTTTATGTAATGTTATCTACAAGATAGTGGCATCAGTGGTGGCCCAGAGGCTGAAATCCATCCTCCCGAACATAATATCCCCAGAACAAACTGGGTTCGTAGAAGGAAGACAGATTTTGGACGGATTAGTGGTGGCTCAGGAAGTAATCCATACCTTAAAAGTGAAAAAGGAAAAAGGAATGCTGATTAAATTAGATCTGTCAAAAGCCTATGACAGATTAAATTGGAGATATTTAGAAGCCATCCTTCAAGCCTTCGGATTCTGTGACAGATGGGTGAAATGGGTCTTAAGTATGATCTCCACGCCAAATTTTTCCATCTTGCTAAATGGAGCCCCATCTGCTACTTTTAATGCTTCAAGAGGTCTTCGACAGGGGGATCCCCTATCCCCCTTTCTCTTCATAATAGCAGCAGAAGGATTAGGTAGATATTTCAAAAAAGAATTAAGAGAAAGGAAAATCCAGGGTCTGAGGTTATGGGGCAATCATACTACAGTTACTCACCAACAGTTCGTGGACGACATCATGATATACTGTAAAGTATCCCTGAATGAGGTGAGAAGGATAAAGAGAATTTTAGAGGTGTTTATGAAAGGTTCAGGTATGGAGATAAATAATGAAAAATCAAGAACGTTCTTTTTTAATACAGTGGAACCCATCAAAAATCACTTAACCAGGACCTTGGGCTATAGAAAAGGGGAGCTCCCAACAAAGTATTTAGGAACCATGCTAGACTCATCATCCCTAAAAATAGGAAACTGGAGATCCATTATGGAAAAGATCATGAAAAGACTTGAAAATTGGTCTTTCCGTACTCTGAATCTTGCTGCAAGAGTTGTATTGCTCAAATCAACCATTCAGGCAATCCCGATATATCCATTATCAGTAATGGCAGCACCAAAAGGGATATGCAACAAGCTGATAGAGATATACAGAAAATTCCTATGGGGAGGGCCTAAGCAACAAAAGAAATGGGCACTCTGCTCCTGGGATAGCCTAACTAAACCAAAAGAAAAAGGCGGACTAGGTCTAAGGGACCCGTCTGTACTAAATCAAGTTCTAGCAGCAAAACTAAGATGGAGATGGATGCAAGGAGGAAAGGACCTTTGGAAAGAAATATGGACAGCAAAATATAATATGCCATCAACTCCTGAAGAAATATTAAGGAAACAAGAAATACCAAGAGGATCAGATATATGGAATCTGACTAATCAAAGCAGAGAATTAGTAGATGGAAATATATTTTGGGAAATCAAAGGGGGCCAGACTGCGAGATTTTGGGAAGAAACGTGGCAGCAAAGGGAGAAAATGGTGAATCTACAGGGAATGCTGGATATCTACAGAATAGGGATTGACAAAGAACTCAACTTGGTCAAAGATTATTAGATAGAAGGAAGAGAAAATGAAGAATGGAGAGAATGGAAAACAATAGAAGATTGGAATAGGAATGCAACGGAGGAACAAAAAATCTTGTTTAGTAAGGAATTAGAGTCCAGGAAAATAAAAAACAGAGGAGGCAATGATATTCTACGATGGGGAAAAGAAACTAAAGGAACTTTCACTATTAAGGAAGCATATAACATAAAAGTCCAGCAAGAGCAGAGGGAAGAGGAGCAGAAATGGAGGAAACTTTGGAAAAATAAATGGTGGCCGAAGATAAAGATGTTCGTGTGGTTGGTAGGGAGGAAACGTATACTAACCTGGGACCAAATCCAAAAAAGAGGATTCTCAGGCCCATCAAGATGCTGTCTCTGCAACCAAGACGGAGAAGACCAGGAACATTTACTAAATGGCTGCAGAATAGCTCAATACCAATGGGATAAGACTAAAGATCTCTTTTCAACAATCGAACGAAATCCACAAGATATCATACAAACTCTGTGTAATTGGGGAGAAGGAAAATTTAAAAGCTCGGTGGTGAGAAGAGCCTGGAACATGGTGGTAGGATTCAATGTGTGGAATATTTGGAAAGAAAGAAATGGAAGAATTTTCCAAGGGAAAATATCAAATCCGGAAGAAGTTTGGTAAAGGACCCTGAGACAAATCAGGGAATCAATCCTTGCAGAAGTATGGACAGAGGAAGATTGGAAGACCTCTGAGGAAGAAGCAGAAATCCTAAGAAGGTTGAACTTGGAACAAGGGATGGTCTTTCAACAAAAAACAAAGCAACAACAACCTATCGTTGCCCAAAGTCTTGCAGTCTTCCGAAGGCCACAGGAAGGGTTTATCAAGCTCAACTTTGACGGAGCGGCAAAGGGGAATCCAGGTCCAGCAGGATATGGAGGAATCTTTAGAGACAGTCAAGGAGATATAGAATGGATTTATGCAGAACATGGAGGAACTATGAGTAATAACGAAGCGGAATTCATGGCGGCTTATCAGGGCCTCAAAATTGCGATAAGAAATGGATATAGAAAGCTAGAGATCGAAGGCGACTCAGCCCTGGTTATAAACACCATAAAAAAACTAATACAAGGGAAACAGTGGGAGCAGGTCGCCAAAAGTTGGAGAACAGCGAGCTTAGTCCAAGAAATTGAAGAAACATTGAAAGATATTGAATACAAGATCACCTCTCATGTTAAGCGAGAAGGAAATAAGCCTATGGATTTCTTGGCCAATTGGGGAAGCAAGGAATTAATGGGGAAAGTGGATGACAGTTGGACAAACCAAATGGTGATGACAAGATGGGATAGTTTAAGACAACTCATAGATAACGATACCCATGAAACAACATAATTGTAATCAAAAAACCGTGAAGCTCCTGAGCGGGAAGATAAGGCAGGTGTATTCGGCAGCAAAGATAGGACAGAAGGACGGCGGCCATACCTCCCTGACCATAGTAATTAATGATAATTCAGAGCAGCAGGTATGCAATCCAAAACAAATCTCGGAAAACACCGAAGAGAGCATCATACAAGTTATAAGGGAGAAAGGAAGTGGAGGAAAAATACATCATAGACAGAAAGGTGGCGATAAAACTATAAGGTGGAATAAGAGAAGGATGAAAGACAGCAAGAAGTTGAAGAAGGTGGCCAGGAAAGGAGAGACCTGGTAGAGGAATCAAAACCAACATCTTAAACGAGTCAAGATGGCAGCGCGCTGGGATAAAGAAGTTCAGTCAGAGCGGGAAGATTACAGAGACAGACAATTTGAGCGGAGCAGAATCAAAATTGAGGTCGAAAGCTCAGAAGACATGGAGATTAACGGGGACGATGGTTTCCTGAGGGAGACTTTTGAAAAAGGACAGAGTAGTAAAAATGTTAAACGAGGCAGAACAAATGGAAGAAGGAAAGCACGTGAACGAAGAGGTAAGGGCCGACCCTGGCAAGCAAACAATGGAGAGGAGGGAAACCAGCCTCAGGAAAGAAAAAAAGGGGAAGGAAATCTATCCGTAGGACGGTTCATGAGGCAGAGCAAGCTTACAATCAAGAAACAAATGAAGACATTCGAAAAATCATTGAAGTCATGGAAAACAGAGTCCTAGAAGAACCGTCGGACCCTGAGATGCAAGAGTGGAAATCTCAGATGCCTGATCCAGGCAATACCAGAGGTAGACTAACCCTATATCGTCGAGCTCTTCACACTTACTGGGTCCTGAAGCACCTTTTGGCCAAGGCAATGGAACAAGTCGCTGCAGAAATGGTGGAGATGGCTCAGGAATTGATGGCAGCAAGGAAGGAGATGGCTAATGTTGAAGGTATAATGCGTCAACAGAATGAACAGATCAAGGAGATACATGAGATGCTGAAGGAACTGGTAAAAACCAAGGACAATAATGAAATCAAAAGGGGAAGCGCGGAGATTTGAGAGGCTAGTTAACTGTGTCTTTTTTATTTTTGATGCTACTACTCTGTTTTTGGGAATTTGATTGCATGTCGCAACAACCAGTAGTGAAGATAGTTCTTTAAGTAGATCTTAGAAAAAACAGTCTCTGAAAACATTCCGATTACAAAGGTTTAATGTCTTGCAAGTTTTTTCTAACAGTATGTAAAAAGAAAAACAGTACCGAATGCTTGATGAAGAGGAACCAACAGATCCGGTTTCCCATATGGGCGGATTGAGGTTCCTTAGTATGTATTTTTCAGTTTTCTATAGATAATAGAAATTCCTTAGCTTACAAAAAAAAAAAAAAAAATAAATAAATAAAAATTGCAGGTCAATTTAGCCCCTCCAAGTCAAGTTAGAAATTATGCTCTAGGAAAATTACATAAATAATGATAAGTTCCATTGGTCAATGTTAAATTAATAATGGTTGATAGACAAATCACCCTATATTAGAGAGGAAGGGAAGAGAGACAGAGACAAAGAGATGGATCTAGTCTAGATATGGTATGTGTATATAAAAACCAAGCTAGATTCATCTTAACAGAGGATCTATGAAGTGCCTAGAGGGATCAAATCTCTTCAGATGCAAACCTCTTTTAAAGTGAAAAGTTATTTGATCCCTCTCGGTACTTGATAGATCTGGGGTTAAGATGGATCTAGGCTAGTTTAAATTCATATTAATGTGCTATAAACTTTATTTTAATGTGATATAAATATTATAATTTTTTCTTAGAAAAATATGTTTGTAATTTTATTTATAAAAAAATTACAATATACTTTATTGTGTTGAACTAATTTATTATTTTTATTATTTTTTTAATTAAGTTTACATTATATTTTATTATTATTATTATTATTATTTATTCAATATTTGATATTAAATGTTTACATTCATTTATTAACACTACAACGTCTTTTCTTATTAAATTATTAAATGTTTCTCACCCAATCATTATACTAATTGATATTAGTCTAAATTTTTATTAATATCTATTATAAAATATTATAATTAAAGTAGAAATAAAACCTACACTGAAATGTTTTTTCTCATATTTATTGATAATATAAAAATTGTTATAAATATATAGATTATAATATTGTAATAGATTATATATTATATCACATAGATTAATATTATAATACATCATATAATAATGATTTATTTTAATAATAACTAATAAATTATTTTAAAATTAATATTATACTTTTTAAATTATAATTTGATAATTTGATATTAATTTTAATATATTGTAGCATTTTTTAATAATTACACATTATTTATTAAAGTTCTTCAATAGTACCCCCCAAAGGGTGCCCTAACACAGGCTTTCCCCTCCCACTCTGACATCATGATTGTTCATAACAACAAGTGGTGCAGAACAGAAGCCACTTGCCGGATGGCTAGCTCACAAGTCAGTTTGACAACATGCTCCAACATGAAATCTAGGATCTAGTATTATGCAAAATTCCAGGTAATACCATATTGTGTAGATCATTTTCATGGAGGATGGTGTATGAATTCAATGATCATACCAAAATGATGGCCCTTGATCATAGCCATAACACTTCAAAATTGATCCTCTTCGGAAGTGGGGTCCATGGGAGCCATTCACTGCAAGATCACCATCACGTTAGCACAATCAAAACAATATCTCTGAGCAATGCACTCCACTCTTATATAATGTATGGTGTGATCTGATCACTAGTTCTATGAACACCCTTGGTATTAACGAAATTGAGTGAACCAAGGCTCCACTCTGCCAATATCAAAATCATGTGGAATTATCTCAGAGTTTTGTCCCTTCTTGCTGCAAATTTTGTATAGTGCGAGTCAATATTTGTGTTGCATGCTTGGTAATAGTTTTATCAATATCTCATGTAATCTTATTCTCAATTAATTATGTTTCAAATTATGCTTGGTTGGGCCATTATGTGTACTCTATGGTTTTTAGATTTCTATAAAAGTTGCAAACCCTCTGGTTTGAATTAGCCTCCTACCCATACTTTGTAATATGTAATTCTCCCCTATCAAGTCACCTATACACCTTTCAATTACCCCCTCCCCACCCCCCCCCCCAAGTCGCCCTCTACTATTGCATAAACTCCCAACAACCTCTACTCTTGCATCAACCCCCAATTGGTTATGCCTTCACACCTATTTCCAACAACCTTTTCTCTCATGTCAAATCATCCCTTTCTATCCTTTCTCCCACCCCTCAACCTCTTCTTGTTTGGATTAACAATTCAAAATACCAACCTGCCATCTCTCTTATCTCCATTCCTTCTCCTAGTCGTCAATCCTGAACATCCAAATTTATTTGTATCATTATGACTTGTGGAAAACAAGTGGTTCCTCGTTGAGGCGGGGGTAGAGGTTGTCACTCTATCTCCTCTCCAACCCCCAATCATATGACTTCAACCTCTCAATTATAAGCCCATGTGCAAGCAAATAATCCATGGCTCATTATGAGCAGTACATCCATGAGCTTGTCCATGAAGAAATTGAAAGAATAAAAGCTATTGTGCACTAAGAATTTTGTTATATAGTCATGTACACCATGTTTGAGTTGAGACTAGAGACTAGGTCCCTAATTTAGGTACCAACATTCACTCAAGATTTCAGGCTACATGTAGGTAGTCAATTCTTATTAGCACACAAAAATTCTTCTAGGGCTCATCCTCATAGACCACAACAATTTTTGAATAAGAGAATGCTTACAGTTATCAACATTCGAGGAGAAATTGGATGGAATGGATCGCAAACTAAGCATCCTCCTTAGCAATTGTTTTTGGGTCTGTGTTATAATATTTCCATGACTAGTCTCATGTGTGAAGGGGTCACATGGGTGGTGATAAACTCCCCTGTTCGTTGTGTCAGGTGCAACAGGGGTGTCACAGGACCCCGAGAAAATATTTTTGGACCCTATATTAGGTGGGCGGGCCTACCTATGGTTTTTTGCATGGGTTTTGCACATGGTTTTGAGCATCATGGTTTTCTCCCCATGGTATTTTGTAGATCCAGTCAAGGGAACTACGGTTATGTTCTAACCCAAGGTTAATGGATTGGGGTTTATGAATGATTCAACATGTATATATATGTTTTGTAACATTGAAACGAACATAATGATAAATCAATCTGGTAGTCCCAGTTTTGGGATACAGGGGAAATCTCTTTGTATTTGTTTTATATTCTCGTCATTTTTTATTTTCTATTTTTAGAATTCATCTACAGATAATTTCTGCACATGGTTAAAACCTACAAGTGCAACAAGAGCCCCTTCTCTGGAAGTGAGGTTGTTCCCCAACAGACCCCAAGCTAGACAACTCAAGACAATAGTTGTCATGCAATCTCGATTTTTCATTTTTAGTTTTTTGTTATAGCTTTACTTAGTCTAGTTTTAGTTAGTCTATATTTTATCACTCTATGTTTTGTGATTTTTGTTTAATAGATGTTATAGTCAAGAGAGGTATACATAACATCAATACCTTGAAGCTAAACCTCTATTCTAGATTCCCAGTAGAAATACTAGAGGAAGACAACTACTGACCATGTAACTTTTTGCAATCACAATACAAAATACCTAAATTAAAAAGTATATATATATATATATATATATATATATATTAAAAAGTATATATATATATATATATATATATATATATATATATATATGTATATATATATATGTATATATGTATATGTATATATATGTATATGTATATATATGTATATGTATATGTATATGTATATGTATATATATATGTATATATACATGTATATAGATAGATATATATATATATATATATATATATATATATATATATATATATATATATAATAGCTAAAATAAATAAATAAATAAATTTTTAAATAGTATACCTACTATTGATAGTTAGAAATAAACTTATGTTAGTAGGAAAATTGTTAGTTACAAGACATAAACTTATGTAATAAATGAAGAAATTATCATTAAATATAGAAACTAGAAGTTATTAAAAAAAAACGAGTTTATAATAAAGTAAAATGAAAAGTTTCAATTAAATATAATTATAATATTATTACCAATTATTTCATTAGTAAAAATATTTTGCATTCATTGAAAAATATTAAGCTCAATAAAGTTATAATTACATAGAAGGTGTTCTCTTTGCGGGATCGGGTTGGGAAAAAATTGTTCAGCCTAGTGAATCCCTGCTTCCCATTTTCGTCGTTTTGGAAAATGTAAATATGACACCTGTAAAAATTTTTGGTTTCACATGCCATTTGAATATTTCTTCGGAACTCCATACAAATGAGCTTGTATGAAAAAGGCCGAAGTCTAGGCAAGCAAGGTCGCGGTCTATGAGTGGGCCATCCAGCTCTACATCCATTATAAAAGCCAATTCTTGTCACAGCTCTACATCTGGTGTCGAAACCTCTCGATGTGTTGTGCCAAGTGCTCCTATCATTTGTGTTACCACAGGACCTTAGTGAACTCAACCTGCCTATGAAAAGCCTATAGTCGAGCCTGACCCATTGCACCTATATGGGTATTTCAATAAATACTTGTATCAATGGTTCCAACAACAATTTTACTGAAACCAAAGAGAAAATGGTTCTGCACATAGACATAGTCTTCATTTCCATATTCCAATTTGAGAAATTTTTCACCCAACGATTCAAATTCAAAAGCTTCCAAAATGAACATTGTTTGGAATTTTACCATTGGTAACTATTAATAGCACCATTGGTGGCCACTTCATTTTTTGAATTTCTCGATGGTTTTGAGTACAAAGCAACAACCTCATTGCCTCTACAGCTTGAGATTCTCTCCAATTCATTTTAGGTGCAGGGATCTCAACTGAGTTTTTCCTTCATTTCTAGGTGCAGGGATCTCAACTAATGCTTTCCTTATCAATTTGCATGCTTTAAATGTATCCATAGCTAGTTGACTATTGTTATCATATTTGGTAACATTCAAGTGATATGAGCTACTACTACGTTCACATATCTCATTTTTTGCGAGAGAGAATGAGGGATCAAAATTATTAGGGTGCACATCCTTGTTAGTCTCCTAAGCCTCGTACAAGGATTCCAAATCACCCTCAATCCATGCTTGTTAGCCTTCTATCCCTTAGTTGTACCTATTTGAATATCGATCTCAACTTTGAATTTTAGAATGACATCGACATCATCAATATTGTCCTCAAAGAAGCCTTTAGGAAAAAAACAAGAGCCATTCTTGTTAATCCAGGCAATGGATCTTTGACATACCACTCTCAAATCTATTTGTAGCATCTTAAAATATCAAAGAGGTAACACGATCCATTTATTACCACTTTTGTAGTGGGAATTCCATCTGAGAATGCCTTCCTTAACGAATCTTAAGCTTCGGCTAAAAAATCATTCCAGCCGTCATTCCAATAATACATAAGCCTCTCAAGAACCACACTCTTTTGGAAATTCCCATAATTGTGAAAAATTGTATTATTAGAACAACCTTCCATTCGACAACAATCATAGGTTTTCACATTCCCTACGGATTTATGTGCTCTATTCCTAGAATTAGGAACACCAATAGTCCCCTTACCCAATTTAAATGCCCCCTTGCCCAAGGATAAGCCACTATGGTATGTATTAGTATGTTTATAAGCCCCTTTTCTCTTCATTTTAACTCTATGCACAATGATTTTGTGAAGCTTGGAGAAACACTCCCCTATGATCTCCATTTCTATCATGAATTAACCCCACAAATTCTTTACCATTCGTTATTGATTTACAATATCATCATCATGATGCACTATATTTCAACTCTGGAGCAGCATTTGAAAACTAAACAAGTTGATGCATAACAATGATTCAGCCCTACGACCCATTGAAAAAAAACTGTTGGAAAGGCAAAGGAGCTTAAACACAAATTTACACACAAAACACATGAGTTGCAGTTCTTCTATTGATCACACAAAAACTTGATTCTTACAATGAACCCGATGAAGGGCATTTAACCTTTCCCAACTAGCAACTTGCCTAAAATATCTTGGAATGAAACCACACACTTAATTCGACTATGACTTGACTTGACTCAACGCTTCAACACTCAACACTCGGCACTCAATTAACTAGCTCTCTAATTTTAGCCAACTCCTCATGTGGGAGTAATTAGCTAATTTTAACACTCCCCCTTAATTAAAGTTGCTAAACTAAGACTGACTCATAACAACTCAAACATGCATGCTTGGCTATGTCTCAGCTAGGCTTACAGCACCCAAGTTTCTTTTATGAAACTCAAACACATCTTTTGCTAATGACTTAATACATATATCAAAAAATTGATCACTAGATTTACAAGGATTCAAGTGAACTTCTCCATTGCTCAAAATTTCTCTAATAAAGTGATATCTAGTATCAATATTCTTGCTCTTTTGATGAAACACATTATTCTTGAATAGTGCAATCACTGAGGTGTTTTCACAATACATTTTTTTTTTATACTTGTTGTTTCTACTTGATTCCATCAAATACTCTTCTTCACCTGACTGCTTGACATGTTGTTGATGTTACTGCTACATATTCTACTTCTGTTGACGAAAGTGTCACAATTGGTTGCTTCTTAGATGCCCATGAAATCACCCCTGGACCAAGATGGAACACAAAACCAGAAGTGCTCTTCCTATCATCCAGACTTCCTACAAAATCACTATCTGTGTATCCAATCAAATCCTTATTTTCTGTGCTTGCATACATTATGCCACAATCTCTAGTTCCTTCTATGTATCTCAAAATTCTTATTCCTACAATATAATGTGTGTCTTTTGGAGACTCCATAACTATGGAAACCAAACTCACTCCTTGCATGACATTCAGTCTTGTAGCTGTGAGATACATGAGGCTTCCAACCAATATTTCGAATAAGGTTAGATTGAAGTCTGATCCTTCATCATCCTTGCTTGACTTTGTACCTGTTGCAACTGGTGTAGGGACAAGTTTGCAATTTTCCATCCTAAATCTTTTCAACAAATCTTTGGAATATTTATTTTGACAAATAAAATTTCCTTTTTTTAGATTTCTCAACTTCTATGCCAAGAAAATATTTCATAAGACCAAGATCTATCATCTCAAATTCTTTCATTGTGGTTGTTTTAAATTCATCTAACTCAAAATCACCTGTAAAAATCATGTCATCAACATATAAGCAAACAATCAAAATATGTCCATGCTCATTTACCTTCGTGTATAAGGTAGGCTAAATGTTGCTTTTGCAAAATCCATTCTTAATCATGTATATGTTGATTCTGCTATACCAAGATCTAGGCGCTTGCTTCAGTCCATAGAATTCTTTCTTCAACCTTAAACTTTATCTTCGTTACCTTCGACTTCATAACCTGGAGGCTGATGCACATAAATTTCTCCTTCAAGAATTCCATTCAAGAAGGTTGATTTCACATCCATTTAATATACTTTCCACTTGTTCTGAGTTGTTGTGGATAGAATTGCTCTTATAGTATCCAATTTGGCTATCGAAGCAAATGTTTCTCCAAAATCTATTTCTAGTTGCTGCGAGAATTCTTTTGCTACAAGTCGTGCTTTAAATATGTCAATTTCACCTTTCTCAGTTATTTTTGTCTTATACACCCATTTTACACCAATGAGATTTTTGTCCTTTGGTAAATCAACCAAATCCCATGTATCATTCTTTTCAATAGCTTCAATTTCTTCATCCATGGCTTGCACCCAATTTTCCTCTCTGATTGCTTCTTCAAATAAAGAAGGTTGGAATGACAGCAATGAAAAATTTGTACTAGCATCCAACATCCAACATCATAAATATTTTTCAGAATTCTCATCTTTCTCTTACCATTACTTGATTCAACACCTAATTGATTGTTAGGAAAACCTTAATCTGTTGATGTGCTTGAAGATCCATGTTGCTCAGAAAATATTGGAGTCCTTGTTGGTGTGTCTCTGTTTGGTGTCTTCACCTGTGATTCTTGCTGCTCCTTTTCTGCTACATCATCTTCTTCCATCAGTGGCACTTGTACATCAATTTTTTTTCTATACTAACATTCCACGACTCTTGTTCTTTGAACACAACATCTCTTCTAATTATGGTCTTCTTGGTGACAGGGTTATACAATTTGTAAGTTTTTGATTGCTCACTATAACCTGTAAATATGCATTTTTCACTTTTATCATCCAATTTGCCTCTTCATTCTTTAGGCACATGTGCATAAGCTGCACATACAAATACTCTAAGATAAGATACGCTGCAAGATATACCTAACCATGCTTATTCGAGTACTGTATTCATCACACTCTTTGTAGGAGATATGTTGATCACATAAATAGCGCATGCAACTGCTTCTACCCAATAATGATTAGACAAGTTTCTGCCTTTCAACATGCTTCTTGCCATGTTCATAATTGTCATTTTCTTTCTCTTTGCTACACCATTGTGTTGTAGTGTGTACCTGGTTGTAAATGGTCTTTTGATTCCATGTTGTTTGCAATAATCATGGAATGCCTTTGAATCATATTCTCCACCATGATCTGACCTCAATACCTTGATTTTTTATCACTTTCGTTCTCTACTAAGGCTTTGAATTATTTAAACCTTACAAAAGTTCCGGACTTCTGCTTCAAGAAGTAAATCCAAGTCTTTCTGCTATAGTCATCAATGAAAGCAAGGAAGTAACTACTTCCACCAATCGAATGTGTCCTTATAGGTTCACACAAGTTTCTATGCACTAGCTCAAGAGGTTGCTTTGCTGGAATGCAATCCCCTTTGGAAAAATTTCACGGTGATTCTTTCCCAAGATGCAACACTCACAAGTACTAGCAGGTTCTTTGATGGGAGGTAATGTTTTGACCATCTATTTCTGCTGCAACAATCTTAAACTAGAAAAGTGCAAGTGTCCAAATCGAAAATGTCATAACTAATAATCATTAGAACATGCAATTGTAAAAGAACTGACCTGATCATTGTAATTCATAATTAGAGGAAAGAGTCTATTCCTCATCATCTGCACATTTTCTATCAACTGCTTGCTTGGGGGCTTGTCATATATAACACATTCTTGACCTTGGAAGATAACTCTGTATACTTTATGTGTCAATTGACCAACACTTATCAAATTATGTTTGAGACTAGGAACATAATATACCTCTGAGATTCTCTTCGGCTCCCCCCAGCTTTGTCAGAAAGTTGACCACTCTTTTGCCATCTACATCCATAGTCTTGTCAGTCCCCAACTTTACCTCTATTTTCACAGATTTATACAAATTTGCAATCAAATTCTTGTTGACTCAACGCTTCAACACTTAAAACTCAACACTCAGTTATTAGACTCTCTAATTTTAGCCAACTCCTCATGCGGGAGTAATTAGCTTATTTTAACCAAATTTACAAACCAAATTCAACTCTAGACACACCTGAAACCCCTAACCGAGACGAGGCCAGGAAGTTTAAAAAACAGATATACAAGCTAGTTTTCCAAACCCTAATGAGACGATCCTAAAAATATATACAACCCCAACCAAAGAAAAAAATAATGTATTACTGAGAGTGTCGAGAAGCAAGGTTAAGAAAGAGAACCTGTTGGACCAAAGGCTAAAAATCTCTTGTGCCGACCAAAAAAAACCTCACAGATTTGCCTCCTGCAAAGCCCCTCCTCCTTCCTTACCTCCAGTAAAACCTTCTTTTTCTCACACACTGCACGTTTATTGCTAGTACAACTCTTGCAGACTATGAGAAAATACTTCTACTGCTCTTTTATCCATGTAAATGCACTCTGTTGTTTGTCACTACTGCGATTCTTTTCATCGATAGTCAATGAAATTCGTTTGTGTTTAGTCGCCCCTCCTATTTTACCTTCGACGAGAATGTTTTTGAGTAGCAAAGAAACGATAATTTGAGAGTGTAAATGGTCATTGATGGTGTGTTTCACTGGCTATTTGCATGCATCCACTTAAACACAAAAGATATTTATTTTATTTTTTTTAAATAAATATAAAATTACTTAAACACAAAAGATATTTATTTTATTTTTTTTAAATAAATAATAGAGGGCTAGTGTGAATATTGACCATTCAAAAATCCAGAAGACATTAAAAAATAATAAAGACAAAGTGATTAGAAAGTAAACACCATAGACATTAAAGTGATTAGAAAGTAAACACCATTCAAAACTCTGAATGACATTAAAAAGCCAAAAGTTAAATTTATTAGAAAGTAAATGACAACAATAAATCGATAAAATCATTGAGGAAATACTTTTGCTCAAAATATATGGCAACGTACCTTTCGTCAATTTAAATAGAAAGATAAAGAAATGACATTAATAGAATCCATGAAAATAAAAACAATGTGGCATTTGCATCGTATAGGAACGTTGCCTTTTCTGTTATAATAGTAATGTTTTTAGAATTCGCATTGCCTATTTTTAGGTTTGAAATGGAATGAGTTAAAGCTACATATATAATTGACATGTGATCCCGAGGGAGATTGCATTTTTTTAAAGGAATTGATTTGCGTTTTAATAGGTGATTTGAATCGAAATCAAATGGGTGATGTAATAAGTACGAGGTTTTATTTAATGAATTTTAACACGTATGTTTGTGGTATATTAAACAGTATTTTTATTTTTATTATATTATGGAAAATATTTTTGAAAATTACTTTATTTAACTCTTTACTAATACTAATTTAATATACTTTCCAATTTAAAAATGTCTTACTTTCACTAGATATTGTAGGTATCTATTTTTTCATTAACATTTTTTATATCCATTTATAGTTATATCTTTTTATTTTCATTAACAATGGTAAACAAATTTTGCACCTTGAAAGAATAACCTAAATACTAGGTCGCTAAAGATTTGAAAGTTTCAATAAAAAAGAGGAAGAAATAGGTTAGTTGATTTACAAATACATACTATGGAATATTTGAATGGAAAACACATAGTTTTGAACACTCAGTTGCACCTATCTTCTATTGAATACTGAAAAAGATACACTACAATAGTTCAAAACAAAACCTTGATAGCCAACACAATGGTGCGCCTTTCATCTTGCTTATAAAATAGAAAGAGGAGAGAAACTACAATGAATATGGACACATGCAAAATCCTATCTGGTTGAAATTTA